>JAHWFO010018102.1:1195894-1260086 GCA_023313115.1 Rhysida immarginata | reverse complement strand
TTAAAATTTATTATGTGGAATAGTGGTTTTGGAGTTATTTTTCTTTCTATAGTTGTGTCCACAGTTTTTGGCTTTATTCCATTGAACCTCCTTTGAATTCCGGAAAGTGCGTCGAGTACATGTATGAACACAATCAGCACTTGTATTTTCATTCACAGAATTGGTTTTCATAGTGAGAGCCTCATCAAATGAAACAGAAGAAGCTTGTGTCTTTTTTTCATCAGCTTTCTTCTTTCTGCATTCAAAGTCTCGATGTCCAAGCTTCAGACAATAAAAACACTTCCATTTCTTATGGGTTTTCTTATTATTATTGATACTATTATTATTTCTATCGCTTTTATAGTAGTTTCCCTTGTTGCTTTTATTAGCGGTATAAAGAGCTTCAGAACTAGGGTTTTCTTTACCTTTTCTGGCTTCAATTTCTTCAAGAGCTTTTATCCTTAAGGCATCCGGTTTAGGTATATCATCTCTAGATTCAATTGCACATCTGAAGTTATCGAAACTCTCAGGTAGAGAATAAAGCAATAATATGGACAGTACATCATCATCGAATTTAATCTTCATTTCTTTTAACTTGGCCACATGTTATTGGTGCATTCTTTTATATCTTCACTCTCATTAATTCTAGTGAACAATACCTGTTTAGGTAATGCAGCTTTTCTTGCAGGTCCACTGGAGCAATAAACGCTTTCAAGCTTTTCCCATGTTTCCTTCGAATTTTGACAGTATTTAACATGATGCAATTCGGATGGGAGAATGGAGAGGACAATGTCGGCTTTGGCCTTGCGTTCCTCCTTGTCCCATAATTCCATGGCTGCTAGTTGTTGCTCAGCAGTTGGCCGTGCGATAGCTCTGGAGATATAGCCCCATTTGTCGTTCTTGATCAAAATGGCTTCCATCTGTAACTTCCACGTATCGTAATTGTCCTTTCCCAGTCTGTCAATTGCCACTGTAGTACTTGCCATCGTTGGTTTTATTGATAGAACCAAATATAAATTAATAACGCAGTGAACGTGGGCTGGGCCCATAACCTGTTAGGGTTTTAAGCAGAGAGCGTGGGATTTGAAGGAATATATAAGTCTACACATTTGATGTTTGCCATTTTAGAAAAAGAGATGTTTTATTTAGAACATTACCAAGAAGAAAATGTATTGTAACAATTAAAATTTCTCAACAGTATGCACGTGAAACAATAAGTACGAGGAACGTAAACTGTCTGTGTTAATAATACAGTTCAACAATCTCTAACATTATTATTATTATTATTACTAGCAGAGGACCCGGCGTTGCCCGGGATAATTACACATGTAGGTAAACAGAACAATCTCAAGAATTTAAATTATTACTCAAGTTGTTTAAATAATAACTCAATTAATATAACACAGAGCGAAGGTACTATCCATTCTATGAAAAATCCGAAAAACAGGAATTCTAAGTCATATATCCGTGGCTCTGACTCTTTGTTTTTTTAAATAAATTTTGAAATATCTTAAAAATACACACATGAAAAAGCTTATAATTAATACAGTAAAAGTTCATAATTAAAATGCAAAAGAATTTTTTTTACATGCTTACAATGGTTGGATCTCTCCAAGGATGCCACTGCTAGTATAAATAATTTCATACTCACGTAACCTTTACTTGAGATGTACACTTGATGTTGTTGAAATTCCTACTTTTTGACCATTCATCACTTTGTATAGTCTAGAGGTCGCCGATTCTTCTAATTACCATTTCTTCAATACAGCACGGAGCTAAATGAGTGCTTCCTCTGTCGTCTTTCCACTCTTTCTCAATAGTCTGCTAACTCTCCATTATCTCCAGTTACTGGTCATTTTAAAGATTTTCAAAAATTGTTAAGTACTAAGAATTCTCTTTTCTAAGAAAAGCCTGAATAACAGAAATTCTATGCATTGAATTCTCTATTTGCCTTGCATTGTTGGTCATGAGACATATATTGGTCATCCTTGCATAGTGTAGGCGCATTGCGTGTTGACACCATTGTTGATACCTATTGTTGCACAAACTTTTATTTGCATTGTTGGTCATGAGATATATATTGTTGGTCCGTGCAGAGTTGTTTGTGCATTGCGTGTTGATACCATTGTTGATACTTATTGTTGCAAAAACTTTGTCTTGCATTGTTGGTCATGAGATATTTCTCATTAATATGCCCTGCCATTAACCATGAATATCGATTTTTTATCAATAATTATTATTTTTTCGAAATCTGAGGTAGACAGTGACCTTCCTCATGCTTTGAAGGTCATGTATGCGAAATTTTATCAAGATCGGAATAAAACTGTAGATTTGTATAAAAAACGTACAGACAGACCACCCACAAACATCCTTCTTTATATATATAGACTAGCAAAGGTACCCGGCGTTGCCCGGGATAATTACACTTGGATGTAAACAGAACAATCTCAAAAAATTAAATTAAATTTTGCAATGTCTTAAAAATAAACACATGAAAATGCTTAGAATTAATACAGTAAAAATTCTTAATGAAAATTCGAAAAAAATCTTTTTAAAGGCTCACAATGGCTGGACCTCTCCAATAATTTCTTACTCACGTAATCTTACCTCAGATGTATACTTAGTGTTGTTGCAATTTCCAATCTTCTCTCGATGTGTTGAAGCAAAACTTGGCCATTCATCACTTTGTGCAGTCTAGCGGTCGCCGATTCTTCTATTTACTTGCTTCCCATTTGCTCAATACATCACGGAGCTAAAGGAGTGCTTCCTCTGTTGTCTTTCCACTCTTTCTCAATAGTCTGCTATCTCTCCATTATCTCCAGTTACTGATCATTTTTAAAGATTTTCAAGAAATTGTTAAGTACTAAGAACTCTCTTTTCTAAGAAAAGCCTGAATAACAGGAATTCTATGCATTGTTACAAATTGAAACCTATCCATATTACATCATCATTTTATGTTCATTGTTATAATTCTTGGAAAGATTGCTTTAACATTACATCATCATTCTGTGCTCATTGTTATTGGTGAATTGCGCGTTGATACCATTGTTGATGCGAACACAATGGGCCTATTGTTGCACAAACTTTGCCTTGCATTGTTGGTCATGAGATATATATTGTTGGTTCATACAGTGTGTTTGTGAATTGCGTGCTGATACTATTGTTGATACCTATTGTTGCACAAACTTTGCCTTGCATTGTTGGTCATGAGAAATTTCTCATTAATGTGCCCTGCCATAACCATGAATATCGATTTTTTATCGATAATTATTATTTTTCCGAAATCTGAGGTAGACAGTGACCTTCCTCATGCTTTGAAGGTCATGTATGCGAAATTTTATCAAGATCGGAATAAAACTGTAGATTTGTATAAAAAACGTACAGACAGACCCACCCACCCACAAACATCCTTCTCTATATAGATAGAAGATTGATATTATTCTTATTATGTCTCTTGCTCCATTCCTTTGAGTTCTACTGTCAGTGGCATAGATCTGGTAGCCGTTCGTCTTCGATCGCCATCAACCATTAATTTCAACTTTCGGCTTTTTGGAGATAAAAAAAATTAATCCTTGTAGTGACTGATGTTCCACCCAACACGTTAACTGGTGATTATGACACTTTCTTGAATGACTTGTCTGAATTTGTTAATTGTAATTGTAACACTCTTGTACTGGGAGACTTCAACTATGATGACAATAAGAATTACCCAAGCTCTTCATTTTACGCTAAACATCGGCAACGCTCGACTTCATTTTGGAGCAACGAGACGGTTCTCTCGAACTTTAATCTTGTGCGTAATGCGAGAGCGGAATCCCTAGACAAGGTGTTCACCAATTTTAATGTTACCGTCACTGCAAGCAAGAAACTTCCAGTGTCACCTGATGTTTATCATCCTGTCTTTCTTATATCTGGTGTTAATACCGTCTTCCAGAAACGTTATACCGACTCGAATGGGTCTCGTTTTAATTTTAGGAAAGGCGGCTACTCTGTTGTTTACAGTTATCTTGCTAATTAAGACTGGGATGATATTTACTCTTTAGATGGTGTGGATTACAAATGGAATTTTCTTTTTCATACCATTTTGGATGCTATTAACATTTATGTCCCGAAGTCGAACAAAACTGGCATAAATGATAAATTACACAGATTCCCAATCTGGATTCGCCAGGATACTATCAAATTATGGCACTTGAAGACTGCGAACCATAGGCTTTGGAAAAAGACTGAAGACCCCCATTATTACAAGGAATTATAAACGTGCTTGTAAAGTTGATTATGACCTTTACTATAGAAGTGTCGAGAATTCTTTGAACTCTTCTCCGGCCTCATTCTGGAGCGTGACCAAGAAGCTTTTGGGTAATGGCTCCCGCCAAGGTTGCAATGGTTAATTGGTATCGAAAACAGATTGTTTGGACTATTTCCAGTCGAATTTTGCAGATAATGAGATTACTGAGGTGAACGTTCAGAATCTTCCGAATTACTGGAATAGAGTGCAGCTGAAATTTAATGCACCCGTTTTGACAACTTCTGAATTACTCTCTATTGGGAACTCCTTGTCTGCCTCCAAATGTTATAATTATTACGGTTTTCCTGATTATGTTTTCAAGGGCTGTCTTCACGCGATTTGCAACCCTTTATGCGACCTTTTAAACTTCTCTTTGTCGCAAAGTACTTATACTACCGATTGGAAGACTATTTTTATTCTTCCTATCCGTAAATTGTGAAACCGATCACACCGAATGATATATAGACCTATTGTACTTATCTCTTTTCCTGCAAAAATTCTCGAAACCTTCGTTGCTACTCATCTTTCAAGATTTGTTGATCCTTATCTTCCTGATATTCAGCACGGCTTCCGAAAGTAATCTTGTTCTTTTTACTTCTTACCTCTCGAAGCTTCTTACCTCTCGAAGCTATCGATACTCGTCATCAAGTGGATGTAATTTATTTGGATTATTCTAAAGCCTTTGATAAGGTTCATATTGACCTTCTCTACAAACTAGAGATTATGGGCTTCCAATTAAATATGCTATCCTGGATGCGCTCCTTTTTAATTGCTAGATATTTTATGCTTTATCCTGTATATAATGTCTGGAAATTTGGTAAAATCAATAGTGGTGTTCCTCAGGGTTCTCCCCCGGGGACCGCTGCTATTCAATATCTACTCTGCAGACCTAATAGCTTCTTTACCAACTAATGATGTTAAAATTCTAATGTATGCGGACGATCTTAAAATTTTTTCGTGCATTGACAGTTGGAATTAAAATGCAAGAAACGTCGGACTCAATTCTCTCCTGGTCGAAATCGAACGGATTAAGTCTTAACTCCAGCAAATCGCACGTAGTTTCCTTCTCCAGGAAAGTAACAAATTTTATTTTTGACTACAAAATTCATTATGATATCATTGGGAAAAAGAAAGAAATTAAAGATTTAGGCATTTTATTTAATTATAACTTATCTTTTTCTCCGCATATTGATAACATCATAAGAGATGTTACCCGTAGATTTGGCCACTTGAAAGGCTTACCGCATTTTTCAAAAATCCATTAACTATCATACAGTTATTTATTTCTATTGTAGTTCCTAAATTCACATATGGTGTGTTAATTTGGTTTACTCATCAAACTCAAAATTTTTTACTCCTACAAAAGAAATTTCTTGCATTTTTAAATTTTCTCTCAAAAAAATATAAATAGCATGAACTCAATATGGAATTTATAAATGTGTTTACTCTTTCCAATATCATTGGTAATAATTTTCTTAATGTCCTTAAGAGGATTGTTTCAGGGGCTGTTTGGATGCCCGAGGTTCTGTTATCTATCGGGCTGTCAGTTCCTAGAAAAAGTCGTCGTAAGTGTCTTACTTTAATAACTCCTAGTACGAGGACAAATATTGGTGAGATTACTCCTTCTAATAAACTTGTTACTTTGTATAATAGAATCTTTCTCATAAATTTGTAGACATTTTTAATGACCCAACCAATTCTATTTTTAAGATTTTAAATATCTGATTTTGATTTATTTGTTCCGAAATGTAATCTTTTTCTTTTGATTTCTTCCCCCACTTGGGTTTTATCACCTGTAGGGGCAGTTTGTATTTGCTTGTACATTCTGTTCTGAATAAATTAAATTAAATTAAATTAAATTAAATTAAATTAAATTAGATTATTATTATTATTATTATTATTATTATTATTATTATTAAGCTAAGAAACTATTATATCCCAACATTTATTAATACGGTACCAAAATGGATTCAAACATTGAGATCTTTTAAATTTATAAAAGCAGCATTTTATAGATGGAAAGAATATTATTAATTATTTTGGCAAAGTATTATGTTGCTGATCAAGTAATATTGTCATTTTGTCTGTAGTATAGTATTGTGAAATTTTAGTTTTTTGTAGTTACATGTATTTGTTGCAATGTATCATATTATCCCATACAAGCCATATATGAGGCTTCGGGATAATTAGTTATAATGTAATTGTTTTTTGTTTTTTGAATAAAAAAAATAAATTATTCTTATTATTATTATTAATTATTTGAACATTTGAACACATTATTATAAATATAGTTGCTGTTGATACGTTTTTTTATAATATGTATTAATTTATACTATTTATGAATATTAATCTCAGAATATATGAAAGATGCCCCTAGACAGGCCTCCAGGCCTTTTGGGCACCTTGCTATTCATAAATAATATTCTTTTATGCAATAAATCTTTGTATTTAATTTACACTGCAGAGCCTAAATATTATGATCATCATCACCACTTTAGTGAATGAACTCATCTGGATCACGTGGAGGGCACGTAATTAAGTGGGAATGGTATTTTTATTGTTGCTGGAGAAGGAAGGAATCCATCATGCTCTTAATTTTGCGAGTGATGAGAAAGGCTACTGATCTAAGCGAATTTGATAGAGGGTAGATTGTAATGACCCAAAGACTCGGAACGAGTATCCCCGAAACTGCACGACTGGTAGGTTGTTCACGATCTGCCGTTGGTAGTATTTATGCAAAGTGAATAAATGATGGAGAAACCAGCAGTAGACGCCAAGGTGTTGGGCGCCCAAGCGTCATCAAAGAAATAGGACGTCGGAGACTGTCCCGCTTGGTAAAGCAAGATCGGCGCTAGACAGTGGTTCAGCTGACAGCCCAATACAATGCAGGTCCAAGTGCAAGTGCTTCGGAACACACAATTCAGCGGACACTGTTGGATGTGGGACTGCGCAGAACATGTCCCACTCGTGTGCCTCTGTTGACTAAGCGTCCTTGTCAACTACGCCTACAGTGAGCCCTGGAATATCGAGACTGGACCATGGATAAGTGGAAGAGAGTTGCCTGGTCTGATGAATCATGATTTCTTATTCATCACGTCGATGGTCGTGTTAGGGTGCGCCGATTTCCGGGCGAACAGTTGCTTCCCTCCTGTACAGCAAGCCATACACACGCTGTTGGTGTCGGTATTATGCTTTGGGGGACGTTCTCATGGGCGGCTCTGTGACCCGTAGTTGTGGTAGAACGGACCATGAAAGCTGCGGACTATCTGAACATCATTGCGGACCAGTTGCACCTTTACATGGCGTCTGTCTTCTCAGGTAGAAATAGAATCTTCCGGCAGGTCAACGTCCCATGTCACAAGCGTGTTGGAGTGGTTCGAGAACATAAGGATGAATTCCAATTAATGTCCTGGCCACCTAACTCACCGGATCTTAATCTGACCGAGTACATTTGGGATGCCATGGAGCAGCAGCTCAGAGCTGAAACATCAGCATGTCGGAATATCTCGACTTTACGTGACCGCTTCTAAGACATTTGGTTACAACCTGTCTCCAGTCATCTACCAAGAACTTGTGGTATTCATGCCAAGGCGACTTGCAGCTGTTCTGCAGGCCAAAGCCGGCACAACGCGTAATTGAGTTGGTTGTCATAATGTTTTTGCTCTTCTGTGTATTCTCTTTGATGATTAAGAATTCCATATGTTATTCATTTTGTTTTTAAATTATTGTTATTATAATTACTATTATTATTGAGTCAATGTTAAATAAATAAATAAATAAAGCCAAAGCGTTTCGAAATAACTTCATTTCACGATTGATTCAGCAATCCTTACAATTATGCTACTCCTAAATAGAAAAAGTTAAGGGATATCAAATAAAGATTACAAAAACCGTATTGAAATGTGAATGATCACGCTATCTGTTAACCGATGCTCGGATCGGAGGACCCTTGTCTCCATGGGACCAAGCGTATCAGCGACGAGTACGAAGTACCCGGATTTGAGGACGTGCAGTGAAGTATGGACATCGTTCTTGCTGCCTTCGGATCTAGGAGGGTCTTTTTTTCAGGACCAGCGGATACACCTAGTGACAGAAATCGTATTCTTCACAGTAATCGGTATTCGACTATTTGACGACGTAAAAATGGAGGAGGGAAGGAAGCTACAGGTTAATAATATAAAGCAGTACAGCAGGAGAACCAATAATTTGCATGCTACACATGCCACATGCTTCTATATCAGTTGGGTATATGGTATCAAATTCCATGCTAATGATCACATCACCGCTTTTTTGATTTCACTAACATTAGAATCAGGTAAGCTCGGAAAGTGCCTCTTTAAATAGCGTAAACATAATTTGAAAGAGTTAAACGATTCTCGAGAAATCATAGGACATATACGACAGACACACGGGGTGAATTGAGTGTATAGCTCTCAGAAAATAATAAACAAAATTATTAAATATATATTCATATTTTCGCATTAATTCCCTATATGTTTCAGCATTATAAGATCTTTTATAATTTATCTTCGTCAAGGGCTCTGTCCTTACACAACTTCATGCATTCCCTAAATTGTCAGCAACTAAACTCTATTCAGAATTCGCAAGGCAAACTGTTAGACTTTGTTTTTGTCAATTTGGCAAGTTTCTCCTATTTCAAAGACAATGGACTAGTGCCTGAAGACATTTTCCATCCATCCTGCATATAAAGGGGAGCGTCTTCCTTAAACATGAAAAGTATGCCCATATTTCTTATCGCTACAATTACAAAGCTGCGGATTTTAAATTCTTATATAAACTCTTATCATCTGTTGACTGGTCCTTTTTAGAGACATGTGATAAAGTCGATGATATGGTTCAAAGCTTTTATGATAATTTTCATCACATACTCTCTTTTTGTGTCCCTATAATTAAAGATAAATAAATTAACAGTTATCCCATCTGATTCACAAATGAAACAAAAAAATTATTAAAGCTCAAGCACAAAATTAGAAAGAAACTTAAACGAAACCCTCTACCCTCTTATAAAGAAGAATTTAGTCAATTGCGATCCAAAGCCAAAGCACTCATAAAACGAGATTTCAAGAAATACATGTCATCAGCCCAATCTAAAATTAAATTAACCCCCAAAATTTTCTGGAACGTGATAATAAAGTTTAAGGGCTCCAATAATGCAAGCTTTAAAAACAAAATGTTCTTAAATGGTAAATGCTTGAACCCTGCAGAAGGTATTGTAAATGGCTTTGCAAACAACCTTAACTCGGTATTCAATCTTTCTACCATTGATAACTCAAAATGATTTGAGGAAGTCTTCCCACGCAATTATATTCTTAATGACAGGGTAGAATCACCAGGACCTCTCACCGAATTCTCATTGTCTGAAATTCATACAGCCATCACCAAAGTTAAAAACACAGTCTCCATCGGTTTAGATGGCATTCCCTCCTAAGTCTATAAAGCCTGCAGTGCTTTTCTCATCTGCCCTGTAAAACACATCTTCAATTTTTCAATTAAAACCGGCACTTTTCCAAAGTTGTTCCTTTGTACAAAAACAAAGGTGATTCAAACAACATCAAAAATTACCGCCCCATTTCTATACTTTGTTTTTCCAACAAAAGTATTTGAATATGCAGTCTATCGAAGAATCTATCCAACTGTCTCGCCCTATATTTCTCCCTAGCAGTATGGCTTCATGAATGGTAGATCAACTCAATCGAATCTCATGGATTGTATACATCTCATTGGTGATGGGTTTGCCCAAAAGTGTCAGGTTGACCAAATATACATCGATTTTGAGAAGGCGTTGGACAAGGTGGACCATTTCCTCCTTATTAAAAAACTTTTACAATTTGGATTGCATCACTCGCTTGTCAAATGGTTATGCTCATACCTTACTGATCGAACAAACTATGTTGTCATAAATGGCACTAACTCCAAAAGCTTCATATCTTCCTCAAAAGTGCCCCAGGCTTCAATCTTAGGACCATTATTATTTCTCCTGTTCATTAATGACTTACAAGGTGTAGTAAAATCATTCTCTTTGTTTTTATTCGCAGATGATATCAAAGTGGGCAAAATTATTCGTACCCCTCTTGACTGCTTTGATTTGAAACTAGATCTATACTCTATTAGTTCTTGGTGTATTGAAAATAAAATAAGTCACTCGGTCACTTACTCACTGAATCATTCTCTTCATAGCTTCTCGTACACCCTTAATGGTACTTCTCTTGAGAAACAAACTACCACAAAGCATCTAGGGGTCTTTTTTAAGCACAACCTGTCTTTCACCGATCATATAAACCACATTATCTCTAAAGCGTATAGAATCTCTTATTTCATTGATCGCAACTCCACACGTTTGAATAGCACAGAATTTTCTATTTTCTTATTCAACTCCCTCGTAAGACTCGGCTTAGAGTATGCTTCGACCATCTGGTCTCCGTACAATGTTACGTTACAGCGGCGGCTTGAGAAAGTTCAAACTGATTTTCCATCTGGTCTATAAAGTTCTATCGGTGGAAGGATGGATCATAAATCATAATACTGTTCCTACTAACTAAACAGGTGGTGGCCTTACAGTATAACAGAAGGACATCAGGCGTTCCAACTAGTTTCGCCATTTATTCCCGGCTTTGTCAAGGATATACAGCAAGAGGCATGCAAGCCTTTATATATACAAAACAGTGGTACAAGTTAAGCAATGAGCGTAAATAAATATAAGAACCAATACGGTATAAAGAAAGGGGGCCAATGAGTTCAAAAAGGATGTAAAGGCCATTAGAATAAAATAAAATAAATACAATTTTTTTTTTAAAAAAAATACAAAAAAGAAATTGTACAGAGATGGTGCGCGTTTAACGCGGACCGAAAAGAGAACATATCCGGCTGTGAGAAGACAAGAGGATTTACATAAAAACAACAAAATAAAATAAAAGGGTAAGAAAATTTACAAAATGCAGAAGAAACATAAAATAAAGAAAAAAAAAACGAGAGAAAATCATAGTAGATTTGACCCGTATAAGAAACGGGACCGTGTCTCTCACTATGCCAACCATCTCGCAGATTCCGGACACACTTTGAAGACACAAGAAGAGGTTATGTCTGTCTTGCACATCTGCAATAAATCAGAAAAAATTGCCACCCTCCAATCGATCGAAATACTCAAGGCCAAGAGGTCCACTCCCCACTTGCTTCTCAATTGCCAGACGGACTTTAATGTGTATGCAATACTTTGTTCTTTATCTGATCTACTATGATTTTCTCTCGTTTTCTTCTCTTTATTTTATGTTTCTTCTGCATTTTGTAAATTTTCTTACCCTTTTAATTTATATTTTTGTTGCAACCGGATATGTTCTCTTTTTGCTCCGCGTTAAACGCGCACCATCTCTGTACAATTTCTTTTTTGTTTTTTAAAAAAAAAAAAAATTTTTTGTATTTATTTTATTTTAATCTAATGGTCATTACATCCTTTTTGAACTCATTGGCCCCATCGCTTTATATCCTATTGGTTCTAAAATTTATTTACGCTCATTGGTTAACTTGTACCATTGTTCTGTATACAGGGTGTTTCAAAATTATGTACAATAAATTTAGTGACATATTCTTCAGGTCAAAAGAAGACGAAAATATTCTATAGCACTTTGTCTGTAAACGATTTGTTTGCGAGTAATCCAATATCATACAGTAGGGAAGCACGGTAGTTAGCGGACGATATTTTAGCAGTTCCAGCGTTTCGACCCAACACTAGGTTGAGTGGTTTGTTCCATTTAAACCTACTTTAGGGTTGTTCCATTAGTTGTGTACGGTTGTTTCCATTACTGTAGTTTTATTACTGTACATCCACTAGGAATATCAATTTCAGAACGTTTGCGTGCTTTGACATACGCATTACGATTTACGTAAAAAAAAAGTCATGTACACGTATTCCAGTGCAGAATACACTGACATGCACCTAATGTATGGTCTTGCGGACGGAAATGCTGTGGAGGCAAGAAGACTCTACCAAGAACGCTTTCCGAATAGACGTTTGCATAATAACCGAACATTTGTATCTGTCGACAGACATTTGAGGGAGCGTGGTTCCTTTGGCCGTCAAACAGGACAAGGGCGGCCTGTAGCACATTCTCCGGATGAGGAGGATGTGATAATTGACATCATACATGATGAACCACAGACAAGCACCCGTCGTATTTCTTCCATGGTACACATTCCGCACTCATCTGTTTGGCGCATTCTTCACCGTCAGCTTTTGCATCCATACCATCTGCAACTGGTTCAGGCACTGAACCCAACGGACTGTCCACACCGACAACGATTTTGCCAATGGATACAACGTCGTCATGCTGCAGACCCTAGTTGTCTCAGCCAGATACTTTTCACGGACGAAGCAACCTTCACCCGGACAGGAATCGTAAATTCTCACAACCAGCACCATTGGGCAGATGCTAACCCGCATGTTACCAGAGCTAGAGCGCATCAAGAGCTCTTCTCCGTGAACATTTGGTGTGGAATTGTCGGAAATAACTTAATTGGCCCTTATGTGTTGCCGCCACGATTGACTGGGCGAATGTATCTTTTGTTTCTGCAGAATGCATTGCCAGAATTACTGGAAGATGTTCCTCTTTTGATAAGATCTAACATGTGGTTCATGCATGATGGCGCTCCAGCACATTTCAGCCATGTTGTGCGAGCACACCTTAATGCTGCATACACGAATCGGTGGATAGGTCGAGATGGACCGGTAGCCTGGCCTGCAAGATCACCCGACCTTAATCCCTTGGACTTTTTTCTGTGGGGTCATGTGAAAACGATTGTCTACAGCACAGAAGTTCCTAACATTATGGATCTGCGACAACGAATTGAAAATGCATGCCAAACCGTTCGTAGGGCTGGCGACGAACTCTTCCATGACATCAGATGGTCGCTCATGCAACGAGCCGAAGCGTGCGTGCGAGCTGGTGGCGGGCACTTTGAACAATTCCGATAATTTGGCTGTATCGCGTAAATAAATCGTTTCCAGACAAAGTGCTATAGAACATTTTCGTCTTCTTTTGACCTGAAGAATATGTCACTAAATTTATTGTACATAATTTTGAAACACCCTGTATACAGATTTTTTAACATTTAAGGACATATTATTATTTGATAACCAGAAGTTTACTAATTTAAGGTCTAATTGGGCCTCTTTAAAATTTTGATAATCACCTTTTATATAGGTCAAAACTAAATCATCAGCTTAGATAGAACCACACTAATTTAAATGAAATTTATCATTTATACAGAAATAATTGCCGAAACTGTGGATACCGACGTATAAATAATGGAGAAAACGAAAACACTAATCCACATCAAATCTTTTTATTTCCTCAGATTCGCATTTCAGATTTTACAAACTCTTCACTCACTGATGAAGGATTTGTAAAATCCGAAATGCGCATCTGAGGAAAGAAAAAGAATTGATGTGCATTAGTATTTTCGTTTTCTCCATTATTTATAGATCATTTATATAAATTAAGAAAAGAATGGGGTCTAGAATAGTTTCTTGAGGAATTCCTCTTTTTAAATTTTCGATTTTACTTAATTTTTCCTTAATCTTAACAGCTTGTTTTCTATTCGATAAATAAGAGCTAAATCATTGGTTTGCTATCCCTCTTATACCATATCTTTCCAATTTTTGTAATAAGATACAATGGTCAACTGAGTCGAAAGCTTTCCTTATATCCAGAAAAATTGCTAAAGGGTTCCGACCTTCATCAAGAGTGTTAATAATATCCGATATAAAACTGTGAACTGCTAATTGTGTATTCTTTTTTCTTTGAAAACCAAACTGTTTAGTCGCAGTAATGTTATATTTTTCCAGAAAAGTTGTAAGGCGATATTTTACCATTTTTTCAATTTTTGAAATGTGAGACAGTAAAGATATTGGCCTATAATTTTCAAATAATAAACTACTTCCCCCTTTAAATATTGGAATTACAACTGCAATGTTTAATGCGTCAGGGAATATACCTTGTAAAAAATAGCAATTAATTAATTTACTAATAGGATAAGTTAAACTATTAACATGTTTACGCAGAATTTCTGTAGTAACATGATCATATTTTGGGGAAGAATATTTTGATACGGAAAAAATGCAATTTTTAATCTCTGTCTCATTAACAAGGTAAAGGAAAAAAGTATCTTTTACTTCATTTTTGATATATTAAACTTTGCAGAGTTTCGTTTTACATTATTTTTGCAATCGCACATGTTTATAAGGTTCAAATTAAAATCATTTATCTGATTAAAGATCTCTTGAAGAATATCTCTATAAGTCTTTCCTCGTCCTGTTATATTATTTATAATTTTCCATTTATCTTTAGGTGTTTTTGCTCTCTCAATTTGACTATAATAATAACCAGCCTTACGCTTTCGAATTTCTTCTACAATCTTATTTCTTAAACCTCTGTATTGGTATAAAAGATTTTCATTATCCTTTAAATATTTACTTCGTAATTGATTTCGCTTTTTAATCAAATTTTATATATGATATGTAATCCATGGTTTCCTTTTCTGAATTTTACCAGCGCCAGTTACAGTATACATACTTTCTTTTATGTTTTGGTTTAATATTTTTAAAGCAATTATACTTATTTTGTATATCATTTTCTTCCTCTAAACAATCCCAATTTACCTCTTGTAATTTTCCCGCTAAAAATTGGTGGTCGATTACCGTTCTATATTTATTTGCATGAGTGTTATCCATAACGTTACACCTACAACAGATGATACTCATACAATGATCAGTAATACCACTATCAAGAATAAACGCTTCAGCTAGATATGCTATACTCTTAGATATAAAAAAATGATCTATACAAGTCTCAGTATTTGGAGTAAAGGGCGGTTCACATTCAGCGATTTCGCGTCGAATTCGCCGTATCTGGCGCATTGGCCCCGATTTTGGTTGCCGCAGCCGTTTCACATTCAGCGGAAAGCGGATTAAAGCCGACAACGGCGCTGGTTTTCGAATTCCAACCGTGTTGGAATTTTCAGAAGTCGCTCCTAATGCGCAGCCAATCAGCTACGAGTGAGCATCTCTCCAGTCCCAGAATCCTTAGCAAGTGTTTTTAACCCGCTTCCGCCAGTCAAGTCGCCCATATTGAAATTCGCTGATAGCGTGTTTTCTGTGCACGTGTGCCTCGTTTTCTGTCATTTTTCCTAATAAAAAGATATAATATATACATGTACACGATGCCAAGAAAGCCATGCTATCACGATATATGTACACGATGTCTAGAAAGCAACAGAGACTGGATGAAAGAACGACTGATCGAACAACCAATCAGAGCGGAGTTAGCATAGATAGGGGGGGGGGGGAAGGGGGGGGAGGCTGCAGGCTGAAAGCAGAGAGGGAAGTTTGCCTAGCTCCTCGTTTCGGTCCCGCTGAATGTGAAACGACTCCGCATTTTAACACGCGCGTCTTTGTGACGCCTGGCAAACACCTGGATTCGGGAAAACGCTTCACTCCGCGAAGTCGCTGAATGTGAACCGGCCTTAATTCTTGTGGGAATATTTATCATAGGAACCAGATTTCTTTGTGACATAATATTAATATACTTTTGAGTAAAATATTCATCATTATAGCTTATTATATCAATATTAATATCTCCAACATAAAAAATTTTCTCATTTTTAAAGGGATCCATTTCTTTAGACAGTTCAGAGACAAAATTCAAAATTGAAGTTTGGTTAGAACGGTAGCAAGCAAATAATAAAAAATCACCCATATAATCAACAGCTATACACTTTAAAATTAACATATCAGCACTTTTAATATGTTTTGGTTGAATTTCTAAAACAGTTATTCTTTTATCCACATACACAACAACTCCACTAGCTTTATTAAGTTTTGATGACATGAAATATTTAGAATAACCTGTAAGGTTACTACTATGTTCAGTATAACTATTTAGCCATGCTTCAGAAAGAACAATAATATGACCTGAGAACTTAAAACTTTGTAAATATGATATTAAATAATCAAAATTTTTAGCTATACTTCTTATATTAAGATGTACATTATTCATACAATCAGATAATGAAATCAATTACATTATCATTGCCATATTAAACGAATATCAGGAAGAATTGATAGATGACCTTTTAAGAAGACAAAAATTCAAACTACTAATTGCGGAATCCAGTGTAAAGAATTAAAGAAGATTAAAAAGACTCTGACAAGATCCTCAAGGTACAAAGAGGTTATAATTAAAGTGACAACATTTAGATCCTTCTAGCGGCCGTTCTGGTAATGAGATTTTGACAAAACTTGAGATATATTTTACACAGACCATGGGGAAGAGAATTTACCAATAAAAAAAATTAGTTCACATTTTGATCACTACGTCAAAATATGGCGTTGGTCACGTGAGAAACTATCTGAGAATTTTTATTCAATCAGAGACGTTATGCAAATGAGATGTATATTAGAAAAGCTTTAAAATGACAATGAAATTAAATGTAAAGTAATTCTTTACGATGGCTTTAGCTAAAAAGGATCAAGCTTAATTGATGAAGTTGTTTTACCAGAACTGCAAAAATGCTTCTGCTGCACTAAGAGAATATCGACGTTTGAAAAAGTTGCGAAATGGGTCTATGTCCATTAATGGTTTAAAATAATGATTAAGAGATTTGAAGAAACTGGTGAGTTGGATGTGTTGCCAGGGAGAGGACGGAAACAAATTGCAAATGAGACTGTTGAATACGTTGCTGCTGCTGTAGTGGAGAGTGCTTCAAGTTCCCAATATTCTTCAGCAAGTGCTCGAGCCGTATCACGTGGTTTGTCTATTCCGTGGTCTACGATACAAGAAGTTTTGCGTTCCATTTTAAACTGGTTCCATAAAGATCCAGGTGGTTCAAAAGTTGCTTCATAATGATCCGGAAAAACTCACTGATTTAGCTTGCCAGTTACAGGCTAGAATAGCCGTCGATAATGCATGGCCATGGAACATTTTGTGGTCAGATGAAGCGCATTTCACACTAGACGGAGCAGTGATTGCTCAAAACTGTCGCATCTGGGGTACTGAAAAGCCGATGTTTGTGCATGAAAAGCTTTTGCACTCTGATTACGTGACTGTATGGTGCGGATTCATTCCACATTTCATTCTTGGCCCATTTATCTTTGAAGAGAACACTCCTCAAGCACTAAAAGATGTTCAATCACTGGTGCTCGTTACCGCGAACTTCTGCAGCAGAAAGTCATTCCTGCTTTACAAGAAAGACAATGTTTTCACACTACTGTCTTTATGGAAGATGGTGCAACACGCCACATTGCACGACAAGTGAAGCAACTGCTTCATGCTCAATTTGGAGATGATCGGGTGATTTCGAGAACTTTTAAAACTTCATCACTTCCTCGTTCACAGGACTTAAACCCTTGTGACTTCTGGTTGTGGGGATATTTGAAAGATAATGTCTATGGAGGAAGAATACGGACTGTCTCTGAATTGAAAACAAACATAACATGCCATATCACTGTGATTCCTCAGGAAACCCTCCGCTCTACTGTGGAACATGCAATAATGCGCTTTGAACATGTCATTGACACAAATGGAATGCACATTGAACATATCCTTTGATTTTATAAATTTCTCTGCTTCAAACTTGTTTTTGTTATTATTTATTCGCCATATTTTTTTGCAAAATTCTCTTCCCCATCATCTGTATAACATATATCTCAAGTTTCGTCAAAATCTGAGTACCAGAACGGCCGCTAGAAGGGTCTAAATGGTGTCACTTTAATTATAACCAGCCTGTATTTTTAATGAGTATGCGAAAGTTTTGGCCAACAGAAACCCCGAATTCATTGAAATTTCTGCTCGGAAAGCCTAAAGATAAGAACCAATCGACGCTATATTCCGGTATTAATGAAATCCCTTGTAAAAACTGTAATAAGGTATAACGGGGACAATCTAAAGAGAAAGCTGATAACTGGGCGGAAAGAACATGTGGCACATATAAAATATGGATGCTCGAAAAAGTCATCAGTAGCCAAACACCTCCTGGGGACTGGACACACAATACAAAAAGAGGACATTAAACTACTATGTGAAGTCAATAAAAACTACGTACTGGATGCGTATGAAACCCTGGAAATAAAGAAGCAAGACAAGGATTTACTTCTCAACAGCGAGTATGGTCACTTTGGCGATTCAAAAATTTATCAACTTCTTAAAAAATCTGGTATCACTTGATTATGTTTAATGTACAGGATGATTCAGTCGATTTCTGACCATTTCAGTACTCTGATTTATTGACCCATTAATGTTTACAAACTTAGCATTTCTGTATGATATTTTGGGCAGTTCGGAGTTTTTATTCCCGTGGATAAGTCTTGATGATATGCTGAATGTGGCCACCACGAACGTTTTGAACTGCTCGCAGCCTAATGGTGAAGTTGTTCATAACTCTATCCAGGATTTCTGCATCCACAAAGGTGCAACAGTCGATGATGCTTTGTCGGAGCTGGTCAAGGGTTCTTGGTGCTGTAGTGAACATACTGTCTTTAAGGAACCTCCAGAGAAAAATCACATGGGTTTAGGTCAGGACTCGTAGGGAGCCAAAGAAACCACCCCCGAATCGATCTGGAAACCTGTTTGAAATGACACGATTTCCGAATTTCTGATTGAGGTCTAGCCGAATCTTCATTAGTTGTGTGAGGCCTAGCCATTGATGTGGAAGCGGTATACGACTCCTTCGCAGCTCGGGGATGAAGAAGGTTTCAACATGTTAAGGTAAGCCTGTGACGTTACGGTGCCCTCAAAAAAAAACGGACCAATGATGCCTCTTTTGGAAATCGCGCACCAAGCCATAACCTTTCGTGGATGAAGAGGTGACTTATGGCTCTCATGAGGGTGCTGGGAACCCCAAAAACGAACGTTGTGTTTATTAACGTCACCTGACAGATGGAAGAAGGCCTCATCTGACACCCACAGGTTGTCCACAATGTCCTGATTGGCTTCCATTTCTGCTACAAACTCCATCGCAAATTGTTGGTGCTTCTGTCTTCCAGTGTCTGTTAACTCCGGATAAACATTGATCTTATACGGGAAGAGGTGTAAATCCTTTCTCAAAATTCGCCACGTCGTGGTATACGACAGCCCTTCTTCAATGGATAAGCGGCGAACAGATTTTTTGGTAGGGGAATCGACAAACCTTGTGCGAACATTTTCGGCAACTTCGGCCGTTCGAACACGAGCTTCGCTCCCTCCTTTTTTCTTGCCTTTAACACATCCAATAGCACGAAATTGCTTGACAAAATCCATGTTTGCTTGCCTGCCTGGTGAGTCTCGACACTTATACCCCTTCCGGAATTTTCTTTGTACGGTTACAGGTTATTTTGTCTCGAAATACCATTCGACAACCTTGCATTTCTGCTCTGTTGATAAAGCGGGCGCCATTTTTCAACAATACGATTTTCATGCAGCGCCGTTGCAACAATACGAACTCCAACTATTTAGAAATTCGATATGGGGCTCATATTCTTTCAATTGTTTATCCCTAATGCACGTCATTCGAATGAAATGGTCAGAAATTGACTGAAACACCCTGTACTTTGCCACTCCCTCCTGTTTGGCCTCCTTATTTATTTATTTATTTGTTTTTCTTTTCTTTTGATTTATTTATTAATTTATTTATATATACTTTTTTTACTCTTGGCTTCTGTAATTTTATACCTTATTTTTAGCTTTGTATTCTATAATTTGGCTGCCTTAGTTTTCTATTATTGTCTTTTGTTATTTTGGCACCTTAGTTTTTTACCACTGGCTTATGTTATTTTACCTTAGTGTTTTCCTTCGGCTTTTACCAAATAGTTTTTTTAGTCTTTTACCACTGACCCTTGGAATCTATGCCCTGATTGACCCGTACTGTTTATACGAGAGTTATTCGGAAAGTAAGGTCCGTTTTGTAATAAAAACAAAATTACTATACGTCTGAGTTAGCAAAACTCAAGGGATAGTTACTTAATATCTGGTCGGGCCACCTCTGGCCCTGTGGAGTGCAGCAATACGGCGTGGTAGTGAGTCTGCAAGTCCCTGGTACACTTCTGGAGGCAGTTGACACCAGATAGTCTGCAGAGCCGAAGATAGTTGCTGCCCGTTCGTGGGCGGATGATCCAGTGTCCGGAGCCTGACTTCAACAGCATCCCAGATATGCTCGATGGGATTCATGTCAGGGCTCCGGGCTGGCCAGCTCAGTCGTTGGACCTCTCCTGCATGCTCCTCGAACCATTTGCGGACGACATTGGAGCGATGTGGTGGAGCATTGTCATCTTGAAAGACTGCTACGTCGTCAGGGTGTTGAAATGTCAAAAACGGGTGCAGAAGGTCTCCGATGAGTTGACGATACCGTGGACCATTCAACGTTTGGTCCAGGATAACCAGAGGGCCCATTCCAAACCAGGAAAATGCACCCCAGACCATCACTGACGCCCCACCACCCTGCACCACCACCTGTTGGCATGCGGGATCCATCGTTTCGTGAGGTTTGCGCCACACACGGTGCCTCCCATCAGCGTGGTACAGTTTATATCGTGACTCATCTGACCATATGACGGTACGCCACTGTTGCAGAGTCCAGCCAAGATGGTTGGTGGCAAATGCACGCCGGAGTGTCCGATGACGCTGGGTAAGCATTGGCACCCGTGTAGGGCGACGGCTGCCAAACCCGAGGGCATGCAAATTCCCACGGATTGTCCACCGAGAGACGTTTCTAGTGCGGCCAGTATTGAACTGGTCTGTGATTTGCTGCACTGTTGCGCTCCTGTCTCTCTGAATCATTTGTCCCAGGTGTCGCCGTCCACGATCATTCAGGGCAGCTGGACGCCCGATATGGTGCCTGTTGTGGACTGTGATGCCTTCATCCAGCCATTCCCGTACACCCTGGAGACAGTTGAGCGGGGAAAGTCAAATTCCTGCACCACGGCCGAAATGGAACATCCCATGCGTCGGGCACCTACTATCATACCCCGTTCAAAAGACGTCAACTCGCGACGACGTGCCATTTCTGATTAATCACTTATCCAAACTCTTCCCACAACGTCTAATGGTCCATTCCCAGAATCCGTTACCCTAGTGAATTCGTGAGCCATGCCCATCAATCAATGTGCTTGCTATCCCTTGAGTTTTGCTAACTCAGTGTATATTCAATTTTTTTTTGTACCAGGTTCTATGTACCGTTAAGCACATAGTTTTCATATAGTTTCGAACTTTATTTAAGCACTTGTCATAGCGCTGAATGTACTTGAGCATTATCCGTTCATAGAAGCTGCTGCCGGTGAAGAAAGTCATGGAGATTTCACTTGTTTATCGTCGCTGAAATGCAGGCAGGCTATGAATTCCTTTAGATGCCGGAACAGGTGGTAGACACCGAACGCGAGGTCCGAACTGTAAATTTGGTCCCAACTTATCAGATCTTTTGTTTGGGAACCACCTCTTCCGGGATCTAAAGGAGATCATCAGCAGCCGCTATGATAAGTGCTTAGATAAATTTGGAAACTCGTATGTGGAAAATAGTTAAAGGTACATACAATCTCGTAAAGAAAAAAATATGAAGGTCTATATATTAGTTATCTTTTCATTCCAAAACGCACCTTACTTTCCGAATAACCCTCGTAAATGGAAACTGTTGTATCTGTATTCCTCGCAACCGCTGAATGATGGTCACAACGTGAACGAATAGCGTATACGGTGCAGTAAATTCTTTCTGTGTGGACACAATGTGTTATTTCTTCATTTTCTTCCTTTACTAATTACATTTAATAACATAAGGAGTCGATCGGCTCTTAGAAGAAACTTTTTTATCCATCTCAGTTTAGCTACATTTGTGAAAAGAGTGTTAGCTCTGATTCACTGTTGGCAGGGTGGGAAAGGTGTAAGCTCCTGCCAAACGAAATTATTTGTGTTGTAGCTATTGTTTTAACAGCGATGATCTCACATAATCTATTGATTGTCGATTTTTTATTTGAGTCTTTATCTGGCTTAACCAGAAACTCATAAATATTTATACAATATCAATGTAGACTTTTATTTTTTTTAATAATTTACATTCTATAAAATTAAGCACCATAATTCAAAATAATATAAATGGGTTATTAATTTAACATTTGCTATCATCGACATTAAACGAATCTTCACAGAAAAATGGAGCATAAAATTTGGAGGCACAGATTTAATGCGTTTCAGTTTTTCAATTCATAATTAAATAGAATTTGCATTAGTGTGACGAAATTATTACCAGTCTGATTTCAAAGTTTTATTATCAAATTTTGCGATCTATTTTGTTTTTGTTTTCACCGGGTAATTACAGTTCACGTGGATATAATTATTCATTAAATCGCGTGAATTTTTTTTTGAAATATTTTCCCGAACAATTTACAATGTGCATATTCTATTCACTAAAGCCGGCCATTTTCCGATCGGTTGACCTTTTCCCGCATCATTCGGTTGACGTCAGCACCGTTAGTGGTAGTGCCATTGCCCATATGCGTTGAACTTGACCTGCTGAGAGTGTTTCTCTTCCTGTTCATGTGACCTGCTCCTAGGCGTCGACGTCCCACATGCGTTTTCCGTAGAAGAAACCGCGCGTGGGAGGGGAACCACGAGAAAGTGCGGAGACAAACATGATATAGTGGAACAATTCAAGTGACTCAGAGGAGACGAACGTTATAGGCTTTCCGTCTCGTATCCGTCATGTCTTTTGCTCCGATCTATTTAATCGTCACTTCGATCTTCACACAGGTAAGCATCAAATTCAAACACGTAAATCCTTTTATCTTTCTACGTTCACTTACTTTCGCTTGTGAATTCTTAAATTTCGCTTCTTACCGAATTCACGAGCAAGATAGGCGCTTACTTATTCGTTAAGTTCTCTTTTTACGATTATTTTTATATGATTATATTTTTCTAATTTCAGAACATATATCGAGTGAACTTTTTAATAAAATTATTGAAAAAAACTTGTTTTTGATGATAGCTTTGTTTTTGATCTACATATATTTTAGAGAATAAAATATTTTGTTTGGCTACTCTAATCATCTGGAATAAGCGATTACTATATCCAGAAATTTCAGTTTTTCTTCAGCATGCCATGAATTATAAAGAATAAATCAAAAAATCAATTCATCTTCTTTTCATTGTTCGCACTTTCATAGAAAATTTACAAAGTAGCAGGCATCTCTTTAATTGCCACTGAAGTTAAATAATTTTAATTAATTGCATTAGTTTACTTCTATAATTGTTTTACTTTTTTAAATATTTATATTTTTCTTATAATTAATGTATTTATTAGTGCAACTTATTCTATATATTACCATAATATGGACGCTTGTGATTTTTGAAGAATAGAATCCTACAAATATTACCGTAGAATGAAAAAATATATTTATGATGCATTATAATTAGCATTAGTTTCTTTGTTTGACTTACATGGTGATGTACTGTAAAGATTAAAATATTTTCAGTTGTAAATGAATACTTATGAAAGGACGAAAGTCGACTATAACTTATTTAAATAAGATTTATATAACTATTTTTGTTTTGTTATTTTCTTTATTACTTAAGTTGTGGCGAAAGAGCCCTTCTTTACACATAATCATGATTATCCACATACCTCTTTATCTTAGTTTTAGTTTCATCTGTGGACATTTGCCTAAGTTTTACTTTTTTGTATAATTTTGAATTGTTCCTAGAATTGTCATCATTTATATACATGTAAATGTTAAAACTTAGCAAACCACAGTATTTTTTGTATCTTGTTTTGTATAATTCCACCCAATAGCAGAAATATATAATTGCCTCAGATTATTTATATATCTTATCCAATCACAGCAATTGTTATGTTCACAATCCTGTATAAAAGCGTTATAATTTACTTTTCTTATCACTTTGAAAAAGCCGGGAATAAATGGCGAAACTAGTCAGTTTCTTCACACTAACTTTAATGTATTGTAAGGCCTCTATTCATCATATTTAAAACACTTTATATTGTAAATGGGCGTTATTGAATAACAAAATAAAAATAGTATAACGAAATCAGATCAATATACTATTTAAACATCTGCAGTTCCAACATAGAAAGAGAAGCAGATCTTACGAATGTAAAATGTCACCGAAGTGTTTAATATAAACAGGGAAATACAATATAGTAAGAATACAGGAATAAAGTGATATTTAAATAATCGTATAAATAGTCGGATTTAAGAACGAGCAATTTGCATGATGCAACACAGCTTTTCTCGGAATTCAAGCGAACTTCAAGCGAAGTTCAAGTCGTATGAAAATAGAATAAGAAAAACATTCAGTCTCAGAAAACGGCATAGTAAGATCAAAATCTGATAGAATGAAACAATAGAGTATTGCGAAAAATTATGCAAAAAAAAATGCACTTTAACATTAATTCAAATTCCAATTCAAAGAAAGTATTTGTGTAAATATTTGCATTGATAACAGCACACAACGATATCGGAGGGACACTACTATTCTGAAGTCAGCCCAGGATGAGTTGAAAAGTACACTTATCAAAGTTGATCATTGAGCATGTATTCTCAGCGTTACCTAATCTGAACCAGATTTTATATACTGTATGTAATGCTCAGAGTTACCCATCTGCAGGATTATTATACGAATTCACAGATCATTCGAAATAGAGTGCCTTGACGGCTAGTTGCCGAATGATTATATCCTGCTCATGAGAGACATTATATAGAAAAAAGTGCAAACAAGGGGTAAAGCGATCAACAGAAGACAATGAGACCATTAATGCACATAACGAATTTATTCTGATGAATGTGTGTTTCGGCAGGCAAGCTTCCTTTAGATGCTGAAGAAGGCAGCTTGGATTAGTGGTTTCCCTGTCTTCTGTTGTTTGATGTCCATCCTAAGTTTCTGGCTCTCATTTTTCGATTTAGGGTAAAGCGATATTGAAAGTCACATAATGATATCTATATTCATTAAATAAAATCCATTGCCTGTTGTCATTAACTCGAGATACTATTTCTGGCTCGTTTTCCTAAAAGTGTATCATTTATGTATCCCTCCTCCCCTAAATATTAGTTGCGTCCCAAAAAATTTCCCCCATATGTAGCATTAACGTTCCATGATTCCTCTACATTCTGACCCTTAAAATCAGGGAACAGAGAATGCAGACAATTTTCACTTTACCATACTAAAACTTGTAATTTTTGTCGGTGCTTCACCTAGATTATGTTGCTCAAACTTCAGGGGCTATTATAATGTCACGTGTTTCGGTTGTTTTTAAGTGACGTGTGTGGTTTGGTTGAACCCTTTAAAAATGTCTTCTTCAAGTTGTATCTGTCTGCTCTTTACAATTGTAAACATGATTGTTTGTGTCTTTGTGCTCTGCAATACCAAAATCTGAGTGAGGTTATTCACTACCTGGTAATCTCTTATTATAATAGCGGTCCGCTCTGGTTGTCTTGAAGTAAAACTTGGGCATTCATCGCTTTGTGTGGACTAGCAATCGCTATTTCTTCTGTTGACAAGCTCACCACTTGCTCAGTCTCAGTAGTGCGCTAACGATACCAATAAAGAGCGAAGGGACTGCTTTCTCTGTCACCTTTCCACTGCTACCTCTGCATCATTTACAGTTAATGCTCATTTCTAAAGTTATTCAGGGAAATGTAAAGTTCTAAGGACAATCAATTCTAAGAAAACCCTAATCAACAAGAAATCTATGCATTGTTACAAATCACAGAGTTGGGATGGAACCTTCATTACATGATTTAATGAACGTTATTCAAATTGCACCAAATCAGCCTTGCATTGTTGTTAATTATTTATATTATTTAGTGAATTGTGTATTGACATTATTCTTCATTCACACATATGAACGGCATATTGTTGTACAAAATTTACAATCCATTCTGGTTATGAGATACTTCTTATTAGTATGCCCCTGCCATCAATATGAATGCCGATTAATTATCAAAAATTATTGTTATTTTGAAATATGACGTAGAGAGTGACCTTCCTCTTGTTTTGATGATCAATTGTGCAATATTTCATCAGTATCCGAAAAAACTGTAGATTTGTATAAGAAACAAACCCACAGATTGTTCTTTTTTATATAGACTACCAGAGACACCCGGAGTTGCCTGGGATAATTCCAGTTGGAGGGAAATAAGACAACCAGAAGAAGTTAAATAACTCAAGTTGGTTTTCAGTGATTCTACAATTGAATCTAAGTCAGTTTTTTTAAATGGAAAGGGGGTCGTGTGATATATCAAATAACATTTTTTGACAATTTAATTCCTGTAAACAGATTCGAAGTAGCAGTTATGGTTCAATAGTTACTACACATTTTGTTTCATTTTGTAGCAGGTAACTGAAGATGGCTTTGAGCGTAAAGGAGAGAATTGAGGTCATTTTGTTGTCTGCAGAACGAAGTTTTCGTGTCATAGCTGCAAAATATAACAACTGGCACCCAGAAAGACCTCCAATTTCACACAACACTATCAGGTGCTTATTTAAGAAATTTCGAGACAGTTGAACTGTGGTTGACAAGGCACGGAGTGGCCGTCCAATAAGTGCTACTGACGAGAGACCCTCAACAATGGTTTTGGCGTCCTTCATCAAGAGCTCACCACGCAGCACACGGTGTTTGTCAGCAGAATGTGGAATCAGCCAGTCATTGATTGTACGAATCCTTCATGCTGATCATTCAAAATTCAGATACTTCAGCACCTAGCAGAGGTTGACCCAGACAGATCACCTGATCTCTCACCACTTGACTTTTATCTGTGGGGTCATTTAAGCAATTCGTATATGCAGAGAAATTCGTAAACAAACACCATCTCCAGCAACGCATTGAAGAAGCGTGTGCGAGCATTTCTGCGGAAATCCTTCTGCGAGTGCATGACGATTGGATTCAGAGCCTTCAAATGTACCTTGACCAAGAGGGACACCATATTGAACACCTTAAATGACTGTCCTTTATGGAAAACAGTCCAGCCTGTAATTCCAAACAAAATGTGTTGTACCTTTTAAACCATAACTGCTACTTCATATCTCTTTATAGGAATGAAATCGTCAGAAAAAGCTGATGTTATTTGATATACCTAACGACCCCCTTTCCATTTAAAAAATTTGACTTAGATTCAAGATGGCGGCCATGTTAGTTACATACCGTAAAAGATAGACCACCTCACCCATACATTATTGAAATAATCAGATTTCCCAATTCCTGCAAGCTTTTCGGAAAAACAGGGTGCAATAGATGTACATTATCATTTGTGTCCGTTTGCGCTGCAATACCGTAATCTGAGTGGAGTTATTCACTTCTTGGTAATTGCTTGTTGCAATTGCACTCTGCCTTCGATGTTTGGAAGCAAAACTAGGCCACGCATCTATTTTTTGTGGTGTGGACCACTTAGTCATACACCATTACCTCAGTTTCTCAATAGTCTGCTCAGTTTTTCAATTATCGGCGTTGCCCGGATAATTACAGTTGTAGGTAAGGAGAACAATCTCAAGAATTTAAATAACTCAAATTGGTTTTTAGTAGTTCTACAATTTCCTACTCTTGATGAATCTCCTGATGTGCAGATGTTTCCGACGCTTGCATAATTTTTGTCTTCTCTTTCGAATACTCGTTTTTTCTTAGATGACATTTTGATATATATAAAAATTAACATGTCTGCTTTGAACGAATATTAAAGAAAACAATACAGTGTGCTTTTTAATTTGAAGAGTCAAGTTGATGTATGCTTTGTTGTCGGAGCATATAATGTGGCTCAAAACCGACTGGCGTCCTTATATACCCGACCCACTGGAGGAGGATGGAGAAGCTGTCGTCGCGTCTGGAAAGTTCCACACGGTTCAAGTGTTCCAAACACATATATCGTCTCAACATTTTTATGGAGCAGAAGGGAAAAACTTGTATATCTTTGAGAGAGACTGTCCAATCCATATCGTGCTATTATACTCATATACTGGTCATTGTTAATATTTCTTAGAATCGAATGTTTTATTACCAAGGCAACAGAAAATTCTATCATTGCATCATTTCTAAAATTTTGTTGTGTAATCACTACATCGATTTCAATGGCAACAGTATTTCCCCTGTGTCAAAGTGCAAATACATCGCAACCATTGCTTCGACGAAGCAGCTCTTTTCCTGGGTGACAGTGGGTGTACATGATCGTTTGTATCTGTGTGTTCTGCAATCCCGACAAACTAAGTGGGTTTACTCACTGCTTGGTAATCGGTTGTTGCACTTGAATTCTGCTCTCGATATCTTAAAGTAAAACTTGGCTATTCACCACTTTATGTGGTCTAACAGTCTTCCTTTGTTTAGTTGACATGCTCACCGCTTGCTCAACATTTGCTCTTTTGCAGAAGTGTGCTTGCAAAACCAATACAGCACAGAATGAAGAGTCTTCCTCTGTCACCTTTCCACTCTTTTTCAATAGTCAGCTACTTCTCCATTATTGGTATATACTGCTCATTTTTACATACTTTCAAGAAAATGTTAATTTCTTACAATTATAAATTTAAGAAAAGCCCTAACATCCTGAATTCTATGCATTGTTAGAAATTCCCTGAGGTGGGATGGAATCTTCATTACATCCTTCATTTAGGACTTTTTTTCATTCAGTACACAATTATATAGCACAAAATCTGCGTAGCATTGCTGTCAATTACTTATATATTGCTGGTCCTTGCATATTGTTGCTTGTTGATATTATTGGTGAGACAAATACAATAGGCCTATAGTTGCACAAACTTTGCCTTGCATTGTTGGTCATGAGATACCTATTATTTACAAACATACATTGTAATCGGCTGTCAATCAATCATTATTATGACAGTACCGACCCCCAACAGACGAATCCACCACGGGGTAAAAAGAGCCTAAGAAGAGGCAACGTTATAGAGAGGTATCCGGGAGTTATGAAAAATATCAATATTTTGAAAGATTCTGTTACTGTTATACGATTGAATTAGCTTAAATGCTGGATCTATATTTATTAGTAGAGTGCGTCCCTTTCCTAAAAAAGTTAACGTCTGTGGGTTTCTTTTGGAGACCGAGATAAGAATCCCTATATATTGTAAGGTTCGTGGGACCGATTGTCGTCCGTTAAAAATAGCTATTAAAAGGTTAGTAAAAAATTACGTATAATGTACTACAGATCAAAAATGTTGGAATTGACCTTAAAGGTGTCGTCAACAGATAATTTTTTGTATAAAAAATTCCTATAATTCTCAATTTTCGAAGTAAGCGGCAAAAACTGCAAGTTGGGCCTGAGAACCAAATCCATATACCGTACATTAATTTTGGAATTATTATAGAACGATAAAGTGTAAATAAGTTTGGGGTCTGATAAAGAAGTTAGTAAGCCTTTTCAAAATCCCAATTCTTTTACTTAGGTCAAGAATTAAATCCTCCAAATGTGAAGAAAACGAAAGAGTGGACTGAAATCATGAATATCAGAGACACTCGGTTTGCTCGGGTTAATTACAGTTTTTGGCAAACAGAACAATATCAAGAAGTTAAATAATAACTCAAATAGGTTTTTAGTATTTCTACCATGCCTCATATACATTAAGCTGCCCTTGTTCCGATGTTTCTGACGCCCGTATAAACTTTTGTCTTTTCTGACCAATACTCATTCATTTCTTTTGTGGCATTTCGATAGTAATGAATAAACATGAACGAATATTACAGAGCATAATAGAATATGCTTGTTGATTTGAAGAGTTGAGTTCATTTCTGCTCTGTTATCGGTCATGTCTCAACTGTCGCTCGAGCGAAGGCACTGCTTTCTCTGTCACTTTTCTACTCTTTCTCAGTAGTCTCCTAACTCTCCCTTATCTCCAGTTACTGTTCATTTTTAAATATTTTCAAGAAGTGACTAAGTTCTAATAACTTTCAATGCCAAGAAAAGCTCGAACAACAGGAATTCTACATATTGTTAAAAAATTCATTTTGTTTTATAATTCTCAGAGGTGGCATGGAATCATCATTTTAATGAATTTACTTATATTGCACACTTTGCCTTACGTGGTCGGTCATGATATACACTGAGTGGCCAAATTATTATAACCACCCTCTTAATATAGTGTTGGGCCACTTTTCGCTCTTATTACTGCTTGCATTCTTCGGGGCATGGATTCTATAAGATGTTGGTAGGTTGTAGGAGGAACTTGAGACCAACTCTGAAGAACTGCACCTTCCAATTCCTGCAGATTTGATGGTGCTGGATCCCACTGCCTGATCGCACGTTCGATCTCATCCCACAAATTCTCAATGGGATTGAGATCTGGCAATTGTGCAGGCCAAAGAAGCAAGGTAAACTCTCCGGCATGTTCTTCGAACCATCTGAGAACAATGCCAGCTTTATGACAAGGAGCATTGTCCTGCTGGAAATATCCATCCCCGTCAGAGTACACCATTAACATAAAGGTATGTACTAGATCTGCAACAATACTTAAATAATCTTGGGCACGCACACATCCGTGCAGAGGAATCAAAGGACCCAAACAACGCCAAGAAAACATCACCCAAACCATAATACTGCCACCAGCTTGAAGTGTTGTGGCGATGCAGATGGGGTCCATGCTTTCGTGTTGGTTTCTCCATATTCTAGCCCTGCCATCTGCATGATGCATTTGAAATCTTGACTCATCGGACCACATGACCCTTTTCCAGTCATCTACTGTCCAATCCTTGTGCTACTTGGCGAACTGGAGACGTCTGCTCTTGTTCAAGGCTGACAGTAGACGCCTTCGAAATGGTCGTCGGCGTCCATAGCCTAAACGGTGTAATGAGCGGCGAACAGTTCATTCAGAGGCGGTCACAGTATGTCCTTGATTAAGATTTGCCGCTATTTGACGCACTGTTGCTCTTTTGTCGCCCTGGACAATTCTGGCCAATCTCCTTTCAGCTCGAGCATTGAGGAGCCTGTGACGACCACACGCTTGACGTTGAAAGCTGGTTTTTTGCTTGGTAGTCCACTCTCTGTGAACAATAATAACTGCTGTTCTTGAACAATTCACAAGTTCACCTGTTTTGTTGATACTCGTAAATCACGTTTTTTGCACATATCCTCTCAAAAAACACAGTGCAACTGATGGTTCACCTCACCTGCATTCCCTTTTTATAGCTGTATAGCCCTCTAGCGGCAGTGCTGTGACGCAATAGCTCATTTGCCTAAAACTGGTCGTGAATTGCGTGTTGATACCATTGCTGATACAACACAAAAGGGTCTTTTGTTGCAAAAACTTTGCTTTGCATTGTTAGTCATTGTATGAGGAATTTTCGTTTTTCACACAGTTAAGATTCCAATCTAAAAAAATTAAATTTGATATCAGGTTATTAATAGGATAGTCTTTCGGTTTAAGTAAAGTTGTATGTGACCGTAGATTTATCCTTTAAAAAAGATGATTAAGAAATTTGAAAAAACTGGTGAGTTGGGTGTGCTGCCAGGGAGAGGACGGAAACGAATTGCAAATGAGTCTGTGGAAGACGTTGCTGCTGTTGCAGTGGAGACTGCTTAAAGTTCCCAATATTCTTCATCAAGTGCGCGATCTGTATCCCGTGATTTGTCTCTTCCGTGGTCTACGGTACAAAAAGTTTTGCGTTCCATTTATAAGTGGTATCCATACAAGATCCAGGTGGTTCAAAAATTTGCTTCATGAAGTTCAGGAAAAACTCACTGATTTTGCTTGCCAGTTTCTGGCTAGAATAGCCGTCGATAATGAATGGCCACGGAACATTTTATGGTCAGATGAAGCGCATTTCACACTAGACGGAGCAGTGAATGCTCAAAACTGTCGCATCTGGGGTACTGAAAAGCGGATTGTTGTGCATGAAAAGCTTTTACACTCTGATTACGTGACTGTATGGTGCGGGTTCACTTCACATTTCATTCTTGGCGCTTTTTTCTTTGAAGAGAACACTCCTCAAGGCACTAAAAGATGCTCAATCACTAATGCTCGTTACTGCGAACATCTGCAGCAGAAAATCATTCCTGCTTTACAAGAAAGACAATTTTTACACACTACTGTCTTTATGCAAGATGGTGCAACACGCCACATTGCACGACAAGTGAAGGAACTGCTTCATGCTCATTTTGGAGATGATCGGGTTATTTCGAGAACTTTTTTCCAACTGCATGGCCTCCTCGTTCACCGGACTTAAACCCCTGTGACTTCTGGTTGTGGGGATATTTGAAAGATAATGACTATGGAGGAAGAATATGGACTTTCCCTGAATTGAAAGCAAGCAAAACACGCCATATCACTGCGATTCCTCAGGAAACCCTCGCTCTACTGTGGAACATGCAATAAAGCGCTCTGAACTTGTCATTGACACAAATGTAATGCACATTGAACAAATACTCTTGTAAATTTCTCTGCTTGTAACTTGTTTTTGTTAGTATTCATGCACCATATTTTGATCCAGCGGTCAAAATGTGAACTAATATTTTTTTGCAAAATTCTCTTCTTCATGGTCTGTATAACATATACAGTATGTCCAGTTTCATCAAAATCTGATTACCAGAACGTCCGCTAGAAGGGTCTAAATGGCGTCATATTAATTATTACTACCCTTCACTTCTATTTTGTATGCCCTACCTTCATCATGAATATCAATAGTTATCATTTTATTGAAATCTGAGGTAGACAGTAAACTTCCTCTTGCTCTGAAGATCAAGTTTGCAAAATCATGATCGGAATAAAAGTGTTGATTTGTATAAGAAACAGACAAACAAACCTACAAATAATCAAACATATTTCTTTTGACAGGGGTTCCCCACTGAACTCTAAAACAACTGGAATGCCGATAGCTACTACACGCTAACATACTGCTGTGAAGCCGGGCAGTGCCATATTGCTGGTCCCATCCCTACTGAGGTTATCATAGGAATCTTTGCTAAATGGGGCTGATAAAAATTCGTTTTGGCGGTAAATTTAAAACAAACGATTTTTACAAAGTGTTTAACCACTTTTAATAATAGATATATACATTAAAATATATAAACTTGACAATAAACTTTCTGTATACTTTCAGTCTTACTTAAATGGTTAGGTTATCTTTCATGATTTAACTATGAATAATTCGGTCTCACAACATTTCTACATGCAGTTATTTAACTATGGTAAGTCTTCCCACATCCCTTTTTGTTCTTATTTTGGCAGTAAAGTGCACTACAGGTGGGCACCTTAAAAAATCCAAGATAAGTTATTTTAATATTTTATAGGTTTTTTAATGTAGTGTATAAATTCTATTTACAACACTCGGCTAAAAGGAGTGATCTAAATCGATCATTTAGCGTCATACTAAAACCATTAAAAATGTTAAAAATCACTTGTTTTAAAGTTCAAAGCCTAAAAAGTTTATAACAAATCAAAATTACAATTTAAAGCTACTTACTTGTTCGATTAAAAGTGTCAGTTTCTCAAAAATTTCTTTGAAATAGACGAATAACATTTCTGCATGCTCTAAAAACGGACCAGCAAGATGGCGCTAGCCCTCCTATTTGGCTTCAAGTTATATAGCTGTTATATAGCTATCGGCATTCCAGTTGTTTTAATGTTCAGTGGGCGTCGACTTTAAATCGTATCAGGCAAATACCTCGGAAACTAAGTATGATCTCAAAATACAAACAAGATCGTTCATTACACATATCTGGTGTACGCTTTCCATCGGTAGTGTTAAAACTGACAAGGATAAGTAATTCGCAAATTATCCCTAATAGAGATAGAGAGAAACTTCCAAATATAAACTTGTTCGGCACATTCAGATGAATCTAAATCCATCTGTTATTTATTAGGTTTGTAAAGGTCTCCAAGAGATAATACAGATAAAATGCATACACTTCGTTTATTATAAAATGCACAACACAGGAAGATTTTGAAATGACAATTATGTTATGAAATAACAGTAGTACTGTTTAATTTAAAAATGTACAATTGTTGTTAAGGAACTGTGGCATTTTTTCATTTCAGAGGAATCATTAACTGATCGATTAGTATTGGCAGGAAAGATGGCCAGGTGTACAAATCAGCAAAAGACGGATATGCTAATAACATTTGGGGAAAGCGGCAGAAATTATAGAGCTGCTGCTAGATTTTTTAATCAAAGATTCCCAGATATTGGTCCATGTTTGTGTTAATTATGATGACAACCTAAAAAAAGCGTATACTTGCGATTCATGAGCTCATAGATTTTATTTGGCGAAAGAAACGACGACATTTCACGCGAATATAGGGAAGCAAGAAACAAACGATGTTTATTCATTGAGTAGTACAATATGAAGAGAAAGAACAAGTGACGCCACACAGTGACAAAAAAAGAAAATAAGCAAAATACGTAAAAATCCTTAACATAATAGCCCCCATAATAGAACGGCTTGACTTTCAAAACGTGACAAAAAAGCAACAAAACAAGTAAAGTACATTAACATTCGTTGGGTACTGGACAAATCTTAGAGAACAATCTTTTTAAAGTACGGATGGTGGCCACATGGGGGATGCCATCTCTGCCAGGATGAAGTTGGGTGAAACGGCGGAGCTTCCAATGGATAGGTAGTTGGAGATGGTCCTTCATGAGCACAAGGGAGTCCAGTTTCAAGTTGGAATTGCAGTGATGCCATTTCGCTTTCTCCTGCAATTCACCGACGTACTCCAAACTCCATCGTTTCCAGAAGTGCGGCAGTAATTGCTGAATCAACTGAATTCGGGAAAGTTTCGATAAAGGAATGGGAATGACAGAGGGATCGGGAATCGTGGTAAGAGCTCTTCTAATAAGAAAGTGACGTGGTGTCAAAGGTTCGAAGTCCTCAGGTTCACTGGATAGCAGAGTCAGAGGACAAAGGAACAAACACACAAAACAATTCAAAGTCTTGCAGACTCGACCCTTTTGTCTTTAATCAAAATGGGGCCTGCATAGCCTATCCCAACAGATTGAAAGGGAAAGGATGTTTCGACTCTGTTACAAGGAAGATTACTCATGACGGGTGTAATGCTTTTCGAAGCACTACGGAAGCACTTAACACAATGATGAACAAACAATTTTGCCAAATTTCTGCCATTAGTAATCCAGCATCTTTCTCTTAGTGATGCAAGAAGTAGTTGAAAACCAGCATGCAGAAGACGAAGATGTTCTGAGGTGAATAGCAGTCTAGCTAGAGGAAGCTTCCCATAGATGAGGAGGGGAAATTTCTTATCAAACGAATAATCAGAATTAAGCAATCTACCTCCAACCTGCAGCAGGCCATCAGAGTCTAAAAACAAGGACAAGAAGGGTAGCTTCGAACGTGATCGAGGATCATGGGATTGACAGATTTTAATCTCTTCAGGGAAAGAGTGGTTTTGAGAAAGTCTAACACGAGTCAGAAAGGCATGCTCAATTTCAGAAAGTGTAAGAGGACCATACATTCTGGCATCCTTAGGACATTTGTTCTTGAAATGCAATATAAAGGCAATGATGCGATTTAGATGATTAAAATCAGAGAATCTTGAAAACGGAAATGAAGAACATGAAGCAGTGGCAGATATTACATCTAAATTCTTGTACTTCTGGAAGATCAAGTGGTATGGAAGGCGTTTGGAGAGTTGGCCAGGACGATTCTTCTAGAGAGGGCAATGATGGACCATGAAACCACAAGGCAGAATCCTTCAGCACAGTAGGAGAGACCTCTCTTAAGAGGATGTCGGCCGGATTATTTCCACTGGAGACATGATTCCACACAAAATACTGGGAGAGTGTCTGGATCTCAGATATACGATTGGCGACAAACGTGTGTAAACGATTTGGATGCATTTTCAACTGACCAATTACAATAGTGGAGTCAGTCCAGAAGAAGCACTGATCAAACGTAAATTGGAGCGCAGAAGTAACCTGATGGGCTATGCGGCGTGAATAAAGTTCTAATTTGGGAATGGATATAGACTTGAGAGGAGCCACTTTGGCTTTCAAACACAATAAATTTGAGAAAATAGTACCGTTTTGATCAACAGAGCGGCACCATAGGCCTTGATGGACGCGCCGGAGAAGGCATGAAGCTGTATACTTTTCAGCTCGTCGCAGATGATATGTCTGGGTAAGAACACTTCGTTTAGGGCAGGACTTTTCAAGTTCAACCATTGAGTGGACAAGGAACGAGGAATATTATCGTCCCATGAAAGTTTCCCTAACCAAAGCACTTGCAACATCATCTTGGCCTTAATAGTGCAAGGGCTTAGCAAGCCAAGAGGGTCGAAAATCTGAGATACATCAGACAGGCTAACACGCTTGGTTATTCTTTTTGGAGAGATAAGAGAAACAGAGAATGTCAATGTGGCGACGAATGCAGTCCAAGTGTCTTTGTCCTATCTTGCGAGCTAATATCAACTAGGATAGGATGAATGTCGGAGTCCATGAAATCTGAAGGAATTAGAGGCTCGTTCGAGATCTATTTTTTAAGTTGAAGGATCCAGTTTGTAGAGTAGCAGATAGGTTTTTGCACAGTACTTTCGCTCCACTTAACAAATCGTCAACGTAGAAGTCTTCCTTTATGATTCGAGAGACCTCAGGAAGGGATTATGTGCATTCAACACCCAATTAGAACAAACGTCAAATGGTAAGAAGCTAGCAGAAGCAGTATCATAAGTAACAGTTTTGAGATTAAAGGTTTTGATGACATCATGTGGAGTAGGTCTCCATAAGATGAATTGCAAGGGTCTTTGAGACTCATAAATCAAAACTTGGCGATACATCTTTTCTATATCAGCTGAGACCGCGTAGACATGTTTGCAAAATCGAATTAGGACACTGAACAGATCCTGTAGAATGCTAGGGCCGACCAATTGTAAAGAGTTAAATGATTCACCAGATGTAGTGGGAGAAGAGCCGTTGATTATGACACGAAGCTTTGTGGTTAGGCTATCTTCCTTGAGAACGCCATGATGAGGTAAAACACAGGAAACCTCAGAAAGTGCAGGATCGCAAACCGACATGTGGCCCAAGTCTTCATATTATCGCATGAACTGTGCATAACGCTGATGCAAGACAGTATTGGAGGCAAATTTTCTTTAATGGTTTAGAAGGAAATTTTCAGCTATTTTGTATTAATCACCTAATACTTCTGGAGCCTTGTTATGAGGAATACTGACAATAAATCGACCACTAGAATCACGCTTGGTATGGCTCTTGAAGTGAGATTCACACTAGTCTTCTTCCAAGGTGCGTAGCTTTGGGGTATCGATTTCTTCCATTTTCCAGAAATTTTCCAATTGCTCTTGATTGCGAACAGAGCTGCGACTAAAATTACAATGAATGTCTTAGAGGGTAGTGGAAGGAAACGAGCCAGCTACAATCCATCCGAAATGAGAAGTTTGTAGAATAGGTATTCTGGGACCAAGTGAAATGCGCCGAGTGAGAACAATTTGCCAGAATTAATTTACTGCAAGGAGGATGTCTATTTCTCCAGGGATATTGAAGTGAGGATCAGCCACCTTCAAGCCATGAGGAATGTGTATTCTGGCAAGATCAATTGGTTTACTGGGCAAATGGCTAGTAATCTGAGGAACGACCAAAAATTGAGATTTCAAGCAATAATTGAAGACTCGAGAATGCAATAGAATTTCACAACGACAATGGTCACTGGTAGTAGAATTGGTGATGCCATGGACTTGGATGTTGACTGGAGTTTGAGGCAGCTGGAGCTTCTTACATAGAGAAGAAGTTACAAATGATGAAGTGCTACCACAATCTAGTAGGGCTCTTGCTTGATAAATTTGACCTTGATTATCAACAACTTCACAACAGCATTGCAGAGAATACAGCTCTTGTCTCGCAAATCTTAAAAGAACCTCATGATATCCCAACCAGTGGGCATCTGGGGTTTAGAAAAACGCTCTACAAGATTATTCGAAAGTAGTTTTGGAAAAATATGCGACAGGATATTAGCCTTTACGTAAGAACCTGTTCCACATTCCAAATTAACAAGGCATTAGGAACTCAGCCATACGGACATTTAAAACCATTGCCCATACCGACTGAAAGATGGGAAATGGTGACGCTTGATTTCGTCCTACCCCTACCTCTCACGAAGCAGGGTCATGATGCTTTATTAACCGTCACAGATAAGCTAACAAAACGGGTGCGGTTTATTCCATGTAGAAGAAACGGCCCAATTGTTAGTTAATCATGCGTTTAAAATTCATGGTTTCCCCGTCGTAATTATCTCAGACCGCCGCGATGTATGCTTTACTTCGCATATTTGGAAAGAGATATTTAGGATGCTACAAATTGAGCACAAATACTCAAGTGCCTATCACCCACAAACCGATGGCCAATCTGAAAGGACTAATCAGTCGGTTATTCAGGTAATTAGAAACTACATTAATAAGGAACGGAGTAATTGGGATGAATATTTAGCATTTACCGAAATTGCAATAAATTACACGATCTCAGAAGCCATTAAATGTTCCCCATATCTAATGGATCTAGAGCGAGAGGTGAATTTACCTCACATTAAGGGCAGAATAAAGGATGGCAGAAGTTCGATAACGGAAATCAAAGCCCAATTAAGGCGACGATTAATTGAAGCTAGAAGTAATATAGAAAGAGCAAATCAAAAATACGAGAAATTTCATAATGCAAAACATACACGATGGGAAGCCAAGGTAGGGGACCAGGTGCTAGTAGCAGCCCATCGGATAACTAAGCAAAAGAGAACCATTGAACGAAAATTATTCCCTAAATTTATATGTCCATTTTGAGTGGAGAAGGTCGTTAACGAGGTCACCGTGAGATTGCGTATACCGCCCAGATGGAAAGTGAGAACTAAAGTATTCCATATCTCATTTTTACGACGATTCTTTCCGCGAAAGGCAAATAGAAGAAAGAAGAAACCACCCGGCCCGATAAAAGACAAAGACTATGATGATGTTTATAGAGTGGAAAAATTAATGGACGTAAAGGGTAAAGCGCCCCACAGAAAGTTTCTAGTGAAATGGGTAGGTTACAACAAACCATCTTGGGAACCAGAAAAGAATCTGCGCCGTTGCCCCCAGCTAATAGCTCGATTCACAAAGCAAATTGGTTGCCAAGGATCGCAAAAGAAAACGAAAGGAAGCTCCGAGAGTGTAAAGCCGCAAACAAAATAGAAGATTTTTAATTGCGGGATAGCAGCGGGAATGGTGTCAGAGCACCGAACGGGAACAGCGAAGGAAGAAAAAAAAGTGAGCGAACCGAGACGATTCTGACGACGAGGGGCAGGAAGGAGAAGGCAGAGATATTCAATAGAAAAAGGAAAGCAGCGAAGCCCGCCGCCCGTAAAGGAAGATAGAAGAGGCAGAAGCTTCGAGAAAGATGAATATGAATTCTCATTGGCTAAGAAAAACAGCATGCAAAAAGTGGTAATTAAAAGGCGGTATAAAAAAGAAGGAAAGGAGAAGGAAGATAGAGAGCAATATCACAGAGTCTGGAAAAGGAAAAGGACGGAGAAACTAGCCGAATAGTGATTGTGTGTTAGTGAGTGACTTTCAATTCTTAGACTTAGAATTATTCACGCCGCAACCAGCCATCTCCAACGCGTGCGTGAGTAACTTTGTGACTTTGAGTGACCCTCCCCCCAGCAACCCCGGGGGAGGTTTCACCCCCCCCCCCCCAGAACTTTTTCTACTCTAAGCCATGGAGAACATGGTGTTATTGGTTACCGACGGACCAATAGCCGTCGGCATGTTTATGAAAGAACTCTATTTTAAGACGGGCATCCCGCCCGTGTTGCCGTCTGGTGATCCTGCAGTTTCTGTCGTGCAGAGACTTTCTCCAAACGAATGGAGGATGCTCTGCCGACAGCGAAACATAGCAGACCGTATTGTGTCTGCGGATTACGTCAAGGTAGGGCAAACCACCGTCCACCTTGTCTATGCTTAGCCCGCATATCTGCCCATCTTTACCCGGGGTGCCTCGCCGCTGATGAAGAGATACATGTCCGACTATGGTCAGGTCAAGAAAGTAGCCTACCCAACGCATCCAGATTCTCCCTTGCAGATGACTGGTGATATCATAGTGGACATGAACCTTCAGAGGGACATTCCAGAGAACCTTGTAATGCACGGTAACAAAGTTCGCGTGTCTTACAAGGGTCAAAGACAGTGCTGCTGGTACTGCAAGAAAACGTCGCACGTTAAAAAAGAATGCCCTCTCCTAAAGAAATGCGATGCCTGTAATCACATTTTGAGCAAGTACCACCAGTGCCCGGAGAGGGTGTTTGCAGCGCCAGCAGATGTTCCAGCTTCGCCTAAAGGAATGTCGTCCCAGCAGCAAGACATGATGTCATCACCGGCCAAGTCTTCAGGGCCAACCAGAGCTTTGTCGCTTGGATCACCATCGCGGAAGAGCCAAATTTCACCTGCTCTTCCGACTCTTCCCCAAGGGCAGATGGAGATATTGCCACCACCCCCTCGAACATCTTCGACTCCGCCTACATCTTCGGAGCCCAGGAGGGAGCGGTCATCGTCACCTTCTTCCAAGCTCCCTGAGATAACAGCTCTTCCTCAGTTATCTCTGGATGTGACGATGGGTGAGGACGAAGCTTCTGGAGTTGACGACGTAGAAGTTTCAATAGGAGCAGAATCCGCCTTCTCAGTGGAGGAGTTTCCAGCTCTTCCTCCACCAGCGCAGTCAACAACATCACAGCCTGTGCGGACTATTAATACGTCGTCACCTTCCAGGATGACATCTTCTGCTGGGACTTCGCTTCCATCAGCGCAGAAACAGCAGGATCATCTTGTGAGGACGAGGAGTCCCCGCAAGAAAAAATCCAGATGGAATCGTGGCAGCAGGGACGAGAGACGAGCAACTTCTTCCTCCGAGAGAGACAGCCGCGCGAGCCACCAGCGCAGCCGTTCTTCTTCATCAGGTCGTCTGCGATCTCCGAGGAGAAGAACGACGGAGCCTCCCGTATCATCTGGGAAGCCCAGGTGTCAACCGGATACAGGTCAGCAGGTGCGCCATTAAACATCCTCAATGAAGGTCATCTCCCTGAACGTGCGTTCTCTTGGTTCCTCTTTTAAGCAATCGGTGTTGTCATCGTTCATTGCCCTGAACAGGCCCGACATCTTGCTACTTCAAGAAGTAAAACTCGCCACTTCACAACAGTGCTACGACCTCCCGGGTCTTCGCAGTCAATACACCAACGGACAATTCTTTATCAACTCTTCGTCACCAAATGGGAAAGGGTTTGCCTCCATCATCTTCAACCCCTCCATTTTGGTGTCGAACTGTGTTTGTGACTGTGAGTGCAGGGTAATCTCTTTGGACATTTCAACATCTGGTGTCAATTTCCGAGTGCTTAATATATATGCACCATGCAGAACAGCAGAGAAACCAACGTTTTTCAGTGACTTAAATAACTTTTTGTGTTCATCGTTGCCTGTAGTGATTGCTGGTGATTTGAACTGTCATCCAGACGACAACAACATCTTCTCGTCTGGTCATGTGTATCGTTTGTTTCAGCAAAATGCATTGTTCGACCTATGGACACAGTTCACAGAGTAATCAGCTTGGGTCTACTTCCCATCAAGGGCCCACTACATCAAGATTAGACCTTTTTCTCGTCGACAATGCATTTGCTGGCTCGCCGGGTAAAATGGAGGTAATTCCATGTTCCTTCTCCAACCACAGTGCCATCATATGGTCATGGAATCCTCCATTTCCAGCATCATCTACAGGCTCTGCAGTCCATCGCAATTGGTTTCTGAATGTTTCTCTGCTCGACGAAGAGGAATACAAGGGAGCGTTCGCTCAGTTCGTTGAAAAACATCTTCGTAATGTGCCTCCTACGCTTGCTTCGTGGTTAGAACTGAAAACCAAAATCAAACGGTTCTTTCGGAAGATTGGGTTAGATGCTGCTCGTCGTCGACGTCATCATCTCCTGATGTTACAAGAGAACCTCCGCCTCCTCTAAGTATCCACCCCGAAGGAGGAGTTCGAGATGGAGATTCATCAGGTGAAGAGCGAGATCAACGCTCTAATGATCCTGAAGGCAGCCGGCGCAGCGCTCAGAGCCAAACTTTCCTGGGCGACTGACGTCAGGAATTCATCATCAGCAGCGTTCGTCGAGGAGAGACGACGTGCCAACAAAAAACGATGTCATCGATTGGTGGTGGAAAATGGGGAAGTGAATTCTGACCACGACATCTTGTCAGCTTTTCACGCCCATTTCTCATCCTTTTTCGATAACCCAATCATTCTGTCGGACGAAACGAAGCAATGGATCGAGGCGCTAAGACCTTTTTCTGAGGATGCTGACTTGTCTATCTCTCGTCCCTTCACCGAAGACGAACTCAAGAAGTTCCTGTCAGCGGACGGCCGTCACCAGTCCAGTCCGGGTATGGATGGCATACTATACTCGTTCTACAACGCGACATGGAATCTTCTTGGGCCTTTTCTGGTGCAAGTGTTTAATTCGATCATCGAAGACCCGTCTTCCATCACACCGGACTTCACCGTGGGGAAAATCATCTTACTCCCCAAAGTGCCGAATCCAGAGTTGGTTACCCAGTGGAGGCCAATAACCCTTCTCAACACCGACTTCAAGGTCTTCACTGGTGTATTTCAACAAAGGCTGAAAGTTTTCGCCAAAGATTTTATCAACCCCGGACAATCCTGCTCCATTCCATCACGCAGGATGTCCGATAATCTTATTACGATTCGGTGTGTGATGGAAGAAGCGTGTGCTCGTCAGCAGGCTCTTGCCGTTTTAAGCATTGACCAGGAAAAGGCTTTCGACAAAGTGAACCATGTGTTTCTCTTTGAAGTATTTCGACATCTTCGTCTTCGGTCTTTTGCCACGATCATTTCCGCACTGTATGTTTCGGCCGCATCATGTGTGGCGATTAATGGTTCCGTATCTGCTACCTTCAATCTATCTAAGGGTGTCAGGCAGGGGTGTCCTCTTTCCCCTCCTGCTATACATCTTTTATTTGGAACCATTATTGCAATACTTAAATCGCCACCAAGATGTTCGAGGATCTGCCTGCTGCATCCATAAACATCAGGACTTTGGCTTATGCAGACGACGTAGTGCTATTTGCGTCCGATCCGTATTCCTTGAGCATCTATAAAGAGACCTTTGACCGCTTTAGTACTTCGACGGGGAGTTCCACCAACCTCGTCAAGTCTAAAGGTATTGCTATTGGGAAATGAACTGTGGACTATCTCAATTCCTTCCCGATAACATGGTGCGACCGAATTACAGTGTAGGATACGTTTTTTCTTTTCTACCGACTATGGATTCTATGCACTGGCAACAAGTGATTGAGAAGTGCATTACTCGCCTTGACAGAAACCTTCGTTTCCCAACTTCAATGTTTGTCAAGGTGACGTTCATAAAAACGCATGTTCTTCCAGTAATAACATCTAAATGCCTATTCACCTTGCCTTCGTCCCAAAACCTTCAGAGACTACGTAGTGCCATTGTGAACTGCGTGTGGGGAACTTCTACGTAAAGGCGTCATCCACTTCGTGCAGCATACCTGTTTGCTCCATATGAGAGAGGAGGATTAGGTTTACTTGCGATGATTAGGGTATTCCTTTTTCCCACCTCCCATGTGGGCGAACTTTGTGTATATTCATCTTCGGTTCTTTTTCAAGGTGAATAGGCTGCCATTACCACCCTTGTTGCCAGTGACAATAAATTTTCACCAACCAAAGCTCTATGTGACTTTTGCAACCGATATTGTGACTTTTTTCCCATGCTACGTCGTATTGATCCACAAGATTGGGGACATCTTCGTCTTGCATGGTTTTTTCAGCAGTCCGACCCAGGGGAGACCACTGACATCTTACAACTCTACCCTGATCATCCGTGGGCAGCAGTCCTAAAGCTATTAAAATCCTTTGCTTTTGAACGAACTCTGTTTAATCACCAATGGCGACTGTTGCATCACGGATTTTACTCCCTCCAACGTCTCCACCAGTGGAGGGTGGTCGGGTCTGCTAGATGTTTACATTGTGGCGTAGCCGAGACCGTCAGCAACATTTTTTACGAGTGCCCACTCGCGAAGTCGATTTGGGATCGTTTGATACAGCATTACGGGCTGGTACATTTCTTCTATCAGTCCGTGCGCTTCCTCTTAAACGATTCCACTGGCGAGGTATTAAAACGGACTTAGCTATAGCGATCATCTTCATCAATAAAGAACTTTGGCTGGCCCGTTGGAGTCGACCGCAGGGTCACCCTCCATCTCTCTCGACCGTATGGAGAAAAGTGGCCGATCAACTTCGATCCTTTCTACTCCTTAAATGGCCACGGCTAGGTCCGTTTACATTCAAGAAACGTTACACATCATCTAAGTGTTTATGCGAGGTCATCGGAGGAGACAAGATTTTCCTTTTCACCTTTCCGATGGCCTTCTGATACCTCGCCAGATGTGAACGGGCCTCGTTCTTGAGGCGTTTGGATAAGTCACGCAGCCCCGTATGGGCTGCCTGCCACTTATAGCATGTGCGCCTGGGCGCCTAGATTTTAAGACCTCATAATTAGGCGTATGCTGAGGCAACACCATCAGCCTCAGCTCCAACAGCGACGGAGAAGCAGTCGCATTATCGCCGGCCGAGCAGGAACAATGAAGAAAAGGTTCTCTCTCACCGTATGCCCTCGACTTTAATGAAGCCAGTTACGAATTATGATAATTTTCGTCGGAGAAGACGAGACTGCGAGTTTTCCGACATAAGACTCCCGCCCGCGGAGGATCGCCGAAAAGACGGGGTGTCGACGGCAAATGACCTTCATTGCTCTGACCAGGCATGTGCTTCGAATTTAATTGCTAATTCAAATATTTTTGTGCCGCCCTTTATCAGAAGTTTCAGCCAAGAAACCGAGAAGGACTCTGATGCATGTTATGAGCCATTTAACGCACTCTCCTCCAATGCTACTCAGCAATCGCCGCCACCAAGTAAATCTTCGGAGAAAATTATAAGTGACGCATGGAAGAAGAGACGCCCCGTGCCCCGCCCGCCTCGACTTCTTCCGAGAATTCAGCTGACCCCGGCCTCATCGACAGCGAGCTACGGACCTTGGAACCGAGATTTGCTATTGACCCAGTTGACACAGCTACCGACATCGGCAAGGATCCGCCTCCACATACGATAGAGGTCATCAGCCCCGGTGGATCGTCCAGCGAGCCCCAGACGCCGATTTCCACCAAGCCAGATTTCGAATCAGTCATTAACGGACCGACCCCCGCCTGCGCAGAAGACCTCCGCATTGCAAACGCGCTCCGCGAACAGCTCTATCGCCGCGAGCCGCGTATTGCTGCGTCGTCTATGCACGAGGGTAATGTCACATTATATTAATTAAGAATTATCAGTTAAACGAGATTTAAATTTAAGTGAAATTTTAATGTGTTTGATTGCTTAGAGTTCGACGAATCGGGCATTGCTAAATATCCATACTCTGCTAATTCTGAATTTTCTTTTCTACTTTATTAATTAGTCGAGACATCGGATCCAATCATATCAAACCTCGAGAGGTCGCCGCTCTCCCGTGCCGCGGTGAACCCACAGAACCTACTACGTCCGCCATACTTTAGACAGCAAGTCACGTTTGAAGCAAGATTCCCAATCCGAGCTGGATTGCAGCCGAACTACTATTCAATAACGATGTTTCAAATCCGAGCTGTAACCTTGTGAAATTTAATTGACATTAGTTGTGTAATTTCATCATTTATTTATTAAATCATATTCATTAAAAGCATTCCAGTCTCCTCCTTCCTTCTCTATCACGATAGTCATGCAATGGCCATTAATAGTAAGAAAAAAGTCGTGAGAGTGACTCTATCATTTTCAGCAACTGAGTTTCCGGGCGTGGTTATGGGATCAAGATGTAAAAGAGTATGATATCTAGCTTATTTGCACTTATTGCAGCTGTGTGCTTAGAGCTACAGTTCATAGAGAAGTGACCTTTAGAAAGGCAATTTAGGCAGCATCTTAAACTCTTCACTTTAGCAAATCGTTTCTTGACAGGCATAGATTTGAAAATGGAACAAGAGTACAAGTTATCTTTATTGCAGACCGGACAAGAGGACAACGTCGAGACGAAACTTCTTGACGTGGCAGATCGCTCATTTGTGGGCTTAGTATGTCTTTGTTCTAGTTTCCCATAAAGAGGCATTGTTTTCTAGAAATTTAATAAGATCATAGAAAGAAGTTGGATCAGAAGTAGCGTCTTGTTTTCAAATTCCTTTACAGTGGAGTTATCTAATTTGGCGTTGATAAGATAGACAAGGAATGCATCCCTATGATGCTCTTTATTGATCACAGAATCCAAAAATCGAAATTTTTCTTGGCAGAGTCAATCAAAATGCGTAGTCTAGTAGAGGATTCTTTGTGAATGGGTTCTAGATGGAAGATGGCCTTCATGAGGTTATGAATTATTATTTTTCGATTGTCATAGCGATCATGAAGACTGCCCCAAGCAATAATGTAGTTGTCACCAGTGAAGGTGAGATTCTTAACAACCTCTGCCGCTTTGCCAGACAGCGAGGCATGCAAATAATGAAATTATCGTATATTGCTGAGTTCGCCATTTTCATGAATGAGACTCGCAAATAAGTCTTTAAAGTCAACCAGTTTTCAAACTTTCCACTAAATTCTGGTAGTTTATGGAAGGCAACCTGATTGAATTAGAAGATGAATGAGAGTGACGTGAACTGTGATGCGAACTTGCAGAACTGGAGGGGGGGGGGGTTGGGTTAGGCATGCTTCTACTTAACAAACGCTTAGCATTAGTAATTATGTTCTAGTAATTATCTTCAAATTCTGCGGACTCAGAGTCAATATCGTTTGTTTCAACTGCGTCGATTTCTAGTTGAATCTCATCAAACGAAGCGAGTAAAGGTTCTTTGTTGAGCAGCCGTTCATATAACTGAACAGTATCAAAGTTATTCAATGGAGCAGAAAGGTTTGCAGATGAAAGTTCGCGAAGGTAGGATTCGAAGCGAGTTAGCTTAGCTTTGATGGAAGTGCATTTTCTTTTAGGATCCATTGTATTTGATGAACCAGCAAATTGTAGCAGGAGGAGATGCGTTGAAATAAGATGGCAGATAGACGAATCAGTGATGTGCAAACGACAGCATGGGTCGGCGAGAAATCAGTCACAAACACGAAGAGCAATCAGTACACTGAAGTAGAAGAAAGAAACATCCTGATGTCTTCTCAGTAAAAACAAACATTCAGCAGTTCGAAGGACCAGGAGCTATCATCATCTGAGCTCATGAGAACACAGCACTCGAGAGAAATAACTTCGAGAGTTGCAAATATCATTTGGCTCGAAGGACCAAAATGTTTGTGGTAATTATGATGACAAACCTAAGGAAGTGTGTACTTGCGATTCATGAGCTCATAGAATTGTATTTGGCGTAAGAAACGACGGCATTTCACACGAATATAGGAGAGCAAAAACTAAACGATGTTTATTCATTGAGTAGTACAATAAGAAGAGAAAGAACAAGTAACCCCACACAGTGACAAAAACAGAATATAAGCAAAATACGTAAAAATCCTTGTTGGTCCACTATCCAATAATGTAATGAGAAGAACAATTGCATGCATTAGAAGGAACATAAACAGCCCACAGAGCGAAGACGTGTCGACATAATGCTCAGGACATTCTCGCTTATTTTGCAGGCAAGTATTCGTGATGCAGTAAGGGAGACTGACGTTCCAAGAAGAACTATTTGGAGAATCCTAAAGAAACACCATTACACCCTTATCATGTTTATCCTGTTCTTGCTTTAGAAGATGACCAGGATGTTGTAATGCACGTAGACTTTTTAAGACTTTCTCTGAATGAACTTGAGAGAAATCAATATTTACTTGAAAATATTATTTGCACCGATGAAGCGCAATATATTCAAGATGGAATATTCAATTAACATAATAAGCACTATTGGAATACTGAAAGACGACAAGGATGAAAGACGACAACATCACAGATGGGCAATCAATGTATGGTGCGGTATTTCCGATTCACAAATAGTTGGTCCGGTATTTTATGAGGGAACACTGAACGGTTAGCGATATTTGGACATTCTGCAGTAGACGAAAATTCCATTCGTTGACGAATTGCCTCTTGTAAGTCTCCCAAATATTTGGTTTCAGCAGGATGGAGCCTCTGCACATAAAAATACGAGAGGTGTCCACATTACTTCATCAGAGTTTCCCTAATTAATCCACAGATCGTCAGGCTTAACACCTTGTGACTTTTTTCTGTGGAGACACTTGAAAGATTTTGTCTACAGTCCCAATTGCAGAAATGTTTCGGAACATGTATTCAAATTTAAATCACCGTCTTCATGTTTGTATTGCTGCCAAAGGTCAGAAATTTGAACATTTTTCAAAATGAAACATTTTTTCTGTATTAAAAGCATGACATTGCCCTTACCGTAAGCTTCGGAGTAGAAGGTTGAACTCTGTAGTGTTAATTTTTATGTAATTGTGTTCATTTCATAAAAAACGAAGTGTATGCATTAGATCTCGATTTTCTCCCATAGACCTTTGCAAACCTAATAAATTAGAGATGGATTTAGACATCTCAATGTGCTGAACAAGTTCGTATTTGTAAGTTTATCTCTATTCGGGGAAAAGTTGCATATTACATAGCCTTGAAGGACAGGGCGGTGGTCAGTTTTAACATTACCAATGGAAGGATATGTGTAGTGAACATATTGTTTGTATTTTGAAATCATGCTTAGTTGCCTGGTACGATTTAAATGTGTCGCCCTGTATGTAAGATAGTAGAGGCAACTATTTTTATCCAATAACATTTTTAATTCTCATGCAGAGCACGGTTTTCGCCCAAATAAAAACATCTCCATAGCTCTGTATGAAGTATCCGAATATACTAATATTCAGGTTTCTAAAAAAAAATTGTAATAACTTTGTTTCTTGATTTTTAAAAAGTATTTGATATGGTTCCCCATGCTCTATTAATAAATAAATTAAATTCATTATATGGCATTAGAGAGCTACCATTGAATTGGATTGTTTCCTTTCTTTTAGATAGAAAATATTCACTTATTGTCAATTCAAAATTTTCTCCAAATTTAATTAGTAATCAGGGTGTACCCCCAAGGTTCTATTCTGTCGCCACTACTGTTCTCTCTCTTTATTAATGACCTCTCTTATATTACTGACAATGCACAATGCGTATTATTGCTGATGACACTGCATTTATAGCTCAGCCGATTCCGAAGAACGACTTGATAATATAGTAAACTCTTTACTAATTAAAATCTATAATTGGTCATTATTAAATCAACTTCCATTAAACCTAAACAAATTATACTACATGATCTTTCATCAGCGTAATAAACTGATTGACTATAACAAAATTAAGCTTTGCGTTAATAATAAAATCTTATCTAGAGTCTCTTCCTATAAATATTTAGGAATTCATTTTAACCCTAATTTGTCATGGAGCCTTCATATAAAACATTTAGCTACTAAAGTATCCGGTTCTTTAGGCATTATTTATAGAGTCAATCATCTTCCAAGTAATATTTTACTAAATTTATATTTTACCCTAATTCATGCAAATTTATGCTTTGGAATATGTTTATGGGGATCACCACACAGAAAAATAAAAATCTTATAATTAAACTTCAAAAACGTTTTTTACGAATATTGTTAAATAAGCCCGCTTTCTCTTCCGTTAGTTCAGAATTTAAAAATTTCAACTTATTAAAATTTGATGATCTTAATTTTATTCAACTAGCTCAATTTATATATAAAATCACGCATAACATATATAATATTAGAAACCCCCCTATGTTAATCAGTCCATATCATCACTATCTCACAAGAGAGAAAAAAATAGTAATCCCATTTTATAGAGTGAATTACTTAAGGAGATCAATTTCGATTTCCGGCGCTATCTGTTGGTCAAAATTAACTGTGGAACTTCGGGAGGCACCTTCTCTTCAATTTTTTAAACGTCGTCTCTGTAGAAACATTCGCTCGGGCCTAATTACTTCCGATTTAACTTCTGTTTACTCTTAATTAAAACCGATTTACATAGTCCTCTGTTTATTTTACTGTTTCTATTATTATTATTATTATTATAATTACTACTAATATTATTATTGGTTATATTGTAATGTTTTTAGTTATAAAAAGTTATCATTACTATTTTATTGTTGTTGATATTGTCGTTGCCGTTTAATGCTATACAAATTTATACAAATTTATATAATTTTAGATTATTTTATAATTGTTTTATGGATGCCACTGGCCTTTTGGGCGCTTTTTTATTCTTTGGATAAAATATTGCTTAATTTCTTATTTGATTTTTCTTTTATATTGTTGTTGTAAAAAATTTGTAAAACAAATAAATAAATAAATAAAATAAATAAAAAATTGCGGTCAAGTGATTTTGGAGTGCCCAGACATGTCCTTTTCTCATTGATTAAAATTCCACAGCCTGGATTCCAACCAAGAACCTTCATCTCTTCGAGCAGAACGCGCTAACCAATTGTGCCACTGTGGACTTGAAAGAATTATGCTGTCTACTTGGCCATAGAGCTGGTTAGAGCAGTTACCTAGTTCATAAGTTCAGACAATCTTTCCTAATGGATTAATATTCAATAAAGAAAATCTCAAGAATGGTATATGAGAGTTTATCCCAGGGCAAACATCAGATGTTTAAATTATTGATGAATATAAGAAAGAAAATTCGAAAGCCTGGATTCGAACCAGGAACTCTCAGCATATTGCGCTAAAATGGCTCATCAATTGCGCCACTGTGGATATGCAGGCATTACGTTATCTACATGTCCTTATGTTAGGCCGTCTTGGACCAGTTACATATTTCGCAGTTTGGAACTATGTTTCCTAATAGCGTAATATTTTTTGAAGGATAGCTCAACAATTTTCGAAGAAGGTTTTATAATTTTATTCCAAACACGAATTTTGACGTTACTAGATTCTATGAAAATTTTATTTCTGAAAAATTTTACATGATATTTGTGTTATTCAGTTCAGGAATTCTTTTTCAAAGAAGGAGCCCCCTTGTCTTCCACAGTGCTCTGGGTGGTGAAAGAGTTTTTGCGTTAAACTGAAAAGGAAAACATTGGAAATAATATGAAACAACAAAAACGGGATAATTATGGAAAATAATTTATATTTAAAGAATTTGTAGATTAGTAAAAGTATAAAGACAATAAGCTGAATGAACCAACAATACTCACGTTTAAAAAGACTTTTTAGCATTGTTGGAAAAGGAACAGAGAGAGATCGTGATGAAGTCGGGGAGGCTGGAAGAAGTCTTGACGAAGGGCGGTAGAGGAATAGCTGAGGGTGAGTCGTAAGCTCTTCTTTCCGGTTATGAAACCTGGACAGGCGTTCCTTTTGAAGATATGAGGCTTTAATTAGTCGCGAAAGGATGAGAGCGCCTCCAAAGCCCTTGGTAACAGAGATTTTCGTGCGATGGCATTAAAACAAAAAAAAAGGAAAGTACAATTAGGTACTGTATTAAATTATTAATTGTTCAGAAGAAATGAATCAAGTCATTGTGAGTGGAACAGAACCCAATTTCGAAACATATTGATGAAAAGTGACATGGTAAAGGCTAATCAAAAGGGAAAGAATTTCGCCACCATTGGACCCTCTTGAAAGGAAACCTCATGGAATGTTCGTAGAATCATACGATCTGGTAAGGTAGCGTTTATATTTTGGCCGTGAAACTGTGGGACGAACTCGAGTTACCGTTTCCTTGTATTTTCGTTGCAGACAAAGCTAGAACCAGGACTACAAAAAACAGCGCTTGAATATGGTGGACCAGAAACCCAGAAAAGGAAGAGTAAGTCACCGAGACGTACGCTGATAATTCTGGAAAGACATAACAGTCCGAGTTCGTATGGCAGATCGAGAGACGTAAGAAGGCTTATCAGTATTTAGACTTGGGCTAGGTAAAAGATAGTTTTATGCCCAGTGGTCCTCGCCCGTAATAACTGAATTAACATTACTTTTATAAGCAATTCTCCCTTCCCCTCTGACTTATCTGTTTTCCCCCGTCGGCATAACCAGTCCTATGGAATCGTAGCGTCAAGAGTCTAAAACAGACCGATAATAAACTGAAAAAAAGAAATGTCCGGTGTCAGAGCCCTAGGCACAAAAATAAGAGAAAAGAAATTATGAACTTATGGTCAATTGGATAAAATAAAGAATAATATTATCGTAAACAATTTACATGTGTTATTGAGCTTACCAATTGGATGAGGAGACATCTATGAGGAATTCGATGGACGAATGAGTGCAAAAGGAGATGAAAACCATAATTTATAAGTGAACCCTGATTTATGTTATAGAAGAAAAATGAAAGAAAGAAATCGTTGATTTCCTATAAATAAGAAGCAGAACTTTACTTGGAATTAGAAACAGCTTACTCAATGTAGATATTGTAGTGCGCCCACGGGCGAGCCAATTACACAGGATGCTAGGGAGGGATTGTCGATAGTGTCTGACAGATATGAAGTATTTGACAACGAAATAAACGGAATTGAATATCCCTTTATTATAATTAACAAATTGACAGGATTGATCATAGAGGTTTCCACGAGTATCAATTATTACAAACATCATTCTTTATACAGACGACTAATCGGGTGATACTTAAAGTTCATTATTTTTAAAAATAACTAAGATTAAAATTGAAATTTTTCCATGGGCAGACTAAATGATTATCACGGCTAAGGGAGATCATATAAAAGGTTTTATATTGGGGCAACTCAATTATGTTCAAAACGGAAGAATATAATCTCTCTCCAAAGAAATAAATTAACGAAGTTCTATTTTGGTCTAATCAATATCAAAACATATGAGCTTACGGGGAGTAGCGTCGCAAACTTGCATCGGTATAGGGATACTTTCCTACGCTTTCACAGTCAGCGTCTCTCTGATATTCTACGGAGGTCGTTTTTGTTGGAATTCTCAGCAGGAGGGTGGAAGAAAGAAATTGCGGAAGGAAGAAAGGATCCTACGAGGGGAATGTTATTACGGAGAAAACCCACTCATTACCTGCCTTCGAAAGTTCTGCTTGTTTTTGTGATACATTTTATAGAGAACGTTAATCAGAGCTGAGCATCAGTGGATTGTGATGGTGGAACGGATTTCCAAGCGGCTATACCGATTTTCCACAATTATTAGCCCAAAGGTAGAACATTCATCCTATACGAGCAAAGAAAACGAGAAACAATACCCAAAATAGCGTAATCAACTAAAGACTTTCATATTTAAAAGGTCTATAACTCAGAATAAATACTCATCTATTTATGAGGTGAAGAAAATAAAACACTCTATTTTAGATCTCAGCACGACTATCTGCAAGGGATTCTAGGATTAGCTTGCGTTCGACTTCTCAGGTAAGGCTCAGAGTTCGGCTTAAGGATCGTCTGCGAGTTTAACATTTTTCTTTGGATAATCAATTTATTCTCTTTTTCATGCGCCATGTCAAGAAGGAGACTTTACTGACTTCGGGTGACCTACACTCCATCATTAAAGTAACGTTTAGCTGAACTTTTTCGAGTTCAGCATTTTTAATTAATTATTTCCGACCAAAAAAACTTTTGGCATTTTTGGCATTTTGGCATCCGTTTTGACGACGGGAAAAAAGTCAACTCGTTTCATTCATAAAATCGTTAAATAAAGTCTCTTTTACTCATGCTCATAGATTGATATTTCGTCATCGCAAAAATATAACATTCACAGGTAGGATTGAATAAAACATATCACATACAACTTATGGGGTCTACGACGGGAAAGGCAGGGGCACGACTTCAAAATTAAGCTAGGGCGTTATAATATATAGATGTTTTTATATTTGAGATAAGTACAGTTGATTCAGATTTCTAATTTATAGTTAATATTTTATAATTTTCTGTACGCGGCGGCGAAAGGGTTCTTGTAGACCGCAAAGGAGTGACTAGAGTTTTCTACGAACAGGAAGAGCAAGTAGTATTTTGAACTTTACATATTTATTTCCCTTGACGTTTTGGAACTGATTAGCGAAATAGAGGAACTTTAAGAGACTAAGATTACAATACTAGGAATTCGATTTTTGTGACTACTCAGATTTGTGAAAGTTCATACTGACAACTGTAATTGTCTTATTGTAACGGGGTTTTGAGGTAAGTGTGTTGGCCGTTAACAGAGAGGGTACACAAATATATATATTGAAATAAAGAACGTTTAATTAGGCGTCTAATGGGCTGCCACACTTGGCAGACAGATCATTAATTAAATGCATAATAATTGTAAAGTCCGTGTTAAATTAACAAAAGTTCACTTCAGTGGCTTTTTCTTGAGTCGGTCGTGATAGGGCAGGTAAAGACGGCAGAGTGACAAACTTCTGAAGGATTGTGGTAAATCTTCCGTTGTCAGTAGCGAGGCCGGCTCCGAGGTGACTGTCGTAACTACAAAGAACACAAGCAATGACTATATCACTCTACTAGTCACCTTGGTAGACGGACTTAATGCACTATATATCATAACACAGTAAACTACAGTCTAAATTACTATTACTATGCTTACGTCTATCAGTTCCCAGTTCAAGCCAGGAACGGAGCGCCCGCGCATCACGTGACCACGAAAGCCCCCCGTTACCTGCTAGATCATCCGGTACACTGTTGGCCCTCTGGCTGTCGCTTGCTGCTACACGGATTTCTGTTCTGTCGTCCACTTCTAACAGGTAGTCGCATAGAAAGTTCTTGACCGGAATCGTGGGCGATGCTGACGTGCTTGTGGGCTCTCCCTCGCTCCCCCGCTGGCGGCCGGTCGTCGTCAGTTCGCGTGGCTCGATGCCTCGTCGTGGAGTCTCTCCTATCACGCTCCAGGCTCCTGTCGTTCGCGGCGACTCCTCCTGTCGCTCGGGGATGAGAATAGCGGGCGGGAACGTAGGACCAAGAGCGCCTATGGCTTCTTCTCCTCGAAGACGTTTTCGGGGTACTCGCTTTTCTCCTCGTCGACCTTCCGCCCCTTCATCCGCCGCCTTTTTCTTCCTGCCATCCGGAATCAAACCTGAAACTCCTCTCTACATTTTTCCACGTTCCGCCGTCCCTCGTTTCCTCTCCCGATCTTTCTTATTCTTCACTGGCCGATATCTTTCGCTTTCATCCAATGAATGATCGGCGGATCCACGGACTCCGGCGGGGGAGGTCGATCGACGAGCATCGTGTTGCTCACTCCCGATCGCCTCTAAAATCGCCGACACTTATTAATGTATGTTGCTGATCATTAAAGCCCGGTGTTATAATCAGACTCATTGATGGTCATGTAATTATTTTTGGATTAGTGGACAGTCAAGTTAGGAGAGGTAGATTTAGAATGGTAAAGATGATTATATTTTGAGTTAAATGAACACTCCCATAAAAGCGTAACGCATTCCCCTATTGTGTACGTTCAAGGTCGGAATGTTACAATACCGTAATGTTTCCACGTCCACAATGGCGCAGTTGGTAAACACATCAACACGGTGAGTTATAGCTCCCTGATTGGAATCAAGGCTGTGAAATTTTCTTTCTGATTTTCCATACTAATTTTAACATCTGATGCGTGGCGTAAGATAAAACAACAGATAGTGCAAAGCTTCCATAGCCATAGTCGCCACACTATAGTTTTCACTAAAAAACAAAGCCTAGATACAGAACGCCTGCGCACTAAAACATCATGCATGGATATATCTTCATGAAAGATCAGATGTAAGGCTTAGAAATGCAAAAAATACGATTAAGAACTGCCATTTTTGTGCGATGTAACAATGAATAACAATATTGAATCAGCACCTCCTAAAAAGAAAGCCTGTAAACTGAAAATTCATCATCATAAAAACGCATTGCTAATCGCTTTTCTATCACTTTCTATAGATATACATGGTCATTGAGCCTCTGCCATTTTCCATTGTTTCGAGAAGCTAAGGAAAACAGATCGCGCCACGTCTTGCATAGATCGCAAGACGTGACCTGCGATAGAGGTTTTTCATTGAAACTGAAAATAAAAGTTAAGTTTCTATCTGCTGATTGTACATGCAGCGCCACTTTTCCATGGAGTTCCCACCCTACTGAAAGCTAGAAAATTTAGCTTCATTTGGATGACCATGTATATCTACAGACCGTGATTTCTGTCAATAATAAGCCCTAAATTATGACATTACATTTGGCCCCCGCTTTTAGGACGACTCGGTAATAAGCAATGGCATATTCCAGGCTTCCCTCTTTCTCTCTTCTTTTCTCCTCCACTTCCCTTTCTTTTTTTTTGTTACTTTTTATGATCATTTAACTACGTATGAATTTTCAGTGCCCAGGTTTTCTTTCTAGGAAGTGTTGGTTGAGTGCGACAAAGAATCAAACTTTCTTTCACCAGAAGTTTCTTTCAGCTAGTGACCAGTGTGGGATGCTGAATCATTGTGAGCCGGGTCGACTCCACCTGCAACCGCACAATTATAATGAAAACACGGTCCAGAGCAAACTCCGTTTCCCAAATTTTATGAAATTTTAATGGAATTAAGTGGGTATATTCTATAAGATCTTTCATGGATTTGTAACATATTTTAGCTGAATATTTCATAGGATACATTTCTGAGATCAGTCAACAAGAAGCACCTCAAACTAGATCTGCGTACGCCCTCCTCATTTTTGACTGCACAGAATATGACAATACTTGGTAGTTTGATGTCTACTTTGATAGTCTATGAGTTGATTAAATTCAATTACAGTACATTCAGAACTTAAGAGTTACACTTGCAAATTTGACAAATTTCTTTAAACGGCGAATTTTTGGCGATCTTTGGATTTTAGTTTCTCAACTGAATCGTATACAATCTTCTATATTTCACTATTATTAGAAAACGTTTTTTTTTCAATCTTTAGGAATTACATGGTTTTAATTTTGTGTTCTGTTTTCATAATGAATAATAATTATTCTTCCTTTAGGAAAAATATTCCCAGCATGGAATCTAGCTGATTACTCTCACCAGGCCTTATGGATATTTATAGAGTGTTAAGCTTTCTTTTTCCCCTTGGCACAATTGGCTAACGCATTGGTAGTTGGAGCCAAACGTTCTAGGTTGGAATCTAGGCTGTGGAATTTTCTTTTCGGTTTATTATCAATAATTTAAACAGATGAGGTATGGCATAGGATAAACCTTCACAGACTGTTTTTTTAATGTATATTAAACATTAGGAAAGATAATCCCAGACTGCGGACTAGGTAACTGCTCTAACCAAGCCCTAAGGACATGTAAATAGCTGTTAGGTTTCATGTCCCTTGTGGTACAACTGGTTAAAGTTTGTGGTCTGCGACAAAGGTTCCTGGCTTGAATCCAGCCTGTCCAAATTTTCTTTTTGTATTTTTTATCACTAAAATTAGTTCAAAATTTTAACTTTTACTAATTTGCTTACGTTTTATAATTTCCGATCTGTTCATCAAACGCTTTATAAGGTAGTCAGTGCAAATTGATTTTCAAAAAACAGTACTATAAGAACACAATTCACGTATGAACTGCACTAATTGCAATAATTACAATAACATTATTTGGCACATGTGAAATATAAGCTCTACTGAATGCAGTTCTTTTCATTTAGATCGTTCTGTAAACTAATCTATGCCAGATTCTGTGGGTCTTCAGACTTTCTAAATTTAAAGTGTGATTTGCGATCTTTGACAAATTTCTTTAACTGATGGCTAAGGGTATGGATGTGCAGCTAAGGTGACATATTGCAAGAAAGATTATCCTGAACAGGAAATCAATATCTATGTATCTATGTAATTTTTTATGTTAGAATTGGCTTATGACTTAATAATATTTACCCTGCAGTACTAACATGTGGTCTCAGGTACCGACCCATAGAATTTTCGGCGCTACACCTCAAACGCGTATAAATATATGGTTAATTTCTTGCGTACCTTCACTTTTCAGATATTCCTATGATATACGCTTAAGCAACACGGTAGTGAAATATTCGTACCTTCGGTCCTCTGGACGATGTTAGTAATGGTGTAATTATTTCATAAAGATATTTTTATATTTTTATTTATTTGTTTTTTTAATTGTGATTAAAAGATATTTCAAAAAACAGAAAACACACAGAAAAGATACAAAAATTTATTTTCTTAGAAAATATAAAGTCAATAGATGAAGTTCTTTTAATAAACATAAGAAATCCTAATATTGTGCCTTTCATCATTTTCATGAATAAATTCTATCACAATAAATAAATTTGTGTTGAAGTTTTTTAAAACTTTTGTAGAAGATAAATTCTTGATATTTATTGTCTTGAAAAGTCTTAACTGTATTTTTTTAAAAATTTTTCCTTTGTTTTATTATTATATGCTATAGTTATTTGATAAACAATGTGACTTTTGAAACAAAATGATTTTATTTGCTCTGTTGCTACAAATTAAACATATATACTGAAATATTCCATTTCTTGTTTTATTTTATTACCTACTTACACTAAGTGAGCATATTATTATGACCACCCTGCCAGTATCTCGTTGGGCCAACTTTTGCCTTTAATACTGCGGTGATTCTTCATGGCATTGATTTAACGAGATGTTGGAAGGTGGTGGGAGGAATCTGACACCATGCCTGATGGATAGCACTGTTTCATTGTGCTAGATTGGACGATGATGGATCCAGCCGTCTGATGGTTCGTTCGACTTCGTCCCACAAATGCTCAATTGGGCTGTGATCTGGGGATTGTGGGGGACACCAAAGTAAGATAAATTCCACTTCATGTTACTGGAACCACTCCTGCACAATATGAGCTCAGTGGCATGGGGCATTGTCTTGCTGGAAGTAGCCATCTCCATTGGGGTACGCCATCAACATGACAGGATGGACTTGATCGGAGACGATACGGAGGTATACTGTGTCATCCAGACGTTGTTCAACACGTATTAAATGACCCAACGCATGCCAGGAAAACATTTCCCAGACCATAACAATGCCCGCAACGGCCTGAAGTTAATAACGATCAGATTCTCACGCGGCCATCCGCCAGATTCTTTAAATACTTTAACGACGGCTGCTCTTGAGCACCACAAGAATGCTGCTGTTTTGCTAATGCTCACTCCATAGCTCAGAGCATCTACAATCATCCCGCGTTCGAAGGCTGCTAAATCGCGTCGTTTACCCATAGTTGAAGAATGGAACACGTCTACTGTTGTCGACGATACCCAGGTTCACTTTTTATATTGGTCCGGCCCGCTAGCAACATTGTGGCGAAGTCCGTCCGCGCATTTGCATAAACATGTCAGGTGGTCATAATAATATGCTCACTCGGTGTATATGTAACAAATCTGTAATGTAGTTTCAATATTTGTATATAATTACAATTTTAAATATTCCTTGATTTTGATTCATTTTTTAATGTTTCACAGCCAGTTCTGCAAAACAACATATACAATCTTTCAATTGGTATTTATATGTGCAAAAATATAAATATGTCACATGTATTAATGGCTAAATTAGGAGTAGCGCAGTGGAACAATAATATCATGCAACAGCACACAAGATTAAATTAAATAAAGAATAAAGTTTATTATAATACCATAAAATTGTCAAAAAAAAAAACAGTGAGGAGCCAAAAGGGCACCTCCTTGCAAAAATAAAGTTAAGAAAATTTTATCACAAAAATTGCAGTTAAATAATGGATTAATTTAAATCCAAATAGATTAACTTTACCTGCACCTCAGTGCGAAATAATCTAAGCTTTACGAATAAGCTTGTAAAACAAAACAATGCTTCAAGGTACACTTAACCTAGCAGAAAACTACATCCTAGGCCTAATACATAAGCCCTTACATTACAATTCAGTCAAATAAAATTTAAACAAAGCTTAAGAGCTAAACAAAGCACATAAAGCCACAAATTTAAATGACTTCAAATGATATCTACAATATAATAAATATCAGGCAGCTGAGCTGCTAAATCTTAAAAGCTAAAGTCTAATAGCCAAAAAGTTTTATAGCTTAAAACAAAACATTGGATATAAGCTAAATAGCTAAACAGCAAGTTAACTGGGTCGGCCTTAAAAATGATTAACTAGGGACGAACCTCTCAGCTAACGAGAAAAACATTTAATAACAATACCGCATACGAAAGCTTAAATATAAAAATGTGATTTGAAATTCAAAAAACAAAAACACAAATTTACAGAAAGAGCTCACATAAATTTTGCATTGAACACAAGAGCAAACAAAAGCTCGGAACGGCGCACTCGTGAAATAAAACTGTCCATACAACGAGTAGCAGAAATTTCACAAATAAATTTTGTCTAAAAGTCACAATAGGTAAAGTTCCAAGTCCGGGGAAAGTCCATTAAAAATAAAGTATTACAATTGGAAAAGATAACAGACAATTTACACAGTAAGTGAAGATCTTTTCACAATGACGATAACCGGCCACAAGAGTAACCTGTGGGAAAAGGTGAAATGAAATTAGCGTAAGAAAATGCTGACATAAATTCGTCAGACAAGAAATTTAGGCTAATTAAAGTGGCCGAACACAACTTGATAAAACACTAACGGTAGCGCACATTTCAATTAGCATTTTATGAAGACAAAGCCGAAGTCGCTACCAAAGTAGGCCCGTATGCCTCCGGGCCAAAACCCACACACCTGCGTATTAAAATGTAAGACACGGCGACTTAGTTCAGGGAAAGATTTTCTGACCATATCGGCCGTAAGGCATACCGAAAATGACACACTCACCAAGAAGTATAGCTGGTAGGCGACCGCAACGCTCGGCACCCGAGGCAGCACGTAAATTGGCGTCGTAGAACGCTTTTTAAGCTGAGGAGACTCGCAACTTGCAGCGCAAGCATTCTCCGCCAACGAAGCTTCTCTGCACAGCCAGGAATCACACGACGAGGCACTCGCCGCCTCCGTAGCCGAATCCGTTGTCCTCACTCGAGGACGAGCCCGCTCCTCCGTCGAAGACAAAACCAGACATTCACGATGTCCCCCGTCGTTCGTAGCCAGGAGTTTCTTTTTGCTCCGTCCTCGCTCGGTAGCCGCCAAATTCCTTTTTCTTCTCCGTCGCTGTTCTCTCGACGAGCTCACAGAAGAGAGGCTCGTTCCTCCCTCATTGGCTGCCGCGAGCTGATGCTCTTCATGACGCTGTCGAAGACGATTTCGCTTTCGTTCTGAATTAACAAATACTCTAGAGCGCAGACGATCAACTATGCCAACGGAATGATTAAAATTCCGTGACAAAATAAATGTAACAATATATACTATGTTAGTAATGTTGCTTGTAAAATTCATGTTAGTACAAGAGGAGAAATAACTTTGATTGCTGTAGATTATAAGGGCATATGGCTTACTCGTATGTTGTCTGTAATTTCTACAATTTCATCATGAAGCTGATTTTCCAAAGATTATTCCAAAGAAATTCCATGCAGATGCAATATCAAAAGGCTTCATCATGCAGTCGTAATTTAATGAGAGTCTCTAAATTCCTATATTATTAGGTCATTATAATAATTGTAACAACTGCAGGGGAGTAACCAACCGGATATATTCCGGAAGGTAAAGCCCTGTGTTGTCTACCAACAGGCAAAAGCCCAAAAAGGGATTAATGAAAACACATATAAAATACCAAAAAATTGAATAGAGAAAAAAAAAATAAAAGAAAATAATAATAAATAAATAAATACTCTCTCAGTCACATGAATTACAAACAAGGACAACACAAAAGACAATTCGTAAAAAAGTAATAGACAATAATGATAATTTATAGTAATAATAATGAAACAAAAAAAGAACACCCAAAATCACGAAGATTTATCGTCGAAAAAATCACAATGAATTTTAATTTTGTTAAAAAGATTTATTAATTTAAAAGCCGGATCTGATGCTACAACATTCGTTCTCGGTTTTCCTAGAAAGACCAACACTTGGAACTCGAAAACCAATTAGTTCAAGAGATCGAGGGGAGCAAAGTTGCACCTTAATAACATTATAAAATTATAAATTTGGTTGCTCACCCCTCTTGATCTTCAGAATGTAACTCATGTTTATATGATTCATAAACACACAATGAATTTGTCTAATTAATCAAATTTTATATGTTCCCTTTGCAAATGAAAAGCTGTTACAAAGAACATGGTGATTGCTACATAATATTGAAATCATTCAAAGACATTTTGAATGCATTCGATTATGAATATTTCTCTAATAGTTGTTGTATCATAACTCTAATACAGAAAGTTTACTCAGAAAAGGTATCTTTAACACCTTGAGTGAGTTTGAGAGAAATTTATTAAAATTCAATACACTAAATAGTTAACACAGTTCATAAATCATATTTTTTGATGAAAATTTTAAATTCATAATACAAGAACTCATAAATACCTTAATGAAAAAGCAGCACCCGACAATAATGCAAAACCCATTATTCTACTTCCCTCCTGCCAATAGATTAAAATTTACTCAAAATTTAGACTGTCTGATCGATGAAGGAACGGTGCAAAGATTAAGTGAGCGATGCAGACTCGTGGGCATATTTTTCCAGATTCGGCAGGCCATAGCACAGGTTGCAGGGTTCTGACTAGGAAACTTCGAAAATAACTAAGTCAAACTTTGAATACCTATCTCTGGAACTAAGTGTTTTACAAATGCTTAAATTGATGAAATAACTGGGTTATGCACCTCAATAATGCGTCCAAGATTTTGCTGAGAACGCATAAGAGACGAGGAGCAATCCAAAGTTGTGCTTTGCTTTTTAGAAGAAAGCTTAATTGGGGTCAATAACGATGAAAAATTTTGAATATATACAATCGAAGGTGGTTAGATGCAAACAGTAGGCGTTTGCTGTAGACTCGAGGGAATGTTTTCTCATATTTTTAAAGAATCTCTGTTTTATTCTTCATTGCGTGTTCACTTTTCGCATTCGTCATATTTATTGTTGACGTTTTGAAAAATCATAATTTCATGTTTTATCTCAAAATTGTTAACTAGAATTAAATTTTCTGTTACTTATAAAAAAAAATTTGTTATTTTATTACTGTTTGTAGTTTCAATCCTATAATAGAGAAGAAAGTACTATGGATATGATGACTCTCAAACAATGAGAGTAAAGTTTGTTTTACAGGCAAACGAGTAAGGTGCTCGACTCCAAAAGGGGATGCTATAAGGATCTTATCTTATCTGGTACAGAGGGTAGATTATCGCTTGCGATAATCTGCGGCACCTACTCCTACGAGGGAGTTTTGCGCCATCCCATTAATAACGACTGCTACGAGATGACAGTAGCAGTCGGGACCGACGGCTTAACGTGCCCTCCGAAGCACGGGGGGTTTCATGATGGAAAAGCTGCTGGGGATAAACGAACCAGAGGCTGTCACCAACTGCTGGAACACCAGCTATGGTCAATCGGCAAATGGGTCAGACCAAAGTCCCCCAACAGCCGCGCCCCAAATAGCTGTCCCGCCAGCGGTGGTTCTCAAGCCCAGGCCGTCACCCAACCAGCAGCTGGCCGCGCCTGAAGTTGCTGAACTCCATCGATTGGTGAGCCAACCGACGAGACAACCAGGCCACGGCCACCCCCAATGCTATAAGGATAAAAGTAAATTAAAAAATCTTCTCAGAATCTAATGCACTGAGAGAGGTAATGATTTTTCGATTGAAAAATTTGAAGAAAAATTCTGCGACCCGGATTCGAACCAGGAACCTCGACTATCGTCGGCCATGATAGTCGAGGTTTCTGGTTTGAATCTGGGTCGCAGAATTTTTCCTTCAATTTTTCAATCGAAAAATCATTACCTGTGTTTGGAGACAATCTCCAGTTTATACACTACTGTTTATAAAAATCGCAACACCATGATGGAATAGCCCAATCTGCATTAAATTTGGAGCATTTGCATATCA
>JAHWFO010018102.1:1185275-1195494 GCA_023313115.1 Rhysida immarginata | reverse complement strand
GAGCAGCAATGTCACGATACGACCATCCCGCTTCACGCAGACCAATTGTGCGCCCTCTTTCAAAGTCTGTCAGCTGTTGATATGGTACTTTTCGTCGTCGTCGAGGCATGGTGTTCTTTCAAGCAATTACTCTGAAAATCTAATCAGACCATTCCATCAGGGTGTTGCGATTTTTATAAACAGTAGTGTAATTATTATTACTCACTGAGAGAGGTTTTGAATTTTTCCCAATTTTTAAGTTAATAAGATGGAGATAATATTTTTACTTTTAGCCACTAGACTTTTCCAATAACAGATATTAATTTTCATTTCACAATACGCAATTTCATTGTTAGACACTTATTTCCATCGGTTCTTCTTTCTGAGTACCTAATTCAAGCTTAGTGAATTCAGTGAATGCTTGTATATATTCTAAAATTTTCATTCTCCCTTCTAATTTCGTCAACATATTTTTCACATTTGTTCGGTTATTTCGTTCATGAAACATGTTGTAGCATGGTTTTCATAATGACAAAAATGCCTGATTGGTTAAAAAATTTTTGCTGATCGGTCTATGGAATATCCAAAGTTAGTTGGTTTAAAAAGACGGTTTGTGTTTTCTAGATTATATTAGATAGTCCGGTTTTTACTTTGACAGACTCCACAATCATCAAGTTTTTCACTTCAATGCAATTTTATTAGCTCTTTTTAACCATTCAGTTATTCTGTACAAGATTTCTGATGGGGTAGGCTAGAATTTCTGTTGTTTTCATCAGTCTATGGAAAAAAACCTAGGTTAATTGTTTTTAAAAAATTGGCTTTTTTTTATTAACTAGCTGATACTTAAAAAGTCCGTTTTTTATTTTGGCATAGTTGGTAATCAAGAAGTTTTCTGTTATAGAATTTCTTTCTTTCGTTTTGTGTAATATTTTTATTTACTATGGCATCACTTCGCATTCTAAATTGTCAAAATTGTCCTGCTAATTGAACGGTGGTTAATCGATTTTGTAAACATTTCGATGTTTGACGAATTTTAAAATAACCTTTTTTATGTGTTCCACAGTTTTACTGAACGTTTTTTTTTTTGGAACTTTTAATGTTCAAATTCTAAATTTTCATCTTTGCATTTAATCTTAAAGTTTTTTCATATTTACAAGATGTGATGTTCTCCTTAGGTATTAATCAAACCATACAAGATTTTGTTTTTTGAAGCAGATACAGGATGTTTGAGTTTTTGTAATTTAATGACAAAGTCAAGGATTGTGACTTTCAGTCATCTCACTTCTCATTCTGAGGCGGAAATATGATTTTGGTGATTCTCAAAAACATTAAAACATAAACAGTTTAACTTAAGCAATGTCTACTTTTATTTCGTATTTAAAAAAGTCACAGAAAAATATCATTTTTACATGCATTCAAAATTCCTAATTTTTTTTGCTAAATTACTTATGTGTCAACTCTGTGAAGGCTATTCAGAACCAGCGACATTCACATCAGTAGCGATAACAGGGTGACTAGAGCCCCAATTCTTCACGTAATTTTCCTGGCTGGTTCTGAACCGAACCTCAGTCTCTCAATGTCGAAATTTCCTGATTGTTAAGACCTCTGTAACGCAGAACCAAAATAGTCCAAAGAGATCTTTCTATGCAGACTAGTGACGAGTCGTCGCCTAGATACCACCTTGTGCCTGAGGATTGATTCCACTCCGATTAAAATCGCCCTCTGCATTTTAAAACATACGAATAGACGATCTTTACTCAAGATGGTTTTTTATTTTGAGGTTTAGGTTGCAATAAAGATGTGAAAACACGTTCTTACCTATCTTTGACCTCAGAAACACAAGTGTTCTGGTTCCTCAGTCTAACACTACCTGATGTCAGCATGCGAAATGTGTTAGCACTGCAATTGAAACTGCAGTGATATGACACAGCAGCTTCACAGTCGTCCAATAATTACTATGAGCAAGAATTATAAAGTGTAAAAAATTCCGAAGTGCTTCTTATCGAGAGGACATTTAAATGGACCATTTTCGGCTAGCTGAATGCAATATGTATTGTCTGAGGGCTGACGGCATACAGACATCTGACCATGAAAGGACTCATAGCACACAGGTTCTCATGAACAAAGAGTGGTAAGCCCTTAGCCAATACATTTTAGGTTGAGTGAGCTGAAAATGTTTGATTTATTAATCCTGTCAATGGTATGCTTCAGATTTCTTGAATCTTTTTAATTCTTGCTCAGAGAATATAACTTGTTTATAATTTTTAATTTTTTAACCATCCAGTCTTCTATAAACACTTTTGAAAACTCAAACACCACTGGTGACCTCTGTCAAGAGACTGAGGTTTTGTCCAGAACCAGCTGTCATAATTACATGAAGAATCACGGCTCTTATCGCCTTGATATCGCTATTGAAGTGAAAATCACTGGTTCTAAATAACCTTCACAGAGTTGTAACATAAGTAATTTAACAAAATATAAAGGGTTTTGAAATGCATGTAAAAATGTTATTTTCCTCTGACTGTTTTTAATGAGGCATAAACTTGAACATCGCATAAGTTGAAATTCTTATGCTTTAATTTACTTGAGAACATTTAAATTCAAATCAAAGAGGAAGAAGCTTTATTCATGTCAATATTAAAATTGCCTATCAGAATAAGAAAATTGTTCGTTGCATCTCAAGAAGTGTAGATTCTACGTATGAACTTAAAAACAACATGATGTTTCCGAGGGGGTCAATAAATGGATATAATGATGAAACATTGATTAACCTATATATTTAAGCTTTCCAACTCGGGGAAATTAGTGTACAGGTGGGAATAATAATATATCAAAACTTATTGGATAAACATAAGTAAATTCCGCCCCCAAGCCTATTATTGCGATTTATGGATACGTCTGGTAATTAGGCATATGTGGGTTGTCAGCTACGTCCCGGGACCAAGTCTCGGTGAAAATCAAAATTGCTGGTTAGCTATCATATTATTATAATTTGCAGATAAGTTTCGAATGTTAAGGTAGAAAATGGACAAGTTGCAATCTATATTGGCAGTTTGAACTGTCAAAACATTCAAGTACTTTATTTGAATAGAAGGTTGAAAACTAGGCATTGTCCATTGCCAAGAGAAATTCCAAAGAGGAAACTGCAATAAAAATAAATAAATAATTAAGTACAACAAAACACGATGTTCAGAAAACCAAACCATTGGGAACTTTGAAGCCAACAAAAAATACCAGGGAATCGACCAATATAAAGCGACTTGCGACTTGCATGGAGAAACAACTGAGAAATGGCAGGGGTGACAAAACACAGGAAAAGAATCATCGGTATATGTAAAAAACTAAACAAGTGAATGGACATCTAACTTAAACATTAAGAGAGAGATTCTTTACTCCATGTCTAATATAACATTTAACTTTTAACTTTTTACAATCGGTATTAACATTAGGTGTCACCAAGTTTGGTGACAAATACTTGGCCCAAAACTCCCGATCGACGGAATCAATCCGGGAGTATGTTTGGTTTCGGAGTGCCGCCATCTATCGACGAAACACGGAGTTCGAGCTCGGGGTCGCACGCGAGCGCGAGGCAGGAGCATCGCGTGAGGAGAAAAAGGAAACGGCGCAGAAAAGTGCGCGAGCATCGGGCTCTCGAGCGGGATTTTGAAAATCGAGGAGAGAGTTTTTGCCACGAAGCTGTTCGGACGGAAAAAGACGGCTCGGATCGAAATTGCATGAGAGAGCTGTCCGCCCAAGCAACGTTTGTGGAGGCGAGGCAACCAGAGTCTCGCCTTAATTTTTTATCCGCCTCAAGTGGCATTTCTCCCAGCGAAAGAGACGTCGAGAGAGATGTTAAGTGCGCAGGAAGCAAGTGCGTTCGAGGGAACTTTTTAATCACATGTTTTTGTCCCGTGCTAGCTGAGAATAACTCTACGGACGTCGTCTCATCGAGACCTTCGAATCAGCACGTCGCCGACCCAGCCCCGGAACTTTGTCCGTATTCTTCGGTGTGTTCCGAAGAAAATCTGTTTTTGGAGTCGGCCATCTTTGAAGCGCCGCCCCTCAATAGAGCGACACGAGTCCTTGTCGTCGCCGCTGGAATAGAAGAGGAACGTTGGAAGCGACTGCCTCAGCTGGATCGCCAACTCATTCCCAAAGGGTTAAGTACATGGATTACGCCCTGGACCCAGGAAGCCTTTTGGGTAGAAGGCTTAGGCTCATTAGTACCCTATAACAGGTGGGTGAGATTTTTCCGTTCCGTATCTAACAGTTTATCTCATGGCTAAAATTACTCTCCCACTGCCTTGCGTTCTCTGCCCGCTCGAGCGCAGATAAATTAGGCGTAGGCGCTGTTCACGCTGCCCACGGGAAGGTTGACTTTATTTCCTTTTTCTTTTGGCGCGTGCTGGCCGAACGTAACTTTCTGCACTTGAAGGGCAACGAGCTTGGCTAGTCGTATTATTTTTGTTAATGAACCGATAAGCTAAAGCTTCCCATTTGCTCTTTTTATATTACAGTTTTCGCCGGTTTGGAGGCGGACGCCAGGTTTAATTCTACGGCTCATGTCCGTTCCTTTGACGCCGTCTTGGTGCTCCTCGCCAGCGACTCAGTTTTTGGCTTTTGTCAGGCATCTGTTTAGAGAGGACTTATCACAGATCCTTGGATTTCCTTTGGCTCTAACGTGCGACAGGAAACCCGTTTAATGACTGTTTTCATTTTTGTAATGGTTTACAACCATTCTTGTTTTTTTTTTGTTATGCTTTAAATTGTGAACGGAATTTCGCTTAGACGAATACCCGTCAGGGCAAGGCGCAAGCCTTTTGTGTTTCTTGCGCTTAAGCAAGATCGCCGCCCTCATTATTGTTTATCTTTTAATTTAATTGAATAAACAATTATTTTATTTTATTTCCGCCATAAGTCTATGCTCTGTGTCTTTGCTCATCTTCCTAAATTCTTCCACTGTGCATTACTCTGAAAATACGTGACATTAGGTCACTAACAAATAAACGGTGACCTAAAATTAGCAGAATTATTAATTAATAACATTAGATCAAAGTTGTATGACAATCAGGTTCTTGAAGACTTAATGAGATCTTAATTACGGGTGGTACCTTGATGGAATTATGCTAAAAAACCAAATGATGGAAGTAGACGGTTGAAAATATTATAAAATCATAAACCAGTTTAATCATATATAACAAAATTACATTGATATTGATTCTTTATTCAAGATATGCTTGCAACATGTCACTTTAGCTGCATTCATACCCCTTATGACCTGCTCATCCCTACCAATACTCATCAGATAAGAAGTCTGGTGGAGATGAAATATTAAACTTATAAGTCACAAATTACTTTGTGTTACAAATCATTTTTTTTAAAGTAAATACGTGAATTGTGTTAATATTATTTTAGTTTTGAAAAATAATTTGCACTGACTGTCTTAAGGAATAAATCGTCAATAATGAAATGTTAACGAGTCATCGAATGTATAAATTTTGAAATAATTTTAATTCATTAGGAAAATTGGGCACAAAATTAAAACCATGTAGTTTCTAAAGCCTAAAAGAAACTCTATTTATTAATAGTGATATAGAGAGATTGGAGAATGTTCACTTGAGAAATTTATATCCAAAAATAGCCGAAAATATGCCCTTTTAAGAAATTTGCCAAATTTGAAAATGTAAATCGTTTGATGTAAATATAGTGTATTAACTGAAATTGCTCAATAGATTACCAAGGTAGACATCAAACTATCAATTTTTCTTTGAATCAGCATTCAACAATGCAAAGAGCATATGTAGAACTAGTTTGAGCTCAAAAGTCATCTTAGAAATGTATTCTATGAAATATTGAGCTGATATATGTTATAAACCATGAAAGGTCTTAGAGAATGTACGTGAATGTGAAGAAGCTTCAGTCATCATGTATTGTAAGGCCACATTAAAATTTATTATTATTACTGTGAAAAAAGGTTTATTTCCTGATGTTTATGAGCATGTATAGTTTATCGGAGGCTAACAATCCACTGCAATAGCGTTGACCACGTGAGCACTCGCACGTGTACCCAACAATGGGGCCCTCAGACTGTATAGCACGATATAAACATTTAAAATTTAAGTAAAAGCCTGCAAAACAAGCGTGTGAACAATAAACATGTTCTACCTGAGTTCAATCATCAGGATTTAAATGACATTTGCCTTTGAAAGGTTTATTTGTCCAGGCTTATAAGAGTCAACATGATAGTGGGTTGCGATCAATCCTAGGCAGCACTCTCAGCCATGCACACTCTCGGGTGAGTATATGACAAGCGATCCATCAACCTCTTTTGTATAACAGCAACATATAAATTACGTTAAAATCTGTTTAACAAAATGTGTTCAAAGGAAAAAACTTCTACATGGACATAGTCAAACGAATTCAACTACGAATATTTTAGGGAAAGGTTTATTTCCTGATGATTATGATCACCTGGGCGTTAGCGGATAAATAACAAATAGTCGTGGATCACGTGAACAGTCGCGCATGTACCCACCAATCGAGCCCACATCCAATTTATTATCACATAAACATTGCAAATGGAGTGAAGTGGCTTGATATCCGTGATGAACAGTTGAGCATAATATCCAACACACAAATGGAGTGAAGTGGCTCATGTTAATGAGAAATATCTAAATATAAAAACGGCAACACATTTTTTGTTATGCACTTTTACCTGCGTTAAGGTGGACGAATAGGCTGAAACTTATATGGTTGGGAAGTTCCTGTGCTCTAGATATGCACAATATATTTTGTTTGCGTATTTGTTCACGTTAACACAGGTAAAAAGCGTTTCAAAATAGGTAGCATTAAGAAACAGGTTGTGCACCATATTTGTCAACGCATGTACCATTGCTTTTTTTATTGTTTTTTGAAATAATAAATATCAAATTAACTCAAATCATTGTTGATGTTCATTTGGAAGAATTTTAATTGTTGTGTTCTTCATTTGAAAGCATTAGAAAACCGTATAACAAATACTCTGCAGCTTTTGAAAGTCATCGAACTGATTTCAGAACCTGAAGGTCCCCATGTATAATATAGTACCTGTAATGTACCTATACATTATTCCATAGAAACACCTGCTTAAAAATTATTATTAACCAACTATTCAAAATATTTCTATAATCAGTAGGTAAGCATTTTATGTATTTTTCGTCGTTTTCTAAGCTATATTAAGGTTTTTTCATACACATGGAAAATAATATTTATAGTTAAAAACAAAAAAAAATAACAATTTTGAAGTTTTGGATTTTTATTTATTTTTTGAAAATTTTGTTAACACTCTTTCTTTAGTGACAAAAAATGTTATCGATTTTTGATCCAAATTAGACCTTAATTTTCCACTGTGGGACGGGGGGAGAGACGCAGAGATAGGGACGGACAATTTAGCTTAAATATAAACAAACCGTTAAGGAATGACATAACCAAGTACCGAATGGTTAAACTAAACCATTCGCGGAACTATATTTTAAACGGCCCTATGTTAACATTGGAAGTTTCTAATGGACCATTATGAAACCAATAAACCACGTACCTTTGAAATAATTTCAACTATCATTAATTTTACGTTATATTCATTCATGACACATCATTCCAAGTTGTTTGATATATTACATGCCATATTTTAGCATTGCAGCTTCAATGAACCATAATGGTTCCACTAAAACAGAATGGTTCCACTAACCAGTTTCCTTGAAAACAATTTCGATTATCGTTAATTTTACGTTATATTCATTTCTGACACATCATTCCAAGTCGTTTGATATATTACATGACATATTTTAGCATTGAAAGTTCCAATGAACCATAATAGTTCCACTAAACCAGGTTCCTGGAAACCAATTTGGACTATCATTAATTTTACGTTATATTTCTTCATGACACCTCCTTCCAAGTCGTTTGATATATAACATGCCACATTTTAGCATTGCAAGTTCCAATGAACCATAATGGTTCCACTAAACCAGGTTCCTTGAAACCAATTTCGACTATCGCTAATTTTACGTTATATTCATTCATGACACTTCATTCCAAGTCGTTTGATATATTACATGCCATATTTTAGCATTGAAAGTTCCAATGAACCATCATGGTTCCACTAAACCAGGTTCTGTGAAACCAATTTGGACTATCATTAATTTTACGTTATATTCATTCATTATACATCATCCCAATTTGTTTGATATATTACATGCCATATTTAAGCATTGAAAGTTCCAATGAACCATCATGGTTCCACTAAACCAGGTTCCTTGAAACCAATTTGGACTATCATTAATTTTACATTATATTCATTCATGATACCTCATTCCAACTCGTTTGATATATTACATGCCATATTTTGGTATTGAAAGTTATAATGAACCATAATGGTTCCACTAAACCAGAATGGTTCCACTAAACCAGGTTCCTTGAAACCAATTTGGACTATCATTAATTTTACGTGATATTCATTTATGATACATCATCACAATTTGTTTTTAATATATTACATGCCATATCTTATCATTGAAAATTTTTTAAGGTGTCATAAAGGTACCATTAGTGCACGTGCCAATGTTTCGATTGCAACAATTTTCAAAATGGTTCATTTTCTGAACCATATTTATTGGCCGAAATAGTAATTTATAGTCGCTTGTATCTCGTCATTAAGATTTGTTTGACATATTACTTAATATATCTGTCCATAGAAAATTGCTAGGTGGGGTCGTGATGGTGCCATTTGTGGACGTGCTAATGAACCGATTTAGATAAAATTTATTATTTTTTCATGGCATGTACCATATTCATCGACTGACGAAAATAGTAATGAATAACCGCATCTATCTCGTCATTACGATTTGTTTGATATATTACTCAATATTTCTTCTCATTGAAAATTGCTGGGCGGGAAAATAGAGGTACCATTTGTGCACGTGCTAATGAACCGATTTAGATAATATTTGTAACGGGTTCGTGCCATGAACCATATTCATCGACTGACGAAAACATATTTTGAAAATCTTTCATAACCTCGGAGGAGTTTGAGTTACAGACAGACAGACAGACAGACACGTTTCCCCACACTGATAGCATAAAGCACCTTTCGGTACTTAATAAACCATTAAGAAATGACATAACCAAGTACCGAAAGGTTAAACTAAGCTATTTGCGGAACTATATTTTTAAACCGCCCTATGTTAACATTGGAAGTTTCTAATGGACCAAAATGATAACATTAAACCACGTACCTTTGAAATAATTCCAACTATCATTAATATTACGTTATATTCATTCATGACACATCATTCCAAATTGTTTGATATATTACATGCCATATTTTAGCATTGACAGTTCCAATGAACCAAAATGGTTCCACTAAACCAGGTTCCTTGAAACCAATTTCGACTATCATTAATTTTACGTTATATTCATTCTTGACACATCATTCCAAGTCGTTTGATATATTACATGCCATATTTTAGCATTGAAAGTTCCAATGAACCATCATGGTTCCACTAAACCAGGTGCCTTGAAACCAATTTGGATTATCATGAATTTTACGTTATAATCATTCATGGCACCTTATTCCAAATCGTATGATATATTACATGCCATATTTTGGTATTGAAAGTTCCAATGAACCATAATGGTTCCACTAAAACAGGTGGCTTGAAACCAATTTCGACTATCATTAATTTTATTTTATATTAATTCATGATACATCATTTCAAGACGTTTGAAATCGTACATGCCATATTGTAGCATTGTAAGTTCCAATGAACTACCACGGTACCACAAAACCAGGTTCCTTGAAACCAATTTGGACTATCATTAATTTTACGTTATATTCATTCATGACACCTCATTCCAAGTCGTTTGATATATTACATGCCATTTTTTAGCATTGAAAGTTCCAATGAACCATCATGGTTCCACTAAACCAGGTTCCTTGAAACAAATTTGGATTATCATGAATTTTACGTTATAATCTTTCATGGCACCTTATTCCAAATCGTTTGATTTATTACATGCCATATTTTTGTATTGAAAGTTCCAATGAACCATAATGGTTCCACTAAACCAGAATGGTTCCACTAAACCAGGTTCCTCGAAACCAATTTAGACTATCAATAATTTTACGTTATATTCATTCATGACACCTCATTCCAAATCGTTTGATATATTACATGCCATATTTTAGCATTGAAAGTTCCAA
>JAHWFO010018102.1:1169235-1185265 GCA_023313115.1 Rhysida immarginata | reverse complement strand
GAAACCAATTTGGATTATCATGAATTTTACGTTATAATCATTCATGGCACCTTATTCCAAATCGTTTGATATATTACATGCCATATTTTGGCATTGAAAGTTGCAATGAACCATAATGGTTCCCCTAAACCAGAATGGTTCCACTAAACCAGGTTCCTTGAAACCAATTTGGACTATCATTACTTTTACGTGATATTCATTTATGATACATCATCACAATTTGTTTTTAATATATTACATGCCATATCTTATCATTGAAAATTTTTTAAGGTGTCATAAAGGTACCATTAGTGCATGTGCCAATATTTCGATTGCAACAATTTTCAAAATGGTTCATTTCCTGAAACATATTTATTGGCCGAAATAGTAATTTATAGTCGCTTGTATCTCGTCATTAAGATTTGTTTGACATATTACTTAATATATCTGTCCATTGAAAATTGTTAGGTGGGGTCGTGATGGTGCCATTTGTGGACGTGCTAATGAACCGATTTAGATAAAATTTATGATTTTTTCATGGCATGTACCATATTCATCGACTGACGAAAATAATAATGAATAACCGCATCCATCTCGTCATTACGATTTGTTTGATATATTACTCAATATTTCTTCCCATTGAAAATTGCTGGGCGGGAAAATAGAGGTACCATTTGTGCACGTGCTAATGAACCGATTTAGATAATATTTGTAACTGGTTCGTGCCATGAACCATATTCATCGACTGACGAAAACGTATTTTGAAAATCTTTCATAACCTCGGAGGAGTTTGAGTTACAGACAGACAGACACGTTTCCCCACACTGATAGTATAAAGCACCTGTCGGTACTTAATAAACCATTAAGAAATGACATAACTAAGTACCGAAAGGTTAAACTAAGCTATTTGCGGAACTATATTTTTAAACCGCCCTATGTTAACATTGGAAGTTTCTAATGGACCATAATGATAACATTAAACCACGTACCTTTGAAATAATTTCAACTAGCATTAATATTACGTTATATTCATTCTTGACACATCATTCCAAGTCTTTTGATATATTTCATACAATATTTTAGCATTGAAAGTTCCAATGAACAATAATGGTTCCACTAAACCAGGTTCTGTGAAACCAATTTGAATTATCATTAATTTTACGTTATATTCATTCATGACACTTCATTCCAAGCAGTTTGATATATTACGTGCTATATTTTAGCATTGAAAATTCCAATGAACCATCATGGTTCCACTAAACCAGGTTCTGTGAAACCAATTTGAATTATCATGAATTTTACGTTATAATCATTCATGGCACCTTATTCCAAATCGTTTGATATATTACATGCCATATTTTGGTATTGAAAGTTCCAATGAACCATAATGGTTCCACTAAACCAGAATGGTTTCACTAAACCAGGTTCCTCGAAACCAATTTGGACTATCGATAATTTTAGGTTATATTCATTCATGACACCTCATTCCAAGTCGTTTGATATATTACATGCCATATTTTAGCATTGAATTTTCCAATGAACCATCATGGTTCCACTAAACCAGGTTGCTTGAAACAAATTTCGACTATCATGAATTTTACGTTATAATCATTCATGGCACCTGATTCCAAATCGTTTGATATATTACATGCTATATTTTGGTATTGAAAGTTCCAATGAACCATAATGGTTCCACTAAACCAGAATGGTTCCACCAAACCAGGTTCCTTGAAACATGTTAAAGGTAACATTATTGCACGTGCCAATGTTTCGATTGCAACAAATTTTCAAAATGGTTCATTTCCTGAACCATATTTATTGGCCGAAATAGTAATTTATATTCGCTTGTATCTCGTCATTAAGATTTGTTTGACATATTACCTAATATATCTGTCCATTGAAAATTGCTAGGTGGGGTCGTGATGGTGCCATTTGTGGACGTGCTAATTAACCGATTTAGATAAAATTTATGATTTTTTCATGGCATGTACCATATTCATCGACTGACGAAAATAGTAATGAATAACCGCATCTATCTCGTCATTACGATTTGTTTGATATATTACTCAATATTTCTTCCCATTGAAAATTGCTGGGCGGGAAAATAGAGGTACCATTTGTGCACGTGCCAATGAACCGATTTAGATAATATTTGTAACTGGCTCGTGCCATGAACCATATTCATCGACTGACGAAAACAGATTTTGAAAATCTTTCATAACCTTGGAGGAGTTTGAGTTACAGACAGACAGACAGACAGACAGACAGACAGACAGACAGACAGACAGACAGACAGACAGACAGACAGACAGACAGACGGACAGACAGACAGACAGACTTGACAGACACGTTTCCCCACACTGATAGCATAAAGCACCTTTCGGTACTTAATAATATATTTAGATAATAATTCGATAGATATATTAAAAGATATCTTTAGATTACTTTAAATATTATTCCGAGAAATGTTCAAATTTATCTTTGCGGTGAAATGAATCGAGAGTGTCAGTAATGTCATGCAAAGCATTTCGGATATTCATTATGACATTATCTATCTTTCATTCTTCATGTTTATTAATAAGCAATAATAACTTTGAGGCTAGAACAATTACACTTATATTTTTTTTCTCAGAAATGTGATCGAATTTCGATCATTGGGGGATCCTAGTAAATAAAAAGTATTTGAAAGTATTCAAAATCAAAAAGTAATTTGCAGAATAACTGAAATACAGAACTGATTTACTTAAAAAAATAACAGTTCAGTAAAACATGCTGGTATACTATTGGGACTATTTGAAGTTAAAGTTGAGTCGAAAATTGTCATTAGCCATTATTTTCATTCACAGTAAATAAAGAAGTAGAAAAGATAAAAACTCCATAAAGGTGTCATTAAATAGTAGACAAATATTAACAATTGTAATTATTCTAAGTTCTGCTTTAGACTTGACCATTAATTTTATGCTTGATTCTTCATTCTGAGCTTGCTTTTGTGACACAAAAGTTTTGTGCACGCGACATTTTCTAGTCAAAGTTTTCCTATCATCAATTACTTGAAATAATTTTCAATCTCGCTAAGCAATTCCAATTTTGTACTGTATATCTAATCTCGAAGTGTCGATCTACTTGATTTCGTGTGCTGTTGTTGGGACTTCTGCGTACATGTTGAGGGAATATAAACATAAAAAGTAAACGTCGATAAGATGTCGTTTTTTGTTTCCCAATTCGGGGTTCTACGTCTCCTCGGAGTTCGCCGTTCTCCTGGTGGGAAAAGTGGGGTCATTCCTTAATCTCGAATAGCATCCTTGCACGGTCACAAACGTTCAGCGGAATTCACTACAAATGGAAAAAAAATAAAACAAAAAATAAGATACAAGTAATGGGGGCACAAGAAAATAAACACATACCCAGGAATCTAGGAAGTCGGCCTCTGCAACAGCCTAGCATGAATGCCCTATTCCTTAACATGGGAACACGAATTTAAGCGGCTCTCACAAAAATATTTTAATAGATATCAACACACAAGAAAAAACGTATCTGCATTTGAGCGTTTACTTTCGATTGGTGCTTTTTTCATGTCTGTACGATTAAAACATGATTTTTTAGCAGGTGTCCGCAGTTTTTTTGTATATTTTTAGCTTTTAACCTTACGTCTATAGTGAAAAGTTCAACACTCGCATCGAAAACAATTTATTTCTCCTAAACAAAAACGCAGCGCCAAAAGCGTTTTTTGTCACTCAATATAAACATTCCAAGGAAAATTTTCCTTATTTTTAAATGAACAATTAAACGTTATTTGAAGGTGCAAAATCGTTTTATTTATCAATTTTATACATAATTATCGTTATTACTGATCTGTAATGCGCATGTCTGCAGCTATCTCAACTTCCGCTTTCTCTAGTTGCTTAAAATGGACTCCTGCTGAACTGGTCGCGCGACACGTCGATTAAATTGAAATTATGGAAGCCTGATTAAAAAAAAACATGTGTTAAATAGTCGTCTAAAAGTACATAGTATACGTTCATAAGAGTTCTATTTGATTTTATGGATCGTGCATGTTTCGTTAATTGATACAAGCTCTTGTAAATACAGGTTTTACAAATTGGTTTTATACAATTTTAAATGAATTTCATACAATTTTAAATAGATTTAATACGATTTTAAATGAATTTAATACGCTTTTAAATGAATTTAATACTCTTTTAAATAGATTTAAACATTTTTAAATGATTTTAATACATTTTAAATGAATTTAATACGATGTTAAATAAATGTAATGTGTTTAAATGAGTTCAGTCTCCTATTTAATGCGGAAAATTCGTAAAATTAATAAAAACAAAAATTAATAATAAATAAAGTCACCAATCTTGAAAAACGATGAAGGAACTTGTGAGATGGAAGAAAACTCAAAGGATGTAGATGTTGTTGATACAGGGTGCGCCAGAGAAACTTACTTATTTGAAAAAACTCCCGAGCGGTGAGTTGGGTGGGTAGAGGGGTGATAGGGGGCGCTACTGGAGGGGGAAATCCCCAAGTTTGTTTCTCTCTCTAGTCAGGCGCCATCATGCTCTGGTCTGGAGAACAGCGGGCGGAAAACGAACGCGCAGTTACCGTGAATGCAGCTCGGTACAGGAACATGATCGAGGAATTTTTTCTTCCACGCCTCGAAGAAATGAACGTTAGGGATGTTTGGTTTCAGCAAGATGGAGCCACAGCACACACAGCACGAGACTCAATGAATTTTTTGCGGAAACATTTCCCCGACCGCCTCATCTCTCTCAGAGGCGATCTCCCATGGCCGGCTCGCTCTCCAGATTTGGCTCCATGCGATTTTTTTTATGGGGCTATTTCAAATCCCTGGTTTATGTCGATCGACCACGGACAATAGCTCACCTCAAGAACAACATTCGCGATGCCATTGCCAACATACCGATCGATATGCTGCAAAGAGTGGACACGAACTTCAAAAATCGACTTAATCAGTGTATGCGCAATGGGGGTCGCCATTTAATCGCCATGTAATTTTCAAAACTGTATAAAAAAAATTGGGATATTGTATTCTCAAATAAAAAAAGAATTAAAACAATAACTGAAGTACTTTTGTTTTTATTGACCTTTCAAATAAGTAAGTTTCTCTGGCGCACCTTGTAGTAGAAATAAAACCAGTCTATTGAGGATGTAGATGAAGTCTTGTGAAGATAATGTTGATAGGGGAAAACGATAATCTTGAAGGAAGTGTTGGTTTTTAAATAGGGGAAAAAATTTATTCACAAATTGAAGGCTTACCCATGGGTAACCCATTATCACCAATCCTTTCCAACATCTATTTAAATAACATGGAGCACAATTTACTAAACAAATCACAACACAAACAACACATAAAAATATGGATGAGATACGTAGATGACATCCTAGTCATAACAAACAAACCAATAGAAATATTAATACACCTATTAGAAGAACGATATCCTTTAAAATTTACACACAACAGCATGACCAACAACCGTATCACATTTTTAGATATAAATATTATAAAAAATGAAAATAATCTAGATTTTGAGATACATGAAAAACCAACAAAAGGTAACAACATACCACATTACTTATCACAACAACCCACACACCAAAAAATTAACACTATTAAACAATATTTACAAAGAATAAAAAATCTTACATCCCCGAAATATATTCCTACAAATTTAAAAAGAAACTTAAACTGAACCTATTAAAAAACAAATATCCAATAACTTTAATACACAAAATTTTAATAGATGCATTTACAAACAATACAACAAAAACTATACCAATTCAACAAGAACAACAAAAAAGATATTCAATACAATACAATAATAAAATTTTCCACAAACAGAAAAAAATATTATTATTATTATTATTATTATTATTATTATTATTATTATTATTATTATTATTATTTGTGGAGCACTCACTTAGAGTAACAAAGAAATAAAAGCTGAACCTAACAAAGAGGGGCCACGTCAAAAATCCAAGCCCACAATTATCCACGAAAAACTGAATACATTGCAATTAAAAACTTAACCAAGGGACAAGACTACGGTTAAACATAAACTAGAGCCCTAAGCTTGAGTTTCGATAAAATAATTGCGTACACGACGATTAAAATGAAAGCAACTAACGGTGCAATCCACAGCCTGACACATAAATACAGAAGACCGGATATCATATGGTAATTCATTCCAAACCAAAATGGCATTAAACGGAAAGGTTTTTTCCTTAAATGAAGAAATTATATTAGGTATAAAAAAACGGTAACGTCGAGTTTTCCGTATGTTGTCACCGAAGCTGAACCACTCACTAGCAAAACTAGCAGGATGGATATTATTCCTCAGAGCCTCTGTCAATTCAATAATAATAGCAATCTTGCCTATAGTCGGTAAAGTAGGAACTTCATGGCTCGAACACATCAACGTAACCGATTCCAATCTATTCTTTTTAAATGCAGTCCTAATTACTCGGTTATAGGCAACAGACAGCCGATTTAGATTAATAATCGTAGACGAAGCCCAAAAAATGGCGCCATAATCAAGTGTTTTCACCATTACAGCTTTTAGAAACTGCACAAGTTGTTTCTTATTCAAGATTGTCCGTAACCTTTTAGTCAAATATATTTTGCAGCGTAACATAATAATCAACAAATACCAAACATAAAAATCATACCAAAAATAACAAATAACATTACTAAAACATTAATAACCACCACCAACCTAAAAACAACAACAATCAAAATAATAGCACAAATATCAATTTCAAAGAAATATGTCAAAATAATAAAGAAAAATGGAACACCAGAAATATAATTTATCAAATACCATGTAAAAATTGTGAACATATCTACACAGGTCAAACTAAACCACAATTAGAAATAAGATTAAAAGAACATGAAAGAGCACTTCGCCACAAAGACAAAAACAACCATTTAGTTAATCATTGTATCAAAGAAAACCACACACCAGATTGGAATAACACCAAAAATCATTGGAAAAGAAGAAAATTATAAAAAAGATTAATTAAAGAAGCAATAAATATCATTACAAATAACAAAAATTTAGCCAAGCCATCAATAGAAATAAACAATAAATGGACACTACTTTTAAACAACAATCACCCTAGTATACAATAGCCAACAATCATAACCAACAATTACAACTAAACTTAGCTTCATCACCTTATATCAATTGTTAAATTCTTATTTCAACTGTTTTCAACATTGAAAAATATTTAATCCAACTGATGATGAGAAATATTCTCGAAAACGTTTTTTTATATAAATTTTATTACAAATATTTGGATCACCCTCTTCAAAATTTCATCTTTATTTAAAAACCAACACTTCCTTCAAGATTATCGTTTTCCCCTATCAACATTCTCTTCACAAGACTTCATCTACATCCTCAATAGACTGGTTTTATTCCTACTATCAACAACATCTACAATAGACTACATCCTTTGAGTTTTCTTCCATCTCACAAGTTCCTTCATCGTTTTTCAAGATTGGTGACTTTATTTATTATTAATTTTTGTTTTTATTAATTATACGATTTTTCCCCATTAAATAGGAGACTGAACTCATTTAAATTTAAATTAATCATTTAAACTCCTTAAATCAATAAATGTAATGTGTGTAAATAAAGTTTAATTATTAAATACTCTAAAAATAATTTGTAAATTTATTACTAAAACCATTTTTAAATTTTTACAAATGTAATAAATTTATATTACTGTCCACCTAGCGATAATTTCTAAGACTATTTTACCTTACTGTAAAAATGCTTCACCTATGGACAAACATTTCCAAAGCAGGCGATAGTGAAATTAGTAAAGTTTCTCGTTTGTAAAATCGGATGAAATAGATGAAAATATGAATGCACAGGAAATATTATTACATTTAAGCAATGGCGAGTTTACTTGTGATTCCAATTGCAGTGGAGAATGAATTAAATGTTGAAACACAGTCAACTCCAAGATCTCTGTATATAAGGTCTCGCTGAAACTTTTCTAAAACTCGCCCGAGTCTGCGCATGACGTCACTGCAATCGAGAAAGCCATTCACTAGCATGTCTAAAGGGTACTTATTATATCCACCAGATGTTGTATTTGAAAATTTTGTCAGCAAGGGGATTAAGAAAGATGAATATATTATTTCTATTTTTAGTAATCTTGCTTAAACTTCATTGCCAAGTAATGAAAAACATTCTTATTGAAGTTGTTAAAAAATATATTCGATTTAGAATCTATATTAGAATTAGAGAGTTACAAAAAATAGTTGGTCGGATGTGAATAGATAGAAAAAGGAAAAGAAAATTAATAAATTATTAATTGAAATATTTAAAGAGGAATGTTTTCATTATTCATTTTTTTTTTTATGTATGATTGTTAATGGAACATATTTAATTTTTTTTAATTTAAATCTTGTACCATTTTATTCATATTAAGCATAAATTTGAAATTCGAAACTGTTTTTTTTTCCTTTTTCTAATAAATAATTAGGTCTTAACAAAACTGACAGTGCTAACGCGCACGTACGTAATTGTCTACTATCTAACGGTGGGCAATGACGTCAGACCACGTGACTGGGACCTGCGCATGGCGAGACCTTGTTACACAGACCTTGGTCAACTCCTAACAAAATTCAAGCCACTACATTGTGACTGGTGTCAGTGTTTGTTTTGTTGTTTTGTGCGTTTTAACTGTGAATGAAGGTTATTTGTAGTCCTCAAGATTGTTTATAGTTGGGTAAATGTTTTGTTTTGCATGTTTTAATTTACAAGAGTTCACGGGGTGCAAACGTTAAAAGTCTTTGTCTCGTTGTAGAGAAAATTTTATCGTAAACTATTTGTTTTATTATTGCGTTTGTTGGCAATGTTAATTTTTAAGAGTACCTTATACTCTGTCCAACGAAAGAAAAACTGGGCGTGTCCAGTTAAATTTCCAATTTCAATTGTTAAACATTGTTAATTTTATTTAGCAACAATGTCTAACAATTGAAATTGGGAATTTAATTAGACACGGCCAGTTTTTCTTTCGTTGGATAGCGTATAGGGAGGCTGCAGCAATTGTTTAGTCAATCTTATGTAAACATCGTTGTGGTAGCTTGTCTGAGTATGAGAGTCGTCAACAAAACCGGAGGGTAAAAGTTATTGTTGAGAGAGCGATCCTTTGTTGTGTGTGTTGCAGGCAAGCGACGCGACGAGATCGTTCGACCCCTCTCTCTCCCCGTAGTAGCGATGTTCGAGACGAGTTCTTTTTTTTATGTTTGGTAATATATTTTCAGTACGGGAAAAATAGGTTTCCTTATGTGAATGAGCACCTACAATAACTGTAAATAGGAGCCGGAATAACATGTCCTGGATTCTAGATGGGCCAACCGATTGCGACTAATGTATTCTTTTTCTGATGTCTGGGAATGGAACACCGCATTCATGTTGCTCTGATTTGGTAAATGCCTCGACCAAGATAAGAATACGCCGACTACTGTGCTTTGAGATGGTTCCTTTTTATTTTGATTGTCCCTTATTAAAAAAGAACAATCATTATGTTTGCCATCGATTAATGATCAAGTTAGAACGGAAAGAATATAGTGTTTTCACTATGACCGAGCTTGTTTACTTCGACTGATTACGTGCGTGTTAAGTTGTGATACCGTTATTAGTGATTACGTGGCACGGACACGGAATTACCAGCTAATAATAGACTCCTTTCTGTGATTTTTGCTATTATACTATAATTCCTGAACTATACGATTTGTTGTTTTACATTCCTTATCTAGTGGTGAACATGTTAAATCCCTATGCTAGCGTCTGAATTTGAATGTTCCCTAATGCTTCATAACCAGTTTATTTGCGATTGTGAAGCGGAGCTGTACACATGTGGCTGTCTATAGAGGTTCTTGCTATGACATGCTGAAGCTGTATTGTTCTGTGTCGTTATGTACCATACTCGAAAAGGGGCATAATCGTTGAATGTTAGGGCATATAAGCGGGATCGAATAGGAGGGAAAGTTGCGGCGTCCTTGTGCAGAGTGTCAGATAGTCTGATAGTGAGGGGTTACTGCTCTCTCCCCAATCGCGCAGAGCATTGGAAACGCGTACAAGGAGAGCGTGACGCTTTCTTGGGTTGGTTCCCGGATCCTGTTCGTCCCGTTGTGGATAAAACAACGTCTGATTCGGTGTATGTTGTCTGGCTATGAATCTATTATTGCTGGCTTAAAGACAGCCCATGTGTCAGCGCATGCAACCGCTTAAACATAATGAAGGATCATTATAAATTATTCCGTTCTGTATTCCCATTTGATATTTTTAATGAGTTATGCTTAATTGTTTTGATAGAGAGTACTATTTATTTTTGTATGGGGCCCCAGATTATATTGGTTAATGCAATGTACTAATGATTTACTTAGTTCTATTAAAATGGATTTTTTATTTATTACCCGCATCTACTCCTTGATCGTATTGTGACTGGTGTCAGTGTGTGTCTGTTGGAGAGGTAAAAAAAAAAATAATAAAGTTTTTTTTAGAAATTATTTTCCATGAGTACGTTTTTTTTTTGGTAGTGGATAATGGTGCTGCGTAAATGTTGTGGCCGTATCGTCTGTGGGCGTAGTGGTTTATGAATATGTGGGTGTGTGGTTGTGATTTGTTGCGACGATGTATGGGGTAAATAATTTTGTGCATCTGATATAAAATATTGTTGTATTTTTTTTTTTATTTATCATAAGTTTTTTCTTTCGTTGTAAAAGCTGATTGTTGTCCGATGTCTGCAACATTTATCGGGTAACAATCACTTAAAATCGTTGTTGATGATGTCTGTGTTCGGGAAATTCGGCCGTCAACAGTGTTGCGGTTGTTTTCCCTTTGTTAGGAGACCGTCTCGCGTTTCCGATCGATGTGTTAGGCAGTGAAGCTCACGGGGGTGTCGCGTTCGTTCGTCCCCCCCCCCCCCCCCCCTCCTCCATGCTGTTTTTCGAACACAAGTCTATTAAAAGTGATAAAAATTATAGGCTGTATTAATGTAGTTGGAAGTAAAAAACTTTTTACAGGAGTAGCCTAATCCAAGAAGGGAAAAGATGCGTTTCCAGCCGACAACTGAGATGTGAGTATGCAATGCTCTTTTGTTCACTCAACTAAGTTGAGAAGATCGACGAAAAAAAAGTTCTGCGGACTGGTGAGAGCGTTCTGATTCTTTTCTTTCGGGGTTGGTTAAACCAAAGCCACCTAGAAACAAAGCCTATTCAAGAGAGTTGATGACGTATGATACTGCGGCTAAACCGCTCTAACAAGGGCATTAGCCTTGCAGAGAAGCATCTTGAAATAACTTACAATAAGAGAACATCAATAATCATATAAAATACTTGTTTAATATATTTAAAAACATATGACATGTAATATTTTAAAGTAATATTTTTGTATAGAATTATTAAAAAAGAATATCATATTTAAATAAAAAAAATTTAGGTTTATAATTTTTTGTAGCCAATTCAACATTTGTTAATGCTTTATTTTCGTTAAAAACTTTGATATTTTACTTAAGCAAAAAACTTTTTGAAGCATTCACTTTGTTAAATAATCAGTAAAAAAATAAGAAATTAAACTATCTTAATTTATAAACTTACCAAAGTTTTTCTGCCATCTTGTTTTAATACAATTTAGAATTAAAAATGTAAATAAACCAAATAAAAAAATTTCCTTAATTTCGTGAAACAAGTTTAATTTTTTTATTCCTATTGACTGTTTATTTTTACAAGTCTACATTCATCAGTATTACAGTACATACAAAGTTGAGAATTATACATAATAATCAAGCTTTAAATCTTTTACACTGCATCATGGATTTTTTTTTTAAAGTGTCATTAATTTTCTTTGTGTAATTATTCAAACAAATGTTTGTACTAGCCCATAAAATATGTTTTATACATGATTGAAGTGCATGATTTTTACAATTAAAACCTAAAAACAAATTTTCAGGTAGATTATTTAAAGTTGTTCTCAGTACAAGCTCTCTCTGATTTGAATGCCGTAAAAAGATAGATTCTTTTTCAGTTATTAATTTGCTAATAACAACAAATGTATATGCTGAACATAAAATTACATCTTCACATGGGTAACGAAGGCCTCCTCGATCATTTGCAATAATTAGACTATCATGTGTGCTAAGGTTTGTTGAAATTAAAAATTGTTCACAATATGAACATTTAAATTTCTTTATGGCACTATGTGCCAAGTACCCAGCTATGTAATGCAACAGTGGCCACGTATCATCTGGTACACTATCAAGATCATCCTCAGTAACACTAACATACATAGAATTAACAGATTCATCATTACTTAACATGGTTTGTTCCAAAGATGAAAAATTCACTACATCATCCGTTACATCGCTTGTTGAAAATTTCCCCAGCCTTTTCTGACTTTAATATAAGTGGCAGCATATTTTGAATTCTTAACTTGTTCTCAGATTCACAGATTTGACGCATTGAAACGTGATAGTTACTGCCAGACATTTGTCTGTATTGGCCAAAGCGAACTTCCAAACAACCGGTTTGAATTTTTTCTGTCAGAAAAAATGACTTATTTTTTTTCTCCAGTCAGTAATCTGCTATTTCAATTAAACCTTGGGTTGTATGTCTTAGAGCAGCATGGGTCTCTCTACTTAACTTTCCCATTGTGCTGTTATTTTCCCACTTATCTAACCAAGTTACAAATTTCTTTAAGAAGCTGATAATATGTGTTGAGTTTTTAGTTATAGGTTCTTGAAAATCATTTCTTAATCTTTTCCCCACGTCCCACCATCTGGTAATCGACTGAATGTAATTTGCAGTGTCTTCCCAATTTTCTAATGAATGCTTTGGACCAAACTCTTTCAATCCCTGAACAATGTTATTATTGAAAATTTTTATAGCCAGTTTAACATTCTGGCGTTCAATGGATGATGGGTACAAGGCCTTCAATGTCAAACCATATCCATATTTCAAAAGATTGCTTTTCTCTAGGCCATGCATTACCCGCAAAGTTTTCAAAGTTGCAATTCCTCCACCTTCCCCATCATATTCTCTTTTTGGTTTAACCAGTTATTTCTGATGCATTTCAGGAGATGGACGCTATCTATGATGTAGAACAAGGGCCGGCTTTGTTCACATGGGTGGGGATACCTAACCTGAAGAGCTGCTTTGTCACTAAACATATACATGGCTTTTTTATTAACAGCATTATTGTCAGCCACTATACCCAACACTTCAAATCCAATACTCTCTAAATCTATTATAAGTTTTTTAACAATATCAAACAAAACTTCTCCAGTCAACCTTTTTACAGGTAAGACATGAACAACATCCTTATATGATAATCCTACAGCAGCAATCATGAAAACACAAGCACTTGTTGCAACCTCTTCACAGTTAGAAGCACTTCCAACAATCTGTCCACCTTTATAATCCAATGAAGAAGATAAATGGATTTCATCCATTAATAACATCACTATCTGATCTTCGCTGCATCATGTTTCTGGCCTTGTTTGAATGTAATGCAAAAATTTATGGTCATTCTGTTCTTGCAGAGGGTTTGTTTAGAAACTACTACAAAGCCGTGCAATTGTTGAAGGACTTGGGAGGGTTATTACACCAGCACCTCTCAAAAACTTGTAGGCATGTGGAGATATTGTATGAAGCAGTGAACAGAGAACTGTAGTGTTTACATTATATTTTGGTTTACCTACTCATAATAAAGAAATTTGTTCTTTTAAAAAAGTAATAGATTCTTTTTTTTCTGGTATATGGTCATTTAGCTCGTCCAAAAGTTCATCGTTCAGAGCCATTAATTCATCAATTCTGTTATTCTCTTGTAATTGGAAATAACTTTTATGCATCAATTTCTGAACATTTTCTAATTCATTAAAGTTTGTTATTTTAGTGGGCAGTATAAGTAAGTTTGCTTTTTTTGTCCAGTTGATAGCTTTTTAATCTCCACATCAAAGTAGTATGCTCTTAACATCATATCAGAGTTCATCTGCAGACTACAAATTACCTTGGGTGAAGGAACATCTCTTAATAAAATGAAATTCACACTATCTTCCTTATTGATTGATATCCACTCCCTTTTGGGACGAGACAGAAGCTTTTCTTTAACCTCTTCAATTGATGATAGCTGCAGTCTCTCCATATAACTGGCATGAGTCGAAATGCTTTCTTCAATTGCTGCCATTAATCCACGATTTTCAATACGGGTTCTTCGTTCATCAGGACTGTCTCTACCTATTGTTAGAGGTGCAGACAAATATTTCGGGCAACCAGGTAACTGCGAGGGTATCGCACCTGAAACAAATAATTTTTTAATTGATTACTCAAATAATCAACATTTCTTATTAACTACATTTTATAATAGGTAGTTTTTAGCTTTTACATAGCATATCTTGGATGAGACGTGGTATAGTTAAGGGTGCAGTGATGGTCTGTCCTGTTTTGCTATCTACTGCCGAGGAGCTCCTCTTAATCTCATGGGGGCGAAAGTGCAATTCGCACACCTATTTATAGTAAATGATAATTATATTATAAATGTAGGAGTACTGATAATTATATTAATTAAGTTGAATAGTACTCCTTTAATTAAATGTGATAAAATTAAAATAAATAATAACAAAAAAACAATAAAAAAAGTCACCCGAATAAAAGTTTAAGTACGAAATATAAAGAAATACAGAACTTGTAAAGAAGCTTAGATGAAACACAGAAGAAACATAGAAGAGACGAAGATCCAGCGCAGAAACGTTACAGAAATACAGGGAGGTACACAGGTTACAGAAGAAGAGGGTCTATGATGGAAGTTCGATGATTCTTGATATGTAAATGACTATTTTGAAGAATAACGTTTTCGGGATTTTTTTCCCATCATCAGTTTTAAAGTTTTTTTTTAAATGAATGGAAAATAATAACAAAAAAATAAAACAATGTAGTGTAATACAATGTGTGATTTATGATTATTTTGATTGTTGTGATCAGGATTGTTGAGTGTAAGAGAAGTGATATTATATTTTTAGTAATAATTTCCATTTATTATTCATTTCTATTGATGGTTTGGCTAAATTTTTTTCATTCGAAATAATGTTGATGGTTTCTTTTATTAGTCTTTTTTATAATTTATTTCTTTACTAATAATTTTGATTTTGTTCCAATCCGGATTATGATTTTGGTTAATGCAGTGGTTTACTAAATGATTGTTTTTATCTTTGTTTCTAAGTGCTCTTTAATGTTCTTTTATTCGTGTTATTAATTGTCTTTTTGTCTGACATGTGTAAATGTGTTGATAATTGGCGCATGGAATTTGATATATTATGTTAGTGATGTTCCATTTTTCTTTATTATTTTGGCAAATGTCTTTGAAATTAGATATTGTGTTATTGTTTTGATTTTTTGTTGTTTTTATATTGGTGGTTGTTATTAATGATTTGGTTATGTTATTTGTTATTTTTGGTATGATTTTAATGTTTGGTATCTGTTCTAGTATTTTTTTCTGTTTGTGAAAGGTTTTATTATTGTATTGTATTGAATATCTTCTGTATTGTTCGTATTGAGTTGTGTTATTTTTTGTTGTGTTGGTGAATATTTCTATATAAATTTTATCAATTAATTCTATAGGATATTTGTTTTTTGTTAGGTTTATTTTCAGATTTTTTAATTTTAGTGGGATATATTTTGGAGATGTGAGATTTTTTATTCTTTGTATGTATTGTTTAATTGTGTTAATTTTTTGGTGTGTGGGTTGTTGAGATAAATAATGTGGTATGTTAGTGCCTTTTGTAGGTTTTTCATATATTTCAAAATTTAGTGTATTTATTTCTCTTATAATATTTAAATCTAGAAATGTGATTTGGTTGTTTGACATGTAATTATGTGTGAATTTCAGTGGATATCTTTCTTCTAATAATTGTGTTAATATTTCTATTGGCCTATTTGTGATAATTAAGATATCATCAACGTATCTCATCCAAATTTTTATGTATTGTTTATGTTGTGAAGTGTTAAGTAATA
>JAHWFO010018102.1:1094838-1153939 GCA_023313115.1 Rhysida immarginata | reverse complement strand
CCCCCCCCCCCCCCCCCCCTCGCAGCGAAATTGCGATCGCTGTTTTTCGAACACAAGTCTATTAACAGTGATAAAAATTATAGGCTGCATTGATGTAGTTGGAGTTAAAAAAAAAGATGCGTTTCCAGCCGACAACTGAGATGTGCGTATGGAATGCTTTTTTGTTCACGCAACTAAGTTGAGAAGATCGACGAAAAAGAAGTTCTGCGGACTGATGAGAGCGTTCTGATTCTTTTCTTTCGGGGTTGGCTAAACTGATTAATTTAATGGGGATTATGTGCCAAATACTCGGTAGAAGTGTAACGGAAATTTCTACCCATTTGGATGAATTAGTATATGTTCATGGCAAAGACGGAATAAACGCTGTTTAACTTTCAATATAGACTAAATGGGAAAGCAAGTACTGTAATGCTACGAAAATGTGTGTATTGCATTATAAACTATACATGTAGGAAGTTTTAAGCAAGAACAGTATTTTTTGAACATTTATTTATGATTAAACATAACTTACTATATAGATTTTTATGTGCTGATATAAGTTTATACCATTGCTTAGCTGAGCACAGGAAACATATTCTAGACAAGGGGATTGTGCTTGTTACATGTTGAGTTCTTATTTTAAAGAATTGCCGTTAAATATAAATGGGTCTGTTTACGGATATTAACGAGCAGAGGGTGTGTTGATAGCGTTTTGATGCTATAAGCGCCACATGATAGTGGTTGCAGCGTGGTTACAGCTCTCTCTCCGGTTCCTGATCTTAGGTGCGCTAGGTGACGCCCTAGGTGGAAATTTGATTAAAGGAGAGCACAACGCATTCTAGAAATTACTCTGCTGCGTTAATGGGGCAAAGAAAATATACTGCTGATAGAGCAATGATTAGTAATGTTCTTGTGTCAGCTACAGCTTGTTATGAGTTATGTATAGTTTTATTAAAATACACTTCTTTCTATGTTTAAATTCAATCTTAATTGTTAAATAGATTGCACATTCATGGTTTTGGAGCCCCAAGTTTGGTTTTTGATAAGTTTTCTTTATTGATATACCATATTTATTTTAGGAATAAAAAATTGTATTTGATTATTCACTCTCGCCTCCTCCTTGTGCTAAAAATCTAAGTTCAACCCGTGCAAGTTCAACAAACCCGCTCCTGTTAGCGTGGGTGTTTATTGTTGTTGAAGGTGCCTTCTGGCACCACCCCATCCACGCCTCAGGGCACAGTATAACACCACCCGCGCAAGTCTAAAGGCGGGTTCACATAGCTTGCGAGAACCGAAAAAATACGAGCGAGATTGGAAAGCGAAAGAATTTTATCGCAGTCGCTATCATAAACGTCTCGCTGGTATAAGCGAGAACCGAAAATTTCAAAGGCGAGAGCGGAAAAACAGTTTCTCGCTCCGATCAAATCCAGTTTGATGCTTTACGCTCTAGCAGGAGTTCTCGCAAGAAATTCTGGCCACCATGTCTTCAGTTCGAAGTGCGATGAAGGAGGCTGAGAAACGAGAAGATATGTTAAAAAAGGAAATTTTAATTTCCGAAATTGAAAAGCGGGACGCTATATGGGATAAATTTTTATTTTCTGTCGTTTAAATGGAATTTAATTTATATTTCCAATGTTCCAACGACGATATGAATAACAAATTTAATAATAACCTTTTTCCTTTTTACAGTTTTTACAAATTGGTTTCATACAATTTTAAATGAATTTCATTCATTTTTAAATACATTTAATACGATTTTAAATGAATTTAATACTCATTCAAATAGATTTAATACATTTTTAAATGAATTTAATACGATTTTAAATAAATATAATGTGTGTTTGGACGCATTGAACCAACGTGATTTTTACTGTAATCATTCCTATAATTCTTTCTCTCTGATCATCGGAATTTTTTTGGTACTGCCAGCGTTTATTTTTTGAAATGTTGTGGTCTGAATTTCGTTAGGAGTTGACTGGGTTTCAACATTTGAGTTATTTTTAACATTTAATTCATTTTCGCAAGATTCTCCAGTGAAATTAGAATCGTAAATAAACCCGCCGTTGCTTAAAAGTACTAATATTTCCTGTGCATTCATATTTTCATCTATTTCATCCAATTTTACAAACGAGAAATGTTACTAATTTTACAATCGTCTGTTTTGAAAATGTTTGTCGTTAGGTGAAACCAAGAACAGATACCCCCCCCCCCCTCCCTTCATCTTGGTGAAACCTTTATACAATACAGGTAAAAATAGTCTTATAAATTATCGCCAGGTGAACAAAATAATATAAATATATAAAATAATTGATTGTATAAATTAAAACATTTAATTTTAGAGTGTGTAATTAAACTTCATTTACACACTTTATATTTATTTAAAATCGTATTAAATTCATTTAAAAATGTATTAAATCTATTTGAAAGAGTATTCAATTCATTTGAAAGCGTATTAAATTCATTTAAAATCGTATTAAATCTATTTAAAAATGTATGAAATTCATTTAAAATTGTATGAAACCAATTTGTAAAAACTGTAATAATAACAGACGCAGCTCAGAATTGCCAGCCATGTTTATCAGGTCATTTCGCGTTCTGTTCTCGCTGGCTATGTGTTGACTATGCTGAATATCGTTGCAATAGAATAAACGTAAAGCGTAAAACGAATGTTGTTTACGGTTGACGATTATCGCTTTAAACTTTCGTTACTAGTTCTCTCAAGCTATGTGTCCAAGCCTTTAAAACCTGCTCCTGATGCGTGTGAGGGCTATTTTCATTCAAAGCTTCCTTTTGGCACCCCCCCCCCCTCCCACGCCTACAGGGCACAACATCTCAAAAAACCAAGCGCGGCCAGTACATTTAAAATCGTATTATATTCATTTTAAAAATGTATTAAATTCTTTTAATAATGTATTAAATCTATTTAAAAGAGTACTAAATTCAATTCAAAGTGTATTAAATACATTTAAAAGCGTATTAAATTCATTTAAAATCGTATTAAATCTATTTAAAATTGTATGAAATTCATTTAAAACTGTATGAAACCAATTTGTAAAACCTGTAATTAGAAGAAGCAGCAGCCGCTGTTTCTCTCACCTTATCTTACCCTGTGCTCTTTCCAGCTTGTTTATGTTCCCAGGAGTCAAGTTTCTACTCCAACCAGACTGCAAGAAAATGGATCCAAACGAAAATAGGATAGGATATTGGCATTACATAACAACTAAATCCGTATGTACGATCATTGATTTCGGATAAACTCGTTTAATGCGAAACATGGGCCCAGGACTGGATGACCGGGCGGGGGGGGGTGCATCGTTTCTCGTATGCTTCTACGTAAGTGATGATAGCTAAGCGATCAATTAAGAGATTGATAATCTGTATTCTATGTTTATTTCTTTATATCTATAATAATGAAAATTATAGTTAAATAAAATTAATAAAATAAGTTCATGTTACGCTTTTTAAGGTGATAGCACTACAAGTGTTACGCGAAAAGGAGTCTGACAATTTACCTGAAAATGTGTATTTTTACGCGCACTTTTTTTGCTTCAGGCAGTATAGAACACTTTGCTAAGCAGCTATTACAAATAAATTGAACTTTATTTAATAAAAATTACAACTCAAACGGACATATATAAATCTCTGAGGTATTGTAGTCAAAAATTGTTTATTACGATTATATTCTTTTACATTTTCTTTGTACTGAAGGAACGGTGTTTATTGAAAATATTATGCTTATTAAAGTTCTTTAATGAAATATGCATTAAATATACGAAACTGCATGGTTTTGTCTCTTTCCATAATATGATGGCCCTGAAAAGGGCCGTTTAATCATAAAAAATTTAAAGTTCATCAACGCCGCTCATTTCATTATCGGAGTCTGAAGCTGAATTGGTCGAATCACCAACGGAGAATGCCAATCACTCCATTGTCGTTTCAACCAGGCCATAAAGCTCCCACAACTTTTCTTCTTCAGCTTTCACATGTCGCACATAATTCTCCCAATTTTCTTTTGTAACTCGTGATATAGCATCTGAAGTTAAGCGTTCGATTTCTTCTATTTTGAAATGACGATTTTCAAGAGCCACAAATCCTTTCACTTGGTTCCAAGCCATGTCGATTGGATTTAAGTCGCAATGATAGGGGGGAAGACGAAGTACATTATGACCAGCTAATTTTGCAATGTTATCAATTCTATAAGTATTGAATTTGTGTTTTACAAAGTCAACAACACGCATGAGTTCTTGTTTAATCATTGTTGAATACTATGGTAACCCTTTTTCAGTAAGCCAACATTGAATTTCGCTTATCCGATTAGTTGGTACTCGTTCCAGCATAACAAAGTGATACGGGGCGTTGTCCATGTTATTGACATTATGAGGTGCAATATTTGGTATCAGCTTATTTGTAAACCATTCTTTAAAATATGGCTCGTTCATTTCATTATGGTAATCCCCTTTACCTTTTTTTGCTTGAAAAATTTCTGCAGTCCCCTGAATAAATCCCTGTTCATTACCTGCATGCCTAACGATTAGCCGTCCCCCTTTACCTGACGGTAATTTTAGGCCTAATGATAACCCTGAAAGAAATGCTTGCTGCACTTTAAGATTTGTATGGCCGGCATTCACCCAAGTTTCGTCCCTATAATAAATATTCCGTCCTTTTTCTCTGTATTATTCTATACATCGGAGATAATTTCTTCTCCAGATCACGATATCATCACGGTCGAGCAAACATGCTTCATGTTTTCTCTTACTGAAAGTGAAGCCTATCTCTTTCAATACACGATGCAAAACTGTTCGTGAAAACTTTGGCATATCGTCTTGTTCGTTTATATATTTCATACTTTGTTAATCATTGGTATTTCATTTCGTATGAAAAATCCATGAACAATTCTGCATATAGCAGACAGGGTAAATTCCTCATATCGCTGTGAAATACGGTGGGTTCCTTTGGCAAGTTGACGTGTCTTCACAAGAGTGCTTAACTGCCCTTTGCCATAGCCACAGATAAGAAAGGCCTGCCCAATTCGCGCTGAGGCAGGGCTTGGAGCCTGACAATAAATGGCGGTTTTAATTCTCTTAACTGACACCAGTGGCGCTGCATGCCCGAGAAATTTAAGCGTTGCTCAAGCTTGAGACTCCACGAAAGATTTTATCTAAGAGCTAATTTCAAAACAAATTTAAATTTCCTTTTTAGATTTGACAATTCCTAATAAATTGTAATTGTTAAATCATAAAGTTTTTTATTTTATTTTTTATTTATTTATTTTTATTTAAATTTAGTACAGAAATAAGATGAACCCACAGTGATCAGTGTGGTCATAAATGACCGAAAGATAGGTCCTTGGGGTCATCATCATAGAAACATAGACAAAATTACTGATAAAGTGATTAAAGATACGTAAATAGTAAACAAAAAGCAAAAAACATAAAAAACATCAAAGAACTATATACAAAAATAAATCATACGATATAGCTGGATTCAATGAGTCAACAGATAATTATCAGAAACTTATAAGAATATTGACAATATGTCTATGACCTCAATAGGTTTGATAAACATGTGAACTCAAAGGAATTTAAATATGACAAAAGTCAGGTGCGAAAACCGGGCTCGAGATTATAAGCAAAAACCTGAAGATGCTTATGAAAGGTCCTAAAATCTTTTTCAGTGCGAAGGTTCGAAGGTACGCCCAGAATTTAAGGCCGACGTAAGATAAACATCGTCGACGATAGTTATGAATTGTTAGAGGTGGAATAAGTTGGCCGTTAGATCTCGTAGAATAGCGATGACTAATTAACTTTCGATTCAAGTCAATAGTAGGAGAGGCCAACAGTATTGAATTTGTAATTTGAAAAACAAAAAGACATACTCGGAGAAAGATAGTTGAAAAATAGTCAATATACCTAGGTCAGCAAATCTAGGTGTTACTGAAATAGTTTTCGGTACTTTAAGGTATGTCCTAACAAACCACTTTTGTAATTTCAGCACTCTGATTGAATCATATGACGAGGATAAATCCCAGAACACTATACAGAAACTAAGATACGAGTGTATCCAAGCATAGTACAGTTGTAGGATAATTTTACTTGGCAGATACCGCAGTCGAGAAATAAGACCCTGTCTTCTATTCAATTTAGAAAGTAATAGATTAATATGGGAATCCCAAGTAAGGTCCCGAGTGATCAACAGACCGAGATAAGTAACAGAAGTCACCGTTAAAAGAGGTTGACTATCGTAGAGGACTGGTAATACATTAGGGATTCCTTTCTTATTGCGCTGATAAAAAGGCATTACCTTGGTCTTATCAACATTCACCTGCAAATGATTATAATTCGCGCACATCTTCAAGTCAACAAGTGCTTCGCTAAACAATGAAAGCAAGTCACATAAATTGCTACTCGCAGCTAAAAATGCAACATCATCCGCGTAGAGTATAATCTTCAAACTGGATTCAGGCTGAATATATTTAGTTATGTCATTAATGAATAAGCAAAATAATAGAGGTGATATAATCGACCCCTGGGGGACACCAACGTTACGCGTTAATGTCGCAGAAGTCGATCCAAACAATTTTAAAAAGTAAGATCGTTCAGTTAGGAAGGATTTTAGCCAAAGTAGCGGCTGCCCGTAAATACCATACTGACGAGATAACTTACAGAGAAGTCGGCCAAGAGAGACTAGATCAAAGGCCTTAGTGAAATCAATAAATATAGCAGACACATAATTTTTTGAGGCCATCTTGGCTGAAACGTATTCGAGGAGCTCGTAAAAAGCTGACTCAACACTTCTCTTCGGGACAAAGCCAAGTTGGCGCGTAGTGATAAAATCGTTCGAGAATATATACTGTGACAGTCGCGTATACTTTCGTAAAGAACGGTAAAGAACCCGGTAGTTCGCGAAGGAAGAAGTGTCACCTTTCTTAAAAATCGGAGTAACCCTAGCTTGTTTCAATGATGTAGGAAAAACGCCGACATTTATTGAATAATTAAATATATAGGCTAAAGGGAAAGCAAGTAAGCGATTAAGAGTAGCCAATATCTTTTGGGGTAGGCCTATAGGATCCAACGATAAAGAAGACTTCAGTTTACGTATTGTGTCTTCAACCTCCTCTGGCGTTGAAGGAGGTACAAAAAAACTAGTAATATTGATTCCAAACTGGACTGTACCCTCATCGTTGACAGAATCAATAGGAATACTTGACGAGACAGGTGTTAAAGCCTGGAGAAACGAAGTCAAATCATTACCATTAACATTGCCTGCGTTAACAAAGGGGAGGCAAGAAGACTTTCTCTACTGCGTAAGATCTTTTATCGCTTGCCATATACTTTTGTTAGAGTTAAGCCTAGAAAATAGCCCTTCAAAATATATACATTTGGCCCTTCTAACTTTCGCACGAACCTTATTGGAAAAGTCCTTAAAATGTTTGACTTTATCGGGGGTTGGGTTACGTCGATATATAAGATAATACTTATTCTTCAGAGTGATATCGCGCAAAAGCGAGGGAGTAATCCATGGTTTCCTAGGATGGCCATCAAATTTAGATACATCTGAGGTATGGCGGAACGGGAGATAGTGGTCGAAGAATAACATTAGAATTATTAGATAAAACAGTAGGCCAATCGGTGAGAGATAAATAAGACTCTAAGACCGCCACTCGGTAATCAGAAATTAAACGTTTCTTTTGGGTTGCCGGAGAATTTGTGTTTAATCCCGTCGGGTTGAACACCAACAAGAGAGGGAAATGGTCTGTAATGTGTACTTCTAAAGAACAACTAAAAATCGACTCAGTTGTAGCAAAGCAAGTGTTGATCGCCGTATACTTATTAAAGAAAGATGAGAAATGCGAGTACACAAAAGTGGACGGAGCTAAAGGTGCTCGTGTAATAGGATCGAGTATACAAGGTGTTTTTGAATTGAGTACAGATTTTTTGGGAGATGATAAAAGAGTTCCTTAGAAGTATTTTTTGTCATATGAACATGGGGTCCCCGCAGCTCCGTTTACTTACAATACTGCATTGAACAATCAAATGACACTGGGACGCAGTGTGCGTTGGTAGGCCTAGATTATTTTATTTTTAACAATTAACACAAGCAATCTACTGTATGACTTTTACACCGATGGATTCACAATGTCCTGATTGGGCCATATCTCCTACCATGCCGTCTTAACGGGCAAACATACCTTGGTTTCCTGAAGGAGGAGCTCCCTGGTCTTCTTGAAGATGTTCCACTAATGACCAGACATTTGATGTGGTTTCAACAGGACGGCGCACTTTCGCATTACACAAGAGCAGTTAGAGATTACCTAAATGAGACATATCCTTGTCGTTGGATTGGTCGTGGCGGACCAGTTGCTTGGCCACCGAGATCGCCAGATCTCGCACCGATGGATTTTTTTTTATGGGGAAGCATGGTGTACTCAATGGTGTACTCCGAACCCGTAGATACCGAAGAAGAATTGGCGGCTCGTGTTGTCGCGGCAGCAGGTGATATCAGCGACCGTGCTAATCAACTGTTTCCACGCGTACATAAATCCATCATAAGGCGTTGCGAATTGTGCTATGAAGCAAATGGCGGTCATTTCGAACAATTACTGTAAAAGTCATACAGTAGATTGCTTGTGTTAATTGTTAAAAATAAAATAATCTAGGCCTACCAACGCACACGGCGTCCCAGTGTCATTTGATTGTTCAATGCAGTATTGTAAGTAAACGGAGCTGCGGGACCCCATGTTCATATGACAAAAAATACTTCTAAGGACCTCTTCTATCATCTCCCAAAAAATCTGTACTCAATTCAAAAACACCCTGTATTTGGTGGGGGGGGGGGGTGAAGTCGACATTAAAATCCCCTGTGAGCACTATCTGATATCCGGACTGTTGGACTCTTAATAAAAATTCAGTTTAACATGAGCCCAGCTTCTTCAGCGATCCCGAGGATGGACGATATAAAAAAAAAAAAAATGTATCACATAAAACACTAAGGACTAAAATAACAATGAGTTAAAATACATGATTTGAATAAAAACATTATTAAGTTAAAAAGAAATCTAAAAACATCCTAAAAGTTTAACATATCATCAATTTCTCTCAAGTCTATATTCTTAATCCAATCAACTATCAAATTTTTACAATTCTTTTTTCTGTTGCTAATTTAATTTTTACTGGCAATCTATTATATATTTTATTCCTCATATAGGGGTACTGATGAGTATATCCTGTATGCTTATATTTTAATGATTTAACATTTAAATTTTTTCTATATCTTGTATTATAAGATCCTAAATATTCATGGTCTTCAACTGGATACTTATAAATATTTAAACATAGTTGTTTCAAGTACAACTGTCTTATATTAAAAAACTTATTCTTCGTTTCTTCAAACAGGATTGCTAGAGTTTTATCACAATGATCTATCAAAGAGTTAATGTGTGTTTTATACGCTGCACCCCATATTAAAAGAGAATATTGTATAATTGACTGGAAAATCGCATTATATGCCATAATTAGTATTTCACGAGGGATTAATATTTTAATTCTACGTAGGGTGTATGTAGCTAATCTTAATTTCTTATATAAATTTTGTATATGAGATTTCCATGTTAATTTATAATCTAAAATTACACCCAAATATTTATACACATGTAATTGTTCAATTACAGGACATTCACACCATTTAAAATCATAATCACCAGTTCCATATTTACAATTAAAATTATGTATGTGAATAGGCATTTGCACATCATAAGTATTTACATAACTACATCTCATATACTTGGTCTTATCAACATTCAATTTCATTCCATTTTCATCTAACCATTTTTTTATTTTTTTCATATCCTCTTCAACCAATCTATAATCTAAATATTCATTACAATCATATAGTAAAACCAAGTCATCTGCATATGCAAATATTTTTCCATCTAGCTGTAGGTTAAACAGATCATTTATATATATATTAAATAATAGAGGGCCTAAAATTGTACCCTGTGGTACACCACGATCGATAGTGCCCTCATAACTAAAAGAATTTTCAATTTTAACAATTTGTTTTCGGTCTTCCAAATAACTTTTAAACCACTGTTTAACTACTCCTCTAATACCATATTTTTCTAACTTGTCTATTAATCTAGCATGGACGACAGAATCAAAAGCACTGCTCAAGTCTAAAAAACTACCAGTGGTTTCTTTCCATTGTCCATGCTAGAAGCTATTTGTGAAATTACATCACACAAAGCTTCATTTGTGCCTCTATTTCTTATAAAACCGTATTGTCTTTTTGACAATATATCATTTTTAACCAAAAAGCCATACAATCTATTATATATTGCTTTTTCAAAAACCTTAGACATAACTGGTAATAAAGATATAGGTCTATAATTTTTAAACTCTTTTTTATTACCACCTTTATATATTGGAACAATTAAAGCAGTTTTAAAAATTGATGGAAAATTTCCTTGTAAGATAGATTCATTAATCACTCCAACCAATAATTCAATAATATTATTCATTGTATTTTTTAACATTCTGGGAGTGATTTTTATCAATTCCCGGTGCAGATTTTCGATTTATATTATTTATATATTGTATAATCTCTTTATCCGTAACAGGATTCATAAACATTGTTTTATCAAAATTATTTTTACTATCGATATTAGTAACCAATTCATAAGAAAAATTATTACATTTATCAATAAAATATCGATTTAAGTTATCTATGTTTTCCTTAATCTCAACCGAGAATTTTTGAATATTCTTATTATTCTTTCCAATTATATTATTTATAATTTTCCATTTACTATCCATACTTATCGCACTATTAAACTGAGACTGATAACAATTAATTTTACTTAATCTTATTTCATTAACGATTTTATTTCGCAGTTTTTTATATTCTAATTGATCAGTAGGTGTACTATTTCTCTTACAAATTTTCAATCTTAACATATCTCTTCTACAAATTATTTTAACAATGTCAATAGTTATCCAAGGTTTAATGGGTTTATAACGATTTTTAAACTTTCTCTTACAAGGTGAAGTATTCTCTATAATATTTATTATTTCCTGGCATTTATTACTTAAATTATCATCTGGTTTTGGATCAATGTCTAAGATTTTAATATTTTGGAAATTATTATCATTATTATTTATTTTTATATACTTTCCAAAACGGGTACTTTCTTTATCAGGTTCATAAGTCAAAGCAATCATATAATGATCAGTAATATTTACTTGCATAACATTTGATCTCACAAAATTTAAAAGTCTTTTTGGAACAACAATATGATCAATCAACGTAGCTGAAGTCTCAGTAACACGAGTAGGTGTATCTATAATCAGATAATAACCATTGTCATTAATATATTTCAAGTATCTTCCAACCTCAGTAATTTCAGTTTGCAATACATCAATATTTATATCTCCTATCATTATTAATTCACTTTTTGGTACCATTTGGAAGACTATTTCAAATAAATCATACAATCTCTCGATTCTAACTGAAGGTGATCTATATACTGCTAAAACATAAACATTTATATTATTATTTGCTACAATATGTAGTAATAAGTTATCAAGATTTCCAAATTTAACTGGTACTATATCTACATCCAAATCAACTCGTACATAGACAACTATTCCACTACTTCTATTTAATAATGCAGTATGGTAATATATCTTATAATTCTCAATCTGAAATTGCTCTATATTACATTCACTTATCCAAGCTTCAGTCAAAATCAATATATGTATATCCATTTTCATGGTATCCAAATATACTACTAATTCATCAAAATGCTTTTGAATAGTTCGTATATTCAAATGCGCAATGTTTAATATATCATTATTACAATTTACATCAACGAAATCATTCATATTTATCATGTCTATTATACCTGTTGTAACAACTTCTAAATCATTATTTTTCTCAATCATCTCTGATATTTTAAATAACTACAAATATTAAAAATCTATAATCTGAACACAAATTCAATTCAAAGCGCCATTCTATTCAATTCCTCTAAATCATTTATTTCATTAACTATTCCTTGCTCCGTTTTCTTCAAATATATTCTTCCATTCTTTATCCATAAATACTTGTATCCTTTCAATTTTCTTATTTTTCTTGCGGAATTAAAAACTTCTCTATTATACGTTGTTAGGTTATCATTTAGATACACCCCATATTCTTCATTGCAAATGTCCAAATCTCTTGTTGTCAATAATTTAAAATTTCTTTTCTTATTTATATACAGTTGATATTTCACGTTTTCTTCCGTAAATTTTATCAATATAGACCTTGCTACTTTTTTATCATTTTCTTTATTATGGTTGCTATGCACTTTTCCAATTCTGCACACTTTATTTACTTTTGCAGAAATATTCATTATTCCCATTTTTGATCCGATTTTTGTTATTATCTCATTTAGATTTTCATTAGGCATTTCAGGTATTCCATTAATAATCATTTCTTTACTTAACTGTTTCTGTTCCATTATATTTATTCTCTGCTTAATTACTCTAAGTTCATTTTTCATATTCCTGTTTTCGTTTCTTAATTCAACATTTTCTTTTTTATATTTTTCAACTATTTCATTTATAGTCTTCATGTCAGATTCTAATTTTTCAAATTTGCTAGAAAAATATTGCACACAGATTGCGTTAAGTCTTGTAGTTCTCTATTAACACTGTCCAATATTTCTATTTTAGTAAGAATCTTATCCAAATTATTAATAATATCTGTCAAACTTCTTGTCTCACCCCCGTCTCCATTCATTTTTATGCTTTTACCTTCATTATATACCGCCATAATTAACCACTTTGTATTAACAAGCAACGACAAAATTTCACAGTCCTCCGTAACAATAGAGGTTTGTTCGGGAATGATGTACGATAGGTTTAATGCTACATAAATGCTAATACCTCCACCTCTTTTGTTGGCCCGAGTGATAGATACAGACTTATATCCTTCCAAGAAGGGAGTGTCGCTCGGGTCATGTAACCAGGTTTCCACAAATATTAAAACTTTTGGCCTCCATTTTAGGAGTTCAACATTTAATTGTAGACAATTAAGATTTGCGAATGGGCTACGAGTATTTAGTACGAAGAGTGAAAGACTAGTCTTATTTATATTAGCTGGTAATTTCTGCAAATTCCGGTTAACCTCATCCAATGAGTTCTGTATTGAAAAAGTCATTGTAAGAAACTGAAAATCACAACAATAAGCAGTAGAGATATAAAAACAAAAAAAAAACTCATCTAAACTTAAAATACATTAATATGGCGGAATGGTACATTCGCACAGGCCTACCACGAGATAATGATACGGAATCAAAAAAATAATTACGGGGCTGCGTTGGGACACGGCCGCTAGTTAAATCGTAGAATGTCTTGAGGCCACATGACGAATAAGAAAGAACTTTGTGTAACACAATTTAAAAAAATTTAATTTCTGATATAAAATGTTCAAACGAAAAAATGTATTGCAATTCATCATAAATTTTTAACCAAACCTTTATGGCATTCCCAACTTACAAATCACTAGTCAATGATAAGAGGAGTATGTTAGAAATGGCAACAGACAAGAACCAATATTTCGCGCAAACATCAAATTTATGGTACTGCCACCCAATGTAATAGGTGATTCGATGGGTTTGAAATCTAAATTAAAATGTTTCTTCATAAAGCTAAGAGCGTATAAATTTAATGTAGCATCTACATTGATAATGTTAACTGTCATGATTGCAATATTAGTATCCACCTCCATTTTGTCACTGACTGGTCTAGTTGTTGGTGAATATTTCATTATCGCACTGATCAACAACATTTCCATATCAGATATCGACACTTTAAGATGAATATACACTGAGTGGCCAGATTATTATGACCACCCCATCAGTACTTCGTTGGGCCACCTTCTGCCTTCAATAATGCGGCGCTTCGCATTTACTCCACGAGATGCTGAAAGGTGATGCGAGAAATCTGACACCATGAATGCTGTTATCTTTTAATTTCTGGCCACAATCCGCTTCAAACCTACTCAGTCTCTATCAGTGAGCTTCGACTTTCGAGCAATGTTGTGCTTGGCAGATGATGTCTTTCCCTGCTTCTTATAGGCTGTTATAACAGTCTTTGCCTGATGAATATCACTATCCTGTTGTGTGAAATTTGTTGTTTTGGATGGCTCTCTGATGGCTCTTTCAACTTTCTCCCAAAAATGCTCAATTTGATTGAGATTTGGTCATTATGGGGGGGCTACCTAAGCCAGGTTCGTCTTCGTTCGTGGCGATCGCAACAATCTCGTCTTACTATTATTTTCAATTGGCCAGTCAACATAGGGGTCAAAGCATATATTCAGTAGCAAAAATTTTTTTTGCAGCAAACAACGCACAGGAATTGTTTGTTCTTGAAACTATTCCTGCAAAATACGAATAGTGTGGCATTCCTCATGAACTTGATCAGCAAAGATACATGAGTATGTTCTGATATTCAGACGTTTTTCTACAAAAATTAAAGGACCCATATCATGCCAGGAAAATATGTCCCAAACCATGACTACCCCGACGAGCTTGAACGATTGTACTTATGCATGTGGGGTCCATGCTTTCCTGCAATTTCCGTCAAATTCTCATTCTGTTATATGCATGATGCAACTGAAAACGTTGTTCATCAGACCACATGACTTTATTCCGATCCTCAACTGTCCAATCCTTGTGTTCCTGTGCGAATTGGAGAAGTTTTATCTTGTTAACTGCAGATAGCAAAGGTGTTAGAACTGGCCTTCAGCTCCCATATTACATACTATGCAGTGTATGGCGAACAGTGCGTCCAGAGATCATTTGAGAGGATCCCTGATAAAGATCTGCATTAATTTGATGCGCTGTTGCCAATCTGTTATTTTGTACCAGTGTTGCCCGAACATTGATGGCCACAGCTGGCACGTTCAGACCCAGTTTTCCGGCAGACAGTCCAGTCTGTAACAATTTAACAGCAGCTGCTCTTGAACATTTAACGAATGCAGCCGTTTTGCTGATATTAGCTTCATGGCTCCGAGTGCCAAAAATCATAAAAAGATGCTAAATCGCGTCGTTTACCTATAATCTCATGAAAAAAATCACTTCCAATATCGTGGTAAACAACCTGCTTAGCAACTTGTTTACCACGCTGCTAAACTAGTCCGGCTCTTTAGCAACTTCAGCGCGAAATCAGAGCTAATTTGCCCACAAACATCAGGTGGTCATAATAATCTGGCCACTCAGAGTAAACTCTCCCTAGTATAGATTTTAATACACCATTGTACAAAGCTTTAACAATACAAATATCATTGATATCAGCGTCGATCAGTCGTCTATAGTTAGACCAGTCTGTGAGTATAGGTTCACATTCGTTAAAGAGTTACATTTCAAAAAATTGCAAAAACGTCTGCTCTCCTATAACTTATAACACCATATTTCTGAATAGTTTTAAATTTGATCTAGAATGATTAAAATCTTGACATGGAATCTTTCACACAGGACTGATGAAAATGATGAAGCTAAGATATCACCTTCTGTTACGTGGGTGCTTCAAGTCTTTCTCAAAACAAAATGTATCACAAACATTACACGAATATCCAAATTCATTGTTTATGAATATAGAAGGAAATATGAATGCCGTGTCCCAAACTGTCGCATATACAGGGTGAGGCATTTATCTTGAGACAACTGAATATCTCGGAAACTAAGCATTGTACGAAAAAATGTCCAAAATCAAAAGTGAATTATTTCGCGGGGGAAATTATTCACTTTTGATATTGGACATTTTTTCGTACAATGCTTAGTTTCCGAGATATTCAGTTTTCTCAAGATAAATGCCTCACCCTGTATATCGCTCTGTACATAAATCGCATTTGATGAAGATGCTGCTAATGTTGACGGTTATGGCTCATTATAGACCTCCATGGGTTGGATTTTATCACTCGGTGTTGAAACGTTTATATCATCAGATATGTTATTTTTGTCGAACTGAGCAGTGAAAGTTATTGGCGCATTCGTATCGGGCTATAGTTCACTTTGGTGGCACCACGGGTCAAATTTCAGTCGTTTCTGCTGAGCCCGTAGACGTTCAACATTGGACATCTTGGTCTTCATGGATTTCCCCATCGCTAAATCTGTTTATCTGTGACGTTTTCTATAATTTTTCTGGCGTTTATTATGCATAAACTTGGAAATTCTGTAATTTTTGCCAAATTTCTACAATTCGAAGGCCGATATCTTATATACTATTAATTACTGAAGTTTAATTTTTAAGCTATTTTATAAAGCGCGAAAAGATAAAACAAATGTCACCTAAAATACTTGAGCGAGAGAAAGGAGACTCCACTTGTCCAAAAGAACATTTAAATACACCATTTATGATGTATTAAAATGTTCTTGTGGACAAGTGGGGTCTCCTTTCTCTCTCTCAAGTATTCTAGCATCCACAGATTCGTAAGGTCTGTTTTTAATTTATTCTTTAGCCATGACGTGCTATCACAAAGGAAGCCAGAGCTAGACTAAATTAATCTCCGCCAGAGAGCAGATTTTCGGACTCGATTGCATCAGCCGATGACGTCAACATGAAGTCCGTCAAAGTCCGATTGCATGCTTTTGTTTTATACAGGGTGTTTCAAAATTATGTACAATAAATTTAGTGACATATTCTTCAGGTCAAAAGAAGGCGAAAATGTTCTATAGCACTTTGTCTGGAAACGATTTATTTTCGCGATACAGCCAACTAAACCCGTGGCTCCAAATTACAGGAATTGTTCAAAGTGCCCGCCACCTGCTCACAGGCACGCTTCGGCTCGTTGCATGAGCGACCGTCTGATGTCATGGAAGAGTTCGCCGCCAGCATTACGAACGGTTTGGCATGCATTTTCAATTCGTTGTCGCAGATCCATAATGTTAGGAACTTCTGTGCTGTAGACGATCGTTTTCACATGACCCCACAGAAAAAAGTCCAAGGGATAAAGGTCGGGTGATCTTGCAGGCCAGGCTACCGGTCCACCTCGACCTATCCACCGATTCGTGTATGCAGCATTAAGGTGTGCTCGCACAACATGGCTGAACCAACATGTGCTGGAGCGCCATCATGCATGAACCACATGTTAGATCTTATCAAAAGAGGAACATCTTCCAGTAATTCTGGCAATGCATTCTGCAGAAACAAAAGATACGTTCGCCCAGTCAATCGTGGCGGCAACACATAAGGGCCAATTAAGTTATTTCCGACAATTCCACACCAAATGTTCACGGAGAAACGCTGTTGATGCGCTCGAGCTCTGGTAACATGCGGGTTAGCATCTGCCCAATGGTGCTGGTTGTGAGAATTTACGATTCCTGTCCGGGTGAAGGTTGCTTCGTCCGTGAAAAGTATCTGGCTGAGACAACTAGGGTCTGCAGCATGACGACGTTGTATCCATTGGCAAAATCGTTGTCGGTGTGGATAGTCCGTTGGGTTCAGTGCCTGAACCAGTTGCAGGTGGTATGGATGCAAAAGCTGACGGTGAAGAATGCGCCAAACAGATGAGTGCGGAATGTGTACCATGGAAGAAATACGACGGGTGCTTGTCTGTGGTTCATCATGTATGATGTCAATTATCACATCCTCCTCATCCGGAGAATGTGCTACAGGCCGCCCTTGTCCTGTTTGACGGCCAAAGGAACCACGCTCTCTCAAATGTCTGTCGACAGATACAAATGTTCGGGTATTTGGCAAACGTCTATTCGGAAAGCGTTCTTGGTAGAGTCTTCTTGCTTCCACAGCATTTCCGTCCGCAAGACCATACATTAAGTGCATGTCAGTGTATTCTGCACTGGAATACGTGTACATGACATTTTTTTACGTTGTGACGATGCTGGTAATGAGTTTTACTTGGCCCCTAATTAGCCCTAAATTGGGTGGTGTCATGTTCCGAACCCAAGTGCCAAAAGCGCTGCCATGTCTCAAACCACACCCGCATGTCATTACTTATTCCAAAAAAGAAAAAACTAACGCCCTACCCTAACTGATCGTATAGTGACTTATTATTAAATTATAACGTAATAAAATTAGCCTACCTTGTGGCCGCAAAAATAAATCAAAACCAAAGCCTTAGTCTACCAATTTATAAGCTAACTACCCAACTAAAGTCTGTTACGAAGAATTAATTAACTGGAGGCATGGAAGATTACGTAAAAACTCTAACGAACACTTTTATTTACAGATAATATAAAGTAAATAACTGAAAACATAATACATACATACGATAATGATAAGTAAACTAAAGGAATTTGTAATTTACTTAATGAATCCTTAACTAACTTAAAGAAGATACATTATTCTCTATATCTCAAGAATTTAAACAATACATACGAAACGTAAATTGAAATCCCTACCCCTTTTGATTTGCCCCCGTTATGCATAACACTACATCGTCCAGTTGATGTTGAAGTTACTTCGTTCTTATGAATGCACTATCGTTCTGAATCATACTATCACTTACTGGATTCAAACCAGAGTTCTGTTCCACACTTGGTTGAGCCGTCGATGCACTGCCAACTCCAAAGGGGTCCATGTTCTCCACCGCTGCCGCCGTTGTCCGCTCCACGTTGCTTGGCTCGCCTGGCTACCAATTCGCTACGCCGCTATGCCGCCACGGCGTGCCCACGAATCCCACGGCCAGCGCGGCCTCCCGCCGATTCACTTCGTGATGGTGGACAGTCGGTGGTTCCTACTTGCAACCTTGGGAGCCGCAGTTACCATCTCCGCCGTCGCCGGGTGCTTCACAGGCTCTGTTTCCTCATGGTCGCTGGGTTTCCTACACATAGTCGTCGCACACCTTTCGTTTGACCCGCACCTGTCCGGCCTCCCCGCCGAGGCATGCCGAGTCTCGGCCGCCCGACGCGGAGCCGAACCCTGCTACGCTTGCTTCGTGTTCCGCAGTCACATGGTCTCCAGTTCTCGATCAATCCGCACAACAACCTGTTGTCACCCGAGCTATGTGTCGATTGATAAAATGTCTATATCCTTCTTTTTTTTCCAGAATCTTTCTTTTATAACAGTCCCGCAGAAAAAAAATAATAATAATAAAACTTAGCCAATCGGTGTTTCATGCGCTCGCTCCCACACCCGCTTCCCTAATCCCATGACTAATCGCCTACCCCCCTCTTCTCCTTTCTTATCAACAAAATTTTCCCGCCAAAAAAGAACAAAGACAAAGGGCCAGTAACGAGGCCTAAAACACCGACTGACCAAAGTACAATTCTTCTACAGTAAAATTTACGGAATAAATATCCTTGCCAATAATATATTTTGCAAAATGAATAACAAATTTTAATAGCTAAATAAATATGAGGAGTCAATCTTCCATGCCGCCTAATCCAATAATCAGAAAACAACACATGTTTGGATACATTATTCCAAACATGTAGTGATATATTAAAATATGTCACAACGTAAATCGTCATGCGTATGTCAAATCACGCAACGTTCTGAAATTGATATTCCTAGTGGATGTACAGCAGTGAAACTACAGTAATGGAAACAACCGTACACAACTAATGGAACAACCCTAAAGTAGGTTTAAATGAAACAAACCACTCAACCTAGTGTTGGTTCGAAACGCTGGAACTGCTAAAATATCGTCCGCTAACTACCGTGCTATGATATTGGATTACTCGCAAACAAATCGTTTCCAGACAAAGTGCTATAGAATATTTTCGTCTTCTTTTGACCTGAAGAATATGTCACTAAATTTACTGTACATAATTTTGTAACACCCTGTATACTATCGATTGCAATATCATTCATTTTTCTATCTTTAATAGCAAGAGCTCATAAGGAGCTCTCCTTATGAGCTCTTGTTAATAGTTTTGACGTTATAAAGGTTTTCGTGATAACACTTTTCGTGACATTCACCATTTAAGCGTGGCATCGCAGTATCGAAACGTAAGACGTATTCTACGTCGAAACGAAAATTCTATTTTTCAATAAGAGGAAGCTCTTCATGCCGTTTATATTGTGTTTGGAGCTTTGAAATGAAAGTTTGTGCTAATTCTTCATTTTTTCAAAAAAAAATTACTTTCACTAAAAAGGCTTTGCCCATTTCCATAAAAAATGGTCAATGTATAGTTTAAGAAACCCGCTGTCTGAATTTCTAAGAAATAAAAATAAAAAAAAAATAAAATAAAATAAAATTGATGGGGGGGGGGGGGTCTTGCGCGAGGGGATAGTAATTAACTCCAAAACGGCTCACCACAGCCAAACAAGTCATTTACAAAAAAATTCGCCTTAGTGAGAGGAGTACGTACATGTCGAGTTTATTGAGTTTGGTTCGCTGGTTTGAACGCTACAGCCATTTTTTAATTTTTAAAAAATAATTAATATCTCGAAAAAGGCTTACCCAATTGACATAAAATATACGCTAAGGCACAATTTAAGGAACCCTCTAAGTATGTATAATTTTTATTTCGTTCAACTATTTGCCGTTTCAGAGGAGTCACTTGCAGAAAATTGGTCACATACGTACATACATACGTACAGATGGAAAAAGTTTTATTCAAAATTTCAACATATCTTACGAATCTTGAGTTTTTAAGTCGATTTCAGCAAAAAAAAAATTGTGAATTTCTGAAACGAAAACAAAGGCCTTCACTCTTAGAGAGTGGTAGGCAAAAAATGTAAATATAATATTATAAATTAAAAAAAGCTAATAGTCGGGTTAATATGTCTAAGAATAAAATAAATTACACATAACAAAACTGATTAAACAAAATATATTAAATTATATAATCCCAATAAATTATATACTAAACCCTGTAATAAGCTAGTTAATTATAGACAGGAATGTGAATAAATAAACAGAGACTGGAAACTTTGGGTATAAAACATCAAGAAATAGAGTCAACTCAAGGCGAATGGATATCACTGATCCGTTTGATACGTTTGGTCTTACCATTTGTGTCTTTCACAAATACTGACCCACTAAAACTCCAGGCGTTGGACTTTCCGTAGCGTGCTTTTGTTTCCCGCAAAAGTTTATAACGTAAACTTGTTAAATATTCCATGATAGCCACTCGCGGTTGTCGAGACATCAATTTCATTCGGTTTTTAATTGCAAGGTCACGAAGTAGATGGGAAGAAAAACGAACAATTAGAGAGCAAGGATTTCCGGACGTGCAAGAGCCCAACCGATGAGCCGCGGCGATATCCTTAGGACTTAACGTGACATCCTAATTGTCTGCAAAAAACGTGGGCAACTTATCGGTGAGTATTTCAGATGGTTGCCCAGACCAAAAATCCGCAGATTGGCCCGGCGCGAGTGTTGCTCCAGATTATCCACTTCCTCAGCCAGCAGGTCAATTCTGGAGCATTCATCGACGTAAAGTTCGTTGTTCAACTTGTCGAGTTCATCTTGCAGCGAATTGCATCTTATATCAAGCGATTTCAGTTGTGTCGATATACCGTCCAACTGAGAGGTTAGTTCGCTTAACTTATTATTCACAGCAGATAACTTGTTATTTAAAGTTCGGAGAATTTATCGATAAATTTATCTGAAATCAACTTCCAAAAATTCGGACGCTCAAAAAGTATCAGAATAGCAGATTCTATCACAGATAAGGAAAGTTCATCAGAAGAAGTCTTTAGAGGCGTCCAGATAGAAACCGATCGAGTTGAAGAAGGTTTCGTCGATTTCTCGTTGTCTTTCGGCATAGTCACAAATTATGATGAAGAAGTAATGAGATAAATCAGAAATTTCAATAATGAAAATATCTTCAGATAGTATTAGGCTTAACCGATGGAATTAGAGAGCAGTGATATTGGTCGATAACATACAACGATTTTACAATTACGCACCTAACTCACCCTGCAGCCTATGGTGGAAAATTCCATTCTGTTAGGAAATATCGATATTACATAATTCGCCGTAGAGAAATGCATTTAATTATCAACTCCAGTCCAGAGGATTAAATAAAGCATATCAGTAGTAATGGACACGAGGAACAACGCAGCGCAAGGAGGCATTGAACGCCGGGACACTGATTTCCTCGCATCGGATGAAACTGACATTTTCATGCAACGAGCGATGGACACACGGAACTACGCAGCGCAAGAAGGCATTGAACGCCGGGGCACTGGGCCCATCCTCACGGTGGGCAGCCACTTCATCGGTCAGCTCAAATCATCGGCTCGGAAGACGACCACGACGAACCAAGAAGCGCACGGAGGCATAGAACGCCGGGGCGCCGGTTCATTTTCATCGGGCGGGAAGGACAAGGCCTGTCCCGAGGGCGATCGAGCTCAGGTCGGAGCTTGGAGAAGGAGCTGAGCAACACGGCAGATGGGATGTTACAGCCGGCACCGGAGCCAGTCGAGACGGATGGAATTCCCTGAGAGTAATCACTAGCTTCTACTAGGATTAAAGACACCTGATGCAGCATCGGAGTCACGCAGAGAACTTCAATCCAGCTCATTAGTGGGAGACCTGAAGGTATTAAACGCATAGGTATCCTAGGCTGTGTATTGTCACTCATCAGGGCCATACAGGGTCCATTATAGTCATAATACTGCTTCTTTGTCGTTTCTGCGTAACAACTGCTGTGTCAGTTCTTGCTTCGGAATGTGATGTGTCCCAATATGATGTGTTTAAGGACATCTATTGGGACGTTAATTGAAGGAAAATTCTGTGGTATTTCATATGTTGTTTTACTTCTACAGTTTGACCATTTTATAACATTAAGAACTAGGAAATTTGTGGAATTGAATGTTTTATTTTGTCATTCATTGATTGTGTAATATTTATCTTACTAACACTTTAACGTTTCAATCTTATATATTCGTTTTATTGTTCGTATTAAAATAAACAATTTGAATTTTACTTATTGCCTTCTTCTTTCATAAATGAATCACTCTTTTAATCTAATTAATGGGAGGGGAGATCCGAGTGTCTTAAGTGATCTTCTTTTGAATTTATTAAATGTTATTGCGGGCACAACGGTTTCACTTAGTTAAAATCCACTTTACGATCTCAACTTGAATTAGAAATTTCTAAATTATTCTCATATTGAATAACGTGGGCACGTGAGCTCATATGTTATGTCTATTCACATAGCATTGGGCAAGCGTAAAAAAAACACCCACTTTACACACTTTCCCACAGAATATAATCAAAATGTATTTTTAGGAAAGTTTGGATCTGCTGTGCTACCAAATAAGCTAGATGATAGCCCCAGCGTGGCTCGGAATTTTTTTTGGAATAAATTTTGAAATACCATAAAAATAAACACATGAAAACGCTTAGAATTAATACAGTAAAAATTCTTAATGAAAATTTGAAAAAAAAATTTTTAAAGGCTCACAATGGATGGACTTCTCCAATAATTTCCTACTCACATAATCTTACTTCTGATGTACACTTGATGTTGTTGCAATTTCCACTCTTCTCTCGATGTGTTGAAGCAAAACTTGGCCATTCATCACTTTGTGTAGTCTAGCGGTCGCCGATTCCCATTTGCTCAGTACAGCACGGAGCTAAAAAAGTTTGCTTCCTCTATCGTCTTTCCACTCTTTCTCAATAGTTTGCTAACTCTTCATTATCACCAGTTAGGGACCATTTTTAAAGATTTTCAAGAAAATTGTTAAGTACTAAGAACTCTGTTTTCTAAGAAAAGCCTGAATAACAGGAATTCTAAGCACAGTTACAAATTGAAACTTATCCATATTACATCATCATTTTATGTTCATTGTTATAATTCTTGGAAAGGATTGCTTTATCATGGCATCATCATTTTGTGCTCATTGTTATTGGTGAGTTGCGCGTTGATACCACTGTTGATGCGAACACGACGGGCCTATTGTTGCACAAACTTTGCCTTGCATAGTTGGTCATGACATATTTCTCATTAATATGTCTTGCTATAACCATGTATATCGAATTTTTTTTATCGATATTTATTATTTTTCCGAAATCTGAGGTAGACAGTGACCTTCCTCATGCTTTGAAGATCAAGTATGCAAAATTTCATCAAGATCGTAATAAAACTATAGATTTGTATAAAAAACAAACCCACAAACAAACTTCTTTATATATATATATATATATATAGGAGACTAGCAGAGGTATCCGGCGTTGCCCGGGTTAACTACACTTGTAGGTAAACAGAACAATCTCAAAAAATTAAATTATAACTTGAAATTGGTTAAATATTAACTCAACACAAAGCAAAAAGACTATCCAGTCTACGAAAAATACGAAAAACAAGAATTCTAGGTGATACATCGGGACTTTATCTAAACTCTTCTTGACTTACCTCATCACTGCGAAGCATCACCAGATATTTTACACTCAAGTTTTTCTTGCCCTTGACGTAGAAGCTCTTGCTCTATTCGAAACTCCCGTTGTTCAGATGTTTCAAATGCCCGTATAGCTTTTTCTGTTTTAGTTGCAGAGTTTCCATGACCAATACTCGTTCTTTCTCTTTCCTTTCCAGACACAAAAATTTTTGCCAGTCATCTGGATGTTTGATAGGGAGCTCAAGGGAGATACGCGTGTTTCCTTTACCACTGCAATAGACGCTGCCTTATGAATATTCTGTCACTGCATCATCATTATATGCACATTATTAATAATTCTTGGAAACGAACGTTCAATCATCGTATTATCAGCATCTCAGTTTTCAAAATATACACATTTCAACAGAATATAGTCAAAATGTATTTTTATGAAATGTTTGGATCTGATGTGCTACCAAATAAGCTAGGTGATAACCCCAGCATGGCTCGGACTTTTTTTGGAGTAAATTTTGCAATATCTGAAAGAAAAACCACATGAAACTGCTTAGAATTAATTCAGTAAAAATTCCTAATGAAAATTCGAAAACAATTTTTTTAAAGGCTTACAATGAATGGACCTCACCAAGGAAGCCACTGCTATATAAGGAGTCTAAATAATTTCTTACTCACGTAATCTTACTTCACATGTAGTTGATGTTGTTGTCCCTTTCTTCTCTCGATGTCTTGAATTTAAACTTGGCCATTCATCGCTTTTTGTAGTCTAGCGATCGCCGATTCTTCTATTGACCTGCTTACCATTTGCTCAATACAGCACGGAGCTAAAGGAGTGCTTCCTCTGTCGTCTTTCCACTCTTTCTCAATAGTCTGTTAACTTTCCATTATCTCCAGTTACTAATCATTTTTAAAGATTTTCAAAAAATTGTTAAGTACTAAGAACTCTCTTTTCTAAGAAAAGCCTGAATAACAGGAATTCTATGCATTTTTTCCGAAACCTGAGGTAGACAATGACCTTCCTCATGCTTTGACGGTCAAGTATGCAAAATTTCATCAAGATCGGAATAAAACTGTAGACTTGTATTCAATACCCACAAACAAACATCCTTCTTTATATAAATAGAAGATTAAAATATGAATACACTTCAACCATATAATGATATAAAATAATAATACAAAAAACCACAGATTTATTTATATAATACTAATTAATTTTGAAGTTAGACAAAAATTTCTTAAATAGATATTAATCAATTACGTTGAATTTCTGACTATATTCAAAACAATTAGTATTATTTAAATAAACTTGTCCATTTTGATTTTTTTTTTGTATCATTATATGGTTTAAGTGTGTTAATATTTTAATAAAATATTCTTTCACTTCAGCGTAATATCTTCTACATCAGTCTTATTTTTACAATAATTTTTTACTAAAATACTTAAGAGTTTTAAGCAGTATCAAGAACAGATGAAGGGGGGGGGGGTACCTACCTTCATCTGTTCTTGGTAATATTTTAGTAAAAAATTATAGATATAAAGCTGGTTAATCGATTTTTTCCTTGATGATTTTTTACAACCTGAAGCTATTAAAAATTGTTTTCTCCCAATCACTAATTAATTTCCAAAAACTAAAAATTCATAAAAATTTTATTATTATAACAAGGGCGCGCATATAAGATGGGATTTTAAAAAAAATGTTGGGTGGAAAAGTTGGGAAATAAAGAGAAAAATAGGGGAAAGTACAATTAAAAACACTAATGTGAAAGATTGACTTTATTTTTCATAGTAATAAAGAGGCAAAACAAAACTTTTTTAATAGCATAGTAAATATGAAAATTTCTGTATACAAAAAGCAAATATTCAATACAATGGCTAATCATTATAAAAAGAACGGATTATATTTTATGATATTACACATTTCCATGTTATCGAATAAAAATCTCTCTATGTTAGGGACAACAAGAATGGTCTTACATAGTGAGAAAGAACAATTTTGTCCGAACCGTTCCAAAAGTTTTATGCATAAAATAGTCTTTATCAATGCTCCATTTTCATCATAAATGAAATAAAATTATTTTTAAAATGTAGACGGCCTCATTCATATTTATGGATTTTATTTTATTAAATTTAAATTGTTGTGGATACATAGCTGTATGAATCAATCTTTTCATAATTACATTCCACACTGTTTATTGCACTAGATAATTTTTTTTGTTCTTTTATTTAAGAAAAATTCCTCTTTTGTAAATGTAATTCCTTTGTATTTATCGCTCTTTCGATTTGAAATGCTCCTGGGTACTATTGCAAATGCATTGAAAATGCTTCCCTCACTTCTCGGGCATACAACGCCATCTGATTGCAGTGGAAACTTTGCAAACTAGATTTATTGTCAGGCGTTTTCAGGACAAGTGGGCAGGCCTTTCTTATCGGTGGTTATGCCTTTGCTAACGATTTCGGCCTTTGCTCATAAGATCGATGCTGCTGAGATGGTAGTAATTCTTCCGTCATTTTTACAATGTTGTTCACAGACTCCAATGCATGAGCTACGCGAAGACCACTATAAACATTCAAAACAATCTGCTTGCTTACCCCCTTTTATGCTTGGAAAAATATCGCTGGGGTGATGAAACCTCGGCCATTGCTAAGTGAAAATGAAAACATCTGGAGTGCACTGTGCAGGTGCAAAGTACTTTTATTATAATAATCATGAGAGAAATATAATATGTAAATAATAAACGGAACTCTTAATAAATATAATAATCTTTCATTAATTTGAATGTTTTGTATACATTCTATCTGTTGTTGGAACTATTTTTTTGGTGAGAGAACACAATCTTAGAGTGTGGCAATTTACACACTGTAACAGTTCCAGTGCTATCAGCTTAAAGTGGGATAGAGTATAGAAGATTTAATATTTTTTATTTTCAATATTTCTGTATCGTTTGTCATCTTAGATAATAAGAAAATATATTCTTTTGAAAAAACAAAAATACACTTACATACAATAGGTTAAATATTGGGGGAAACTAAAGTAATGTGTATACCCTAGGCTTAAAATGTTAGGCTAATTTTCTTTTAAAATTATACCTAACAAGCAGAATATATTCACCCCCCCCCTCCCTCAACTAGTCATTGACAGAAAAAGAGAGAAATACATCCATCATTCTTCCCAAAGCCACTGTTGTACTTTTAACCATTTTGCATATTTAATTGACAAAAAGGCATTTTCAATTCTCAGAGGATGGAAATGCCACTTGAATGCATTTTGTTCCTTGTTTTCGTCAGGTTTCAGACATGATTATGTTCCTTGTTTTTGTCAGGTTTCAGACGTTAGCTCTCCCTTATTCCGTCACTGTTTCTTGCTTCTCTTAACTTATTCCTTAATATTTCTCCTTAGGTTTTTACTCCCCCCCCCCCCAGCTTCTTCCTTTGGTTTTAAATTTTTCTTCTACTGGTGTATACTGTATTTAGTGTTTTTCCTTTTTGTTCTCCCTTTTTTTTTTCTTAGATTTATCTCTAATTCTTATCTGCTTTTCCTTTTTCAATTTTTAGCTTATATTGTTTTCTTTTTATTAATTTCCCCTTTTTTATTTATTCTACCCATTTACTTGTACTAATTAATTCACTGATTATTTCTTTTATTATTATTATCATTGTTTGGGGAAGCCAAACTCGGATCAAGTCCGGAAGCCAAGCCCAAGGGACTCAAATGCGAGGGAGGGAAAGTTATGCACTCGTGGGAGCATTGATGTTTGGGTTTAGGAATTTCCTTATTATTATTATTATTATCTTTTAATCTCATTTTCCTTATTTTATTTTTAGCTTATTTATTCTTATTTCAATTTTTATTTTTTATTTTAAATTTTTCTAATTTTATTTTGCTCTTATTTTAACTTATCATATACTGAATCTCCCCCCTTCCTTCTTTTCACCTACTTTTTCCTCTGTAATATTTCGCTGCACTCCCAGCATCCAAGTACTAACCTTGCCCAGCACCCTTGGATATCCAAAAGACAACTTCCTGTGAGGATACAAAAGACAACTTCCTGTGAGGATACAAAAGACAACTTCTACGAATTGCGCACTTGGACACGTTCCTTCTATAAGGATTGTGAATTATCTCTATTGCACAAAACCAAGGGAGTCTTACATATCACAAGTGAGTTGACCAGTGAGAAGTCAGATGCATCGTTTATAAATATAAAAATTATTACAAGTTGGATAGACTCACATCACGGATTTTACTTTATCGGTGCTTACATTGTGCTGTTCTCATCGATTTGGATTCCTTTCTCCTTGTGGTAACATCCAACTTTTAACTGCCCAATAGAATTTAATTACATCTCTATTCATACTTCTTACATCATGTCGTTGATCCTTGACCCCACTACTTGCACGATCTGTATGATAAAGGTGTTGGACTCAGATAAGAAATTACAATGCCAAAAAAGCTGTAACAGACGTTTTCATATTGCCTGCGTGAAAGTCCCAGAAGCTGCTTATCAAAAATTAACATGTGATAACCGTAGAAAATGGCATTGTAATAGAGTTGACTGTTTTAATGTTACCAACCATCCACTGAACAAGCTTATTTCTAACCTTGATGATGTCTTATCTAAATTAAAGAATTTTACGGATGTTTCGTCCAATCTCACCTTGATTAATAGTCAGTTGAAAGAGGTCAACGAAAAATTAATCAACTTCGAGCCTCGTTGATAATGAGAACAGGCTCGATGAGTTGGAGAACAATATCAAAACATTATTAGAGCGTGATTCTGGAGCTGTTTCACCCGAAACCATTATTGAAGAGATCGCTGATAGATCACATAGAGGAAAGAACATCATAATATATGGTCTACCAGAAAACAAAAGCTCCTCCACTGGAAGCAGAATAAAACATGACAACGACCTCATTTCTACGCTCTTAAACGCTGTTTGTCCCACGCCTGACAAGGCTCTCTTTAAATCACATCGACTAGGTCGAACTTCAACCAACAAGGCAAGACCCCTTAAGGTTACGTTCAAAGATCATGATGTTGTAATAGACTTCTTCAAACATTATAATGAGTCTGCCGTAAGAGAACTTGACCCTAAGTTCTCATCAGTTAATATCTCCCGGGATAGAACAATTCGCGAACGCCAGCATCTTTAGAACCTTCGAGAGGAGATTAAAAAAAGAAATGATTCAGGGAAGCGCGACCTTATAATAAAATATATCAACAATGTCCCGAAGATAGTAAAGAAGGACTCAAAAAACGTCAAAAGATCAACAGCCCTCTAATATATTATCAAAACGTTTATGGACTTCGCACTAAGTTAAGTGCACTTAGGAAGGCTGTTGCTACCTGTGTATACGATGTATTAATTAATTAATCAACTGAGACCAACTTGAACGCTGATATCAAAAACTCTGAACTTGGGCTCAGCGGTTTCAACATTTTTCGGAAAGACCGATCTAGCGGCGGCGGTGTCCTTATTACGACGAAATCTCAGCTGAAGATCCAAATAGTCAATTCACCAACTCACTGTAGTGAATCCATCTTCTTATCTCTTAAAGCTGGTAGATCTCCTCCTATTTTCGTTGCAGGAATATATAATCCACCCCAGCAACCAGCACAGGTCTATGCCAGTTTTTGCAATGGACTAGACGAAATATTGTCTACAAATTCCACTTTTCACCAGATAGTTTTGGTTGGAGACTTCAACCTCCCGGAAATAAAGTGGACTGAGACTATCTTAGTTCCCCACATCTTATCGACATGGCTGATTCCTACCAACTGAATCAGAAGAACTTTACTCTTAACCAGCACGGAGTACTTCTTGATCTTTACTTTACTTCTGACCACAACAGTGTAGTTATCCCTGCATCTGATCCAATTCTGCCTGAAGAAGATGCCCATCCCGCTCTTTCCTCTGAGATTCCTATTTCTGACTATAAGCCTAAAGTCACGTCAACCGTCCTAGACTTTAGAAGATGCAATATTACGGACATCCAACAAAATCTTCATTATGCTTTGGGGGCATATCAGTTTCATTTCACCAACATCAATGAAGCATTTGATAGTTTTCTTCACACTATTTGTGAAGTTGTGTTGCAGCATACACCTACGAAGAAAATCGGACAGTCGACCTTCCCCTCCTGGTTCTCTGGATATCTGAAGCAGTTGGTCTTCATGAAAAAGGCAGCACATAAGAATTACAAGTTATCGGGCAGCAAAGTCGATCATGATGAGTTCAAGCGGTTGGGCTCCATCTGCAAGGAGGTGACCTCTCAGTGTTATTCTTCTTACATTACTCACATTAAACTTAAGGTCATTCTGGAACTTTGCGAGGGAAATGGGTAATGCCTCAGTGCCTCAAAATAGTTTCACATTCAATGGTCGATCTGAAACGTCTCCTGCAGGCATTTGTAACCTCTTCGCCGAGTTTTTCTCTTCAGTCTACCAATGTGCTAAGTCTGATGTTCCTTTATATTTGTTCAATAAACAAATCACAGTACCTACTTGTTTTGTAACTGTGCAGGAGGCTGAAGCTAAGTTGGCTTCACTGAATGCTTATAAGGGAACTGGGCCTGATTTGATTCCCCCCATTGTTCTGAAATCTAGTTGCATGTTGATTGCCCCCCAACTGACTGTTTTTTTCAATAGATTATTGGAAGAAGGCATCTTTCCGGATTCATTAAAGTCTAGCTACGTGGTGCCCATTCCTATATGTTCAGATTCATCAGATGTCTCTAACTAAAGACCAATAGCAATTCAATCTGCATTGGGAAAGGTATTTGAATCCTTGGTGCTTGACTGTATTAATTTTTCCGAAAAGTGTCTGTTTGCCCAAGAACAACACGGGTTTACTTCTGGGAGATCCGCTGCCACAAATCTTGTGGTATACGAAAATTACATCTTGTCTGCCTTCTCTAAGAGTTTACAAGTTGATAGTATATTTGTGGACTTTTCTAAAGCTTTTGATTCCATCAGTCATGAACACCTCTTAGCCAAGTTAAAATCATATGGATTTGGTGGCAGTCTCCCTAAGTGGTTCCGATCATATTTAAGCAATCGTAGTCTCGTTGTCAAGTTTAACGGAGCTACTTCAAACCCGTTTTTAATGCATTCAGGCGTCCCACAAGGCTCCCACCTTGGTCCCTTTCTGTTCAATGTGTTTATTAATGACATTGTTAGTAGCATCGATGTCTGTTGCCTATTGTTTGCTGATGACATCAAGATTTTTAGCATGGTATCGAAAATCTCAGATTGTACCAAGATCCAAAATTCTCTAGAGAAGGTCGTAGAATGGTGATCTAAGAATTCAATGATGCTAAACGCCGGGAAATATGCAGTTGTAACTTTCTTCCGCTAGTCCCATAACTGCAAATTACTACATAGGAAATACTTTGCTGCCACGAAAGACTGTCATACGCGATCTTGGAGTAACCTTGTCTTCTAACCTAAGCCCCGATTCTCACATCAACGATATTTGCCGTAAAGCCTCCAGAACACTCGGTTTTATTATTAGAACTTCCAGGCATGGACTCAGTGCGGACACCTTAAGAATATTGTTTGTGCCACTAGTCAGACCTATTCTCGAATACTGCAGTGTAGCCTGGGCTCCCCATCAGATTGGACATTCTCAACGGCTCCAGAAAATTCAGGATCGACTTATACGCATTGCAGGAATTAAACTTGGGTTCGAATATGCGTAGGTGCTCATTGACTCCGTTGCGGATTTCCTGGGACTTATTCCCCTGATCAAAAGAAGACAACTCCATGACGCGCTTTTCCTAAAAAAAAATTCTTAATGCCAACATCGACTGTTCTGACCTTTTGAGTTGCTGCCAGCTTAGAGTACCTTCACGTATATGCTCCCTTGAACTGTTTTATCAACAGGTGCTCACTACCAACTATGAAATGAATGGCCCTATTCCTCTTCTTCATAGGGTGGGAAATATTGTTTCCCCTCATCATGATTTCTTTTTCGATTCCATAGAACATCTGAAGAGAACTTTTTTACAATTTTAGGCTGCATTGCTAATTTTAGGTTCACATTACTTGTATACTGATTCTTACTATATTTTCAATAATTTTACCTTTCTTTCATTATGAATGTCTGCTACTTTTCCTTTATGTAAAAATGGTGTAATCCATAAATAAATAAATAAAATGCTAAATCAAGTGTTTCATAAGTCAGATAAGTTTTAAGATATGATCTCCTGAATATATTGAATTATGTAATACTATGAAATACTGATATTTAAAATTTGATATTTATATATTGTTTCAAGTTTTCTTAAAAAAATTTTTTACCCTAAGAAGGATTTCTCTTCCTATTTTATGATTTTTCTTGAACGTGTTATTTCATCCTTAAAAAGTTTTGAAAAAAAACATTATAAGTGAATTGTGGTATTCTCAATAATATATTACAGTAGTTCATTTTGCTAAAGTCTGCTATACATATAAGATTTAACAACCAGCTGTGTAATATTTGTACTACTGTATTTAGTAATGAAAATGATCTATCAAAACATTTTTCTACTTTGCAAATGATGTTTTCTGAAATTACTAAAGTACGCATATATCTGATTTAGCATCCTGAGCATGCATATACACCCTTCTTATAAGTAGGTTTAATAACTTTAAAAAAAAGTTCCTTCATTTTCTTATGTTAGAATGAGGATTGAAAAGATATCCCTAGACTAAATGAAGTACTTAGTTTTGGAAACATTACAGTTGGTGATTTTGGTAATATAATTTATATGGTACATGTGTCTGCTATACATTGTTATTATTTCCATATGCCTTTGCAAGGTTCTTATTTTAATGTAATGGATATTTTAAAATTTCAATATATTTTATTTATGAAATAATAACAAGTTTTCCCCTGGATTTAATTAATAACCTATTAATAAGCATCTCCCCTTTAGACTATTAAAGAATATCTGTGGAGGTTTATGGAACTTAACTGTAATTAATTGTTGCATTGAGGACATCATTCATCAATTTCATCTCATTAGGGTTTCTGGGTGTTTTAAAGCTTGTAAGAAGTCTTTAATCTTAAGTCATCAGCTATAAATTTTAAAATTTTTCTTTCTGACTTGTACAAATAAGCAGCAGTGAAGAATTTAGTATTTATTTTTCCAAAATTTTCATAATCATATAGTAATAGTCAATGAACGGTTATTACATAATTTGTAAATATGTATAAGACATGGACTGTTCAAGTTCTTCAATTACTACACTATAAATGCTTTGACATATTTAAAATAATTTTTATGTACAATAGATACTTGTATGGATTCTTTTAAATTGAATAAGTCAGAACCAAAGGGTATTAAATCACATTTGTGGAATATAATGATAAAAAAAAACAGGAGTCTAATATGCACTATTCTCAATGCATATTATTTATTATACATTTAATTTTAACACAATGGAAAGAATTCTATGTTATTTGTTCTAAATAACTCTAAGTAATATAAATAAAAATTATTAACCATTTCTAACGTGTGTATTTTGTCTGAATTCAGTTTCAAAACTTTTACAGCATCTTTCTCAAAGTGTTACTTATGTCCAACATCATGAGTTTGTGAGGAATTAAATGACATCATTAAATAAAGATATGTTAATGAAAACTGTAATTCTAAATAAAGGACATGAGAAAAATTCATATTTTTAATCAAAAAAATTTATAAAAATTATTATTCTACATAAAATAGTGAAAAATGTTTTTTAAAATATTATCCATGAGACATTATTAACAAATTAATAAATATCTTATTAAGTAATATAGTTTCTACTGTAGAAATAAAAAAGTAACATTTTAAAATATTCATTACATTTTTGTTATCAATTGCATAAGCAAGATCCAAAATTTCACAAAAATGGTTGTATCTCTGAAACTATTGAAGATAGGTTGATGAAATTTTTTATTTTTTTCTTCTTTTTTATAATACTATTTTGTACTAGAAAAACGAGTGGATTTAAATGAATAACAAAATCTTTTCTATCTCCCCCCTTAAGTGCCATATAAGTAAAATACCCATTTTGTTTAATTACGTTCTGCGAGCTATTTTTCGTACCTTAACTATCTGTGTGTTGTTAAAATCAACAGTGATGGAATCAGAGACAACAGATTGCATCGAAACTGTTGTTAAATTCTCTGCTGAGCTCCGTTGTGTCTCATCAGAACTCTGGGTTAGAGGGTATGATTTGCAAAACCCGAAGCAATGTTTTCTTCGTTAAATCAGATCACGTGATCCATTTGCGAACAAAAAATGGTGGCGACATATGCGAAGAAGCCACGATTGAGAGATATAGAACCATTCTACATAATAAATTACTTTTGCCCACTTTTTAGGTAGTAAATCTAAATAATTAAAATATCTTCGTTATTACTTCTTTTACCATTTAAAATTCTTCTTGTAAAATATCAAGAGTCATAGTGGGGAGGAGGCCTACACGGGCCATACTCTAGCGCCCTTGCATAAGGGGAAACACCTGGGCTGTACAGAATACATTAAGGGGGCACAAAATATAATTAGATAGTACAGTCTGCCCGGGGACCAATTTACTAAGCTGTGGCACTGAACTAAGTCACAGTGCTGCACCCAGGGGGGCTGAGGGGCTGCATTCCCCCCCGAAATTGGCCTATATGTCAACTGAATCTGTTACATGGGGACCCCCCCCCCCCCAAAGCGGGGGGGGACTAGAGCCCCTCAGCCCTGCCCGAAAAAATTCTTGGTATGGCCCTGCTAAGTCTTTGAATTGATATAATTCAACTGCAATGTCAGCCATATTTGTTTTGCTGATGACTGTTTAGGCATCAGTCATGTTGTTAATAGTACTACCGTTGACTACATCACTCGCTGCATCAGTCAACAACAGAGATGATTTTAACAACACGTGGATTACCTTTATCCGAAATTATTACCATAGATTTGAGCCCATTATCGTTAGGAGGGATTCTTTATACATATGAGACATTGAACAGACTGTTATAAACCAAAAAAATGCAACCATAACATTATTTTCTTTATTTACAATTGATAATTTAAGAACTAACTAGACTAATACCGGGGCCATCGTGATCTTTTTTTTGTCTTTACCATTAAGAAAAAGAAAAAAAAAAAGATAAAGAAAGAAAAAGAGATCATGATGGCCCCGGTAATACCAACACCAACTCTACTCAAAGCCTGAGTGCGAAACTTTCATATATTGTTACATCATCATACCTAGTCATAATTTAAGGCTTATTATTGGTAGAAATGCGATTAAAGATGACTACAATGTATGACGTTTCCGCGCTCAGGCTTTCTCTTTAGTCGGTGTTGGTAATACCTGGCTTCCCGCGCTTTCCCTTAAGGTATATTTTTCAATGACTAAATTTGACTTTTTTGCCAGCTTTGACTAGCTGTATTCACTCATGACTTCAAGGTTATTCCCCATGATAAAATCCGTTGTTTAACAAAATATCATATTTTTTGTAATTTTAATACTGTTCAGTGTAAGAGTGGATTTTTGATTGTTATTGTTGGATTGTCATATTTTTGTAAGCAGTATTATTGTTGAATTTATAAATTTAAATATTTATTGTTGCATACAAAAAGGGGGGCTGTTCACTCATAAAACCCTTGCAATCTGCGGAAATCCTGGCAGGTTGTGAAAAAGCTTTCCCAAACGACATGGAAGGTTTGACGCCTATTGGTTTCGCGAATTCACACGCCCACACACACACTCACACACACATTGATTTTTGTTACTATAGATAGAATATGATTACCACAAACACATTTTTTAAAATATGTAAACTTTCGCGAGTCCTTTCACTCATGTTTAAAATAATTTATTTTTCTTCATAGCTATGAGACATACTTTATTAAAAAACAAATAAAAAGAAAGAAAGTGAATGGAATGGAAATGAAATTCTAAAGTCGGCTACAAAAGTATCTAGCCATCTTGCAAGGTTATTTTTATGCAAGGTGGCTAAATATTTTTGTTGCCGACTGTACATAAAAATCCCTTGAAAAACTTGTAAACAGATATACAAGCAAGAAAATGGATAATAAGAAACATGAAAAAAAATTATAAATGATATAAATGACAGATTAGCTGACTGTTCTGCAACTCTGTTGCTTAAGAAAACTATTCCACAAGAGAGTAATATTAGCTAAGAAAAATTTTAAAACCCCTGAGTGGATGCCCCCTTACCCGTGGGTCGGAGGTTTGGGTGCTTCAGGGATTCTGTGATCTATGCTGGTTGTAGCACTGCTACTTTAGGGTTACCCTTACCAGAAAAGTCATGGTTGAGAAGTGAGACGAAGAGTATCCAAACAAACATATATCTCATGATGTCGACGAATGAAAGAATTCATACTGCATCAGGTGTGGCACAGGTTAAAGTCACCCGCATTCGGGATTTAGGCAGAGGCTCTCATTCGAAAAATAGTCGAAGTTTCCCAGCTGTTATGTGTGAGCAATGCCTCCAAGAAGCCTCACCAGTGCAATCGCTATGCACTTGGAGAAACGGTCGGGGGCAGCGCATGCCTTTACCCAGGAGGCGAAACAAGTAAAGCGACAACGGGATTGGGTGCTGTCAATCGGCACTTGGAACGTATTCTCCATGACAGGAAAGGAATCAGAGTTAGTGGATGAAGCCAAACGGTATTGACTGGATATCATAGGTATTACCTCTACAAAACGTCTGGGTTCTGGAACTGTGGACTTAGAAGGAGGGTGGAAGCCCTTCTACTCAGGTGTAGACCCTAAGTAGTGGGGATACTCACAAGTCCCCGGCTAGCAGATTATGTTGCAGATTGGACCCCCTTAGGTGGCAGACTGTGTCTCCTGAGGCTTCAGATAGGGAAGCGGTCTCTCTCTCTATTCGTTGCATATGCTCCGAATGCAGTCACAGAGTACCCACTTTTTCTAGATGAAGTTTATGCTGCTCTTAGCAAGAGAGGAGTGCAGATTCTGTCATCCTGATGGGCGACTTCAATGCACACGTAGGGACTGATGACGAAATGTGGAAAGGCGTGATTGGGAGGAATGATGACTACGATTTAAATGCGAATGGGAGGTGCTTGTTAGATCTCTGTTGCAACAATGGACTTTAGATCACAAACACCTTCTTCCAGCACAGGGATGTCCATAAGCATACCTGGTACAGGGAGGCAATGGACCAGAAGTCAGTGATTGATTTTGTAATCGTTTCAGCCGACTAATTCCGATCAGTGTTGGATACTCGTGTGAGAAGAGGGGAAGAACTATGAACTGATCACCACTTTGTTGTCTGCACTTTGCGGTTCTCTGAATCCATGCCAACCAAGCAAATTACTAAGTTCAGACAAACTTGGTGCATCAAATGGGAGTCATTAGAGGATAGAGCTGTGAAGAAGACCTTTGCTAATAACATATCTTCAAGTTTCAAAGAACTACCCAGTGATCATGCTTCTGTAGAAGAGGAGTGGCAGTTGTTTAAAACTGCTGTGATTATTTCGGCTGCATTGTGCTGTGGTCGTAAGCGGCTGAGTGGGGCACAGGGCGGTGAGAAAAAAAACTGCATGGTGGAACGATGAAGTCCAAGAAGTTGTCGCAGTAAAGAAGGGAGCCTGTTTGCTATGGCTTGCAAAAAGGTCGACTTCGAGTCGACTGTGGTACACGAAGGCGCGAAAAGCAGCAGCAAAGACAGTATCAACAGCAAAAGCCAAGGCCAGGGAGAAATTCGGGGAGAAATTGGGGGCAGACTATGGTACGGCAAACAAGGTATTCTGGCAGACCACGCGCTACCACCGTGGAAAGAGGTCTCTTTCATCACAAAGTATTAAGAGTTTAGATGGGAGGCTTATGAAAACGGAGGAGAGCATGTTGCATTGGTGGAAGGAATACTTTGCATCTCTTCTTAATCCGGTGAAAGCTACAACTGAGGCACATGAGGTACACCTTGGAGCGGAGAATAGTCACGTTAGTATCACTGATGCAGAAGTCAGATTGGCAATTAAGTCCCTGAAGACTATCAAAGCTGCAGGTAATGATGAAATACGGTCCAAGATGTTAAAGGCCTTAAATCAGGATGCTATCCTGTGGCTGACTTGAGTGTGTCAGGTTGCTTGGATTAATGGACAGGCCCCTAAGCAATGGCAGACAGGAATTGTGATCCCTATATTCAAAAAGGGAGATCAGAGAGATTGCAAAAACTATCGAGGCATCTCTTTGCTCAGCATTTCTGGGAAAGTGTACGCTAAGTCTCTGGAGAAGAGAAATCGGGAAATAGTCGACTCCAAACTGTTGGGGAGCAGTGTGGTTTCTGACCTAGCCGAAGCACGATAGATCACATCTTTGCTTTAACGCAAATCTTTGAGAAATCCTGGGAGTATGCAAAAGAGGTCTACGCTTGCTTTGTGGACCTCGAAAAAGCATATGACAGAGTTCCTCAGGAGAAGCTCTGGCAAGTGTCGCAAGAGTATGGAGTGGATGGGCAATTACTGGTTGCTATCATGTCTCTGTACGAAAACTTTGTGATGTGTGTCCGGATAAATAGCATTAAATCAAGACCGTTCACCATGGGTGTTGGATTCCGCCAAAGATGCGTACTGTCGCCCTTCTTGTTCATTATCTTAATGGACTAGATAGACAGGGGCAGCTGAGGCGATGAGTGTGTTTGTGTGGGCGACTGCCTGGTGGAGAGGTTGCTCTGTGCTGACGACCTTGTCCTCCTTGGATCTTCTCGCGCGAACCTTCAGCATGCACTAGACCGATTTGCAGCCAAATGTGAAGAAGCTGGGATGAAGATCAGTGTGGCTAAAACCGAGGTTCTGGTCCTTTCAAGACAGCCTGCTCAGTGTGCTCTCCATGTTAGAGGAGCCTCATTGAGAAGGGTGAAGAAACTCAAGTATCTCCGGATTGTATTCACGAGTGATGGATGGCAGGAGAGAGAATTGGATGCCCGAATCGGTGCAGCAAGCTGTGTCAGACGTGAGCTGTGGCAATCCGTGATAACGAAACCCGAGCTGGGTAAGAAAGCCAAGCTCTCCGTTTTCAAATATATCTTTGTACCCATTCTCACCCATGGTCATGAGGCTTGGATAATGAACGAAACAGTGCGATCGCGGGTTCAAGGGGCCGAAATGAGATTCCTGAGAGATGAGCAGGTGTTACCGTACTAGACAGAGTGCACAGCAGCACAATAAGGGAGTCTTTAGGTGTTGAGCCGCTAATTCTCCGCATTGAGAGATCTCAGTTGCGCTGGTATGGCCACGTTATACGGATGCCGCAAACTAGTCTTCCTAGGCAGTTGTTATTTTCCAAGCCGGTGGGTAAGAGACCAAGGGGTCGGCCTAGAACCAGGTGGCTTGACTACATGGAGAATCTGGTTTCTAGTCGCTTGTATATTACGAGGGAGGACATGCGCCTGACGGCGGAAGATCGCGATCGCTGGAGATCCTCCATAGGGCTGCTGCCCCCGCGACCCTAACGCGTAAGCGGGTTAGAAAGTAAGTATGTGAAAAATTTTAAAAAGGCAATTACAGTATTTATAAAACTATTGAATTTAACTGATGTCGACAATAACCTCGGAATTCTTCTCCGATGGGTTCGCCCAACTATGTCAAACTATGGGTTCGCCTAACATAGTCTCCCCAACCCTTTCGTTGCACATGTGAAAGGGTTGGGGAGACTATGTCAAAAACTGATTAGTGCATTACACATGGGAGGACAAATGTATGCGCTATAAAACTAATTTTGAAAATCGCTTAAAAAATAAATATGTTATAACCTAGGGAGGCAAAACTTTTCAAAACACCCTCGAAGATGGTTAGTAATTATTCAAGTCGAGGGAAGTTGATTAGTAATTATTCAATTTGCATCGAAGTTTATTAGTAATTATTTTGAATTTGAATTTTTATTAATTTTTTTTGTCAAAGGTGATCATAAAAATAAGGTTATAAACCCTGCAGTGAAACGTGTAAATTTTATTTCATACAACCAATACAGCCCACTTATAGATAGTACATACGAGTGTACATTATGTTATTTTTCGACATAGTCTCCATATCGGTTTAGGCACTTGTCGGTTCGTGGGATGAGTTTGAATATTCCCTCCTGGTAAAAATCCTGCCCTTGCATGTTCAGCTACGTTGTTGCAAAGTGTTTCACCGCCTCGTCTGAAGCGAATCGCCGGTCTCCTAGGTGTTTCTTCATGTAAGGAAAGAGATGAAAGTCGCTTGGAGCGAGGTCCGGGCTGTATGGAGGGTGTTCGATGAGATCCCAGCGAAACTGATTCAACAGCGTGGTGGTCTTCTGGGCTGTATGAAACTTTCACCTGTATCCTCACTTGAAGGAGCACATAGAAGAAACACTTTAGAGAAAACTATATAAATATGTAAACTGAATTGTAAATTCCTAAATAATGAGACTAAAGACAAACTAGAATTTAAACAAATAAATTTGGGGAACCAATAGGTTAAATAAAAAGAGTTGTAATTCTTTTTTATATTCGAGCAGATAAATGCATAACGAAGCGTTATCATAAACATTCCTACAATAATGTCAAAGAACGTAAAACAGAAAGAAGTGACCATTCCGGGGAAAACATGTAATGAGTGTGACGTCATGTTCACGTCTTAAATCGGTGGCAGACTCTAACGGGTAGCAGGTATCAATATTCCTCCATGCATTCTCAATGAGAAAAAGTTATATCTTGATAATTTTTTACAATTAAACAAATTTTTTAAAAATTGTGATAAAATCGTATTTAAATTGTTTGATATTCAACCTCTTATTTTAAAAATTCTCGTTTAACCTGGACAAAATAAAATATGTATTAAAAAATCATTTTATTTTGCTTTTTAATTTTCATATTGTTCACTGGATAACTTCATCATAAAACATTTGAAATAAAATAAATAATACATATTTGCTTAGAATAAACTGTGCAATACTTTTACATATTATTGTAATAATTTATTATAATAATAAATGATAATTTTTTAACAATTTATGATTGCTAATTTTTTAAATTTCATAAAAACTTAATATAAAAAGTTAATACACATAGATGAAATTAAATTAAAAATAATATATATTTTATATGCAATGCTTTATTATGTTAAAAGAAATAAACAATTACCAAAAGGAAGTTTAAATTTGTAATATTTTTATTTGTTCTAATAATTTTATAGATTTTTTAATAATAATTTCGCTCTTATAATTTGTAAATTTAAATGATTGTATGACCTAATAGCAAACTTACACTGAGTGGCCAAATTATTATGACCACCTGACAGTTTTAGGCAAATGAGCTATTGCGTCACAGCGCTGCCACTAGAGGGCTAGATAGCTATAAAAAGGGAATGCAGGTGAGGTGAACCATCAGTTGCACTGTGTCTTTTGCGACAAAAAGACACGTGATTTAACCGAGTTTGAACGCAGGATGATCGTCGGCGCGTGCAGTGTTGGAACTAATATCAGCAAAATAGCTGAACTTGTGAAGTGTTTAAGAACAGCAGTTATTATTGTTTACAGAGAGTGGACTACCAAGCAAAAAACCGGCTCTCGACGCCAAGCGTGTGGTCGTGCCAGGCTCCTCAATGCTCGAGCTGGAAGTACATTGACCAGAGTTGTCCAGGACGACAGAAGAGCAACAGTGCATCAAATAGCGGCAAATCTTTCGTTCTTTCTCACGTGATGCAACACTTGCAACCTATTGTTCAAATTGCAATTGTTGAAAACAAAAACCTACGATCCTAGACGTTGTCTTTTTTTCCCCACACAAATTTTAATCAAGGACAAACTCTGACCGCCTCTGAACGAACTATTCGCCTCTCATTACACCGTTTAGGCTATGGAAGCCGACGACCAGTTCGAAAGCCTCTACTGTCAGCCTTGATCAAGAGCAGACGTCTCCAGTTTGCCAGAGAGCACAAGGATTGGACAGTAGACGACTGGTAAAGGGTCAAGTGGTCCGATGAGTCACGATTTCAAATGCATCATGGAGATGGCAGGGTTAGAATATGGAGAAAACAACACGAAAGCATGGACCCCACCTGCATCACCACAACACTTCAAGCTGGTGGTGACAGTATAATGGTTTGGGGGATGTTTTCCTGGCATTGTTTGAGTCCTTTGATTCCTCTACACGAACGTGTGCTTGCCCAAGATTATTTAAGTATTTTCGCATCCCGTTATGTTAATGGTGTACTCTGACGGGGATGGATATTTCCAGCAGGACAATGCTCCTTGTCATAAGGCTGGCGTTGTTCTCAGATGGTTCGAAGAACATGCCGGAGAGTTTACCTTGCTTCATTGGCCTGTACAATCGCCAGATCTCAATACTATTGAGAATTTGTGGGATGAAATCGAACGGACCATCAGGCAGCGGGATCCAGCACCATCAAATCTGCAGGAATTGGAAGGTGCAGATCTTCAGAGTTGGTCTCAAATTCCTCCTACAACCTACCAACATCTCATAGAATCCATGCCCCGAAGAATGGAAGCAGTAATAAGAGCGAAAGGTGCCCCAACACTGTATTAAGGGGGTGGTCATAATAATTTGGACACTCAGTGTATATAGGGCCAATCCATCTGAAGTGATCCAATGAGGGACGCTTGACCATTTTTAAATATTTTGATTTTTCTAAATGTGATTACCCTATAATTTAGATGTTTAAAACAGTTTTTAAAAAAAGTTTTACCTTGCACCGTTACTGAATGGCGGCCATTTTTATTTGTAAGCGCACGACGGTTTTTCAATTTAGAGACATTAGCGTTAATTTGAATATCTCTGCACTTCATTAAGCTACAACATTTTAATTACCAGATTGTTTTTAGAAAGGTCTCCTCTACAACATTGTTTATTACCCAATATACCCTAAATTCAAAAATAACTAGTCAAAATGGCCTCCAAAGTTTGGTATTGAAAATTTTAAAAATCCGTTATTTAGACCCAAAAATAACTACCAAGGAATAATTTATCAGAGTGTATTTTTTATCTATTTAGATATCATACATTACTAGCCTGATATACAGAAACAGCACTGACAAATTTTTACTTAATTTTTTATAAATTTTTGAAATTTGAAAATCTTAATTTTTTGTAAAGTTTCGGACTGAATATAAAAATGTGATTTTTGCACATTTTTACACCTATGCGATAGCAAAATACTGTAAAAATTTCAACATTGATATCTTAATGTGAACAAAGATATGAATTTTTGAAAATGAGTAAATAATTCCCATTATGCTGCAATTAATCTTATGGTTGTTGCCTGTTTAAATGGTTTATTGTTTCATTGTAATAAAATTTAGTTGTAACCTATATTTAGTTAACACTATCACCCTATATTTAGTTAGTATTATTTATTTTAATGATAAAATATTAATCAATAGCAGCTTTTGCTTTAGTTCTATGTTAAAAATTATCCATTTACATCTAGGTTTATTCACAATTCAGTAGCATATTATTACGAGGTGCGTTCAAGTTCTAAGGTCTCCAAATTTTTTCCTAACAAAATACTTAACCCAGAAAGTTGTTACTACTGTTACTTCTCGACGTAATCACGTTGAAGTCTAACTCATTTTTCACAACGGCGGTGCCATGATTCCTTGGCTGCTGAGAACTCATCGTTAGGGGCATATTTTGCCCACTGGTAAATCGCTGAAGTAACAGCAGTTCGGTTGGGAAACGAGCGGCCACGGAGAGTGTCCTTCATGAGATGAAAAAGCCAGAAATCGCTGGGAGTGAGCTCTGTTGAGTATGGAGCATGGAAAACCACCTCAAAGTTGTTATTTTGAAGAAACTGCTGAGTTAGGAGTGCCCGATGAGCAGGAGGGTTGTCTCGATGAAAAAGCATCCATCCAGTCTTGTTTGGTCGTTTCTCATGCAATGCTGGAAAAAATTTTGTTCTAAAAACATTTTCGTATGAATTAGCTGTAAAAGTTGTACCCATTGGAACACAATGCGTGAGGATTATGCCTTCGCTATCCCAAAACATTGCAACAATAACTTTCCCAGCAGAGGCTGTGACTCGAAATTTTTTCGGTGGCGGTGAATCAGTGTGTTTCCATTGTGAAGATTGGCGTTTCGTTTCAGGGTTAAAAAATGGAATCCACGTCTCATCCATCGTCACAGCTGACGAAAAGAAAGCACCATTCATTGCTTTAATTCATCAAGTCAATATCGCACATGAATTATGCAACAGCCATAAGATCAATTGTAGTGTAATGTGAATTATTTCCTCATTTTCAAAAATTCATGTCTGTTCACAGTAAAATGTTGAATTTTTTACAGTAATTAGCTATCTTATAGGTGTACAGAATGTTCAAAAATCAAATTTTTATGTTAAGTCCCACCAGAAATAACTAACCCCAAACTTTACAAAAAAATAAAGATTTTCAAATTTCAAAAATTTAAAAAAATTAAATCCTTGGTTGTTATTTTTGTGTCTAAAAATTGGATTTTCAAAATTTTCAATACCAAACTTTGGAGGCCGTTTAGACTGGTTAGTTTTGAATTTAGTGTATTTTTGGTAATAAACAATGTTGTAGAGGAGACGTTTCTAAAAACAATCATGTCAATTACAATGTTTCCACATTAACGCTAATGTCTCCAAATTGAAAAATCGTCGTGCGCTTACAAATAAAAAAGGCCGCCATTCAGTAATGGTGCAAGGTAAAAAAAATGTAAAAACTGTTTTGAACTTCTCAATTATAGGATAATCACATATAAAGAAACCAAAATATTTAAAAATGGTCAAGCAACCAACTTAACCTTTATTGGATCACTTCATATGAAAAAATTACCTAAAATAAATTACAAAATAAAATTTCCTTCAAATATACATTTTTATTTTTTATTTATTTCGTATATATTTCTCCCTGCTATCTTTTAATTATTTTTTTAAAAATCTTTCAAAGATCCATCTTCCAATAATTACTATTGTTTATTATTATTATTATTATCATTGTTTGGGGAAGCCAAACTCGGATCAAGTCCGGAAGCCAATCCCAGAGGCGGACCCAAAAGAGGGCCAAAGCCCAAAGGACTCAAATGCGAGGGAAGGAAAGTTATGCACTTGTGGGAGTATTGATATTTGGGTGTAGGATTTTCCTTACTATGTGACAGGTGTTTAGAATTGTGGCTTTCTGTAAGGTTTTGTATAAGTGTGGGTTTAAATTTTGTATTGACAGGCTTTTGTGTAGCGAGTATGGAATAACCCCAGTGGTAGAATGAACAATAGGAACAATCTGTATTCTTTTCACTCCCCAAAGGCGTTTTATTTCGTGTGCAGGATCCCTATATTTAGTGATTTTGTCAGTGTATGTCTGTTGTAAATTGTGTGTATTGGGGATGGAGATATCAATTATGTAAGTCACTTTGTTTTGCTTATCTACTAGTGTAATGTCTGGTCTATTATGAGGGATAGTTTTGTCAGTGATTATAGCTCTGTCAAAATATAGTTTATGTGTGGTGTTCTCTAAGGCAGCGTCGCGGATATATTTATATATAAGGAGTGTGAATGTCCCTTAGCTTTTGTATCTTAGCTAGATGTTGATGTATGATGATGGCTACCTGGTTATGTCTGTGTAAATAATCTGTCTGCGTGAGTATTTTGCAACTGGATATGACGTGTTGGACGGTTTCCTCTGCGATATGGCATTTCCTGCAAGACCCGTCAGTCGATTCTTTGATAATATGTTTTCTGTAGCTCTTAGTGCTAATAACCTGGTCTTGTATAGCAATCATGGTTCCTTCAGTTTATCCAAAGAGACTCCCTTCACTCAACCAAAAGTTCGACGCTTTTTTTGTCGACGTGTGGCTGGTTGAGGTCAGAAAGATGTCTACCGTAGAGTTGCTTTCCGAGCCATGATTGAAGTTTAGTGCATGTTGTAGGAATGTTATGGGTGTTCTGCATGCTGTTCAGATTCAGAGGTGTGTATTTTGTATCAGCCATGCAGACTGCTTTGTGTAATGGTGATGTGTGTTTTTTAGAGTGAAAGAATTCTCTGAGTGACTGAGTCTGTTTCTGGTGTAGATCTGTTATATCAATAAGACCTCTGCCTCCCTCTGAACGAGGCAGGGTGAGTCTTTCAATAGCTGCGTGTGGATGGTGCTTTCTGTGCTTTGTAAGCAGTTTACGTTGTTTCCTTTCAAGTCCCTCAAGATCTGTGTGTGTCCACTGTATGACTCCAAAGGAGTAGGAGAGTATTGGCGTGGCATAAGCATTGATGGCCTTAATTAAATTTCTGGAATTTAAATGCGTTTTAAGTATTGTCTCTAGCCTATGAAGATATTGTTTAGTGAGTGTATTCCTTATGTGTTTGTGCTCCAGAAGCTTGGCTTGCTTAAATCCTAGATATTTGTAAAATGCGTCATTTTCCATAGCAGCAATGTGATCTGGTTCATCTAATGTTAAGCCCCCTTCCTTGAGTACTCCATTTTCAATGTGAATGGTTTTGCATTTGTCCAACCCAAATTGCATGTGTATGCCTTTCGAAAAGGTTTGTGTAATGTCAAGTAATTTGTACAATTGTGTTTGTGTAGATTTTCATGTCGTCCATGTAGAATAAGTGTGAAAGCGTGTAGTGGCAGCTTTTATTATGTTTAATTGTGTAGCCGTATGTTGTGCTGTTCAGTCTGTTGGAAAGTGCATTTAGTGCAAGACAAAACCAGAGTGGGCTCCGTGAGTCACCCTGGAAGATGTCCCGGTTTATCTGTATTTTGTCAGTCGTGATGGTTTCACTGTTGAGTGTTAGGTCTAGTGTAGTTCTCCAATGCAGCATTGCACTTTCTAAAAATGTGATAAGTGTAACCGGTTTATTTTATATAATCGTAGTGTATATAAAAGCCATGAGTGTTTGACACTATCAAAGGCCTTTTTGTAATCAATGTAGGCTGCATGGAGGTGTCGATGTTTATTGTGAGTTTGCCGTAGGACCACATTGTCCATCAGGAGTTGCTCCTTACAACCCATGTGGTTTCTACGGCATCCCATTTGTCGCTCAGTGAGAATGTTGTTTGTGTCTATGTGTGTATAAATTTTGTTTGCGATACAGGCAGTTATTATTTTGTAAAGTGTAGGCAGGCATGTGATAGGTCTATATTGTGTGGGATCTGTAGTGTTATGTGACTTTGGTACCATGTATGTTATTCCTTGTGTGAGGAAATGTGGCAATGTCTGTGGTGTTTGCAAAGTGTTGGAGATCTGTTTTGCAAGGGCCAGATGCAAACAGGTGAAGCGCTTATACCAAAAGTTCTGAACCCTATCTACACCTGGAGCCTTCCAATTTTGAGTACGTTTAATGACTTGTGAGAGTTCATCTGCTGTTATGTCAGTATAAGGCATGTTTGATAGTGTGGATGCTAATTGCTCCTCTCTCCTGATCCAGCTAGCTTCCCTATTATGTTCAACTGAGACAAACCAAAGAGACGACCAATAATGTTGGAGTGGTGTTTGTGTTGGCAGACCAGTATTTTGTGTCTGTTTATAATCTTTGTTTAACTGCTTATAGAATGTCTTCTCATTGTTTGCGAATAACTTGTTCTGCTGTTTGCGCTGAGTGCATGTTTTGTATCTCTTCAGGCGTTTTGCTTTTGCAGCTAACTTTTGTTTTAATGTGTCCATATATTCAGTAATGTGTTGATTGTGCTGCTCATGTCTGGTGTGTGTTTTAATCTGCTTAAATAATTCTCTGAGACGTTTATTCTGCTTTGATGAAGTGTTGTATCTAGTGTACAGTGTAAGTCTACGTAACTGCTTGCGGATTTCGTCAATCTCTGACTCAATCCGCTTTTGCCATTTAGGGTTCTGTTGGGTGTATGATTTTTGTGTGTTTTTATGGATTGGTTTCCTAACCAGTGTGGATATAACTGTAACAGCTCCAGTGCAAATAAGTAGGTGTATGTATTCTAAAGACAGATTTTCTTCAATGTACTGTGGTAAGATATATGTGTTCATGTAAGATAAAATTTCCCCTTTTTTGCTGTTTATGTTTATTTTAGGTATAACTGGTCTTTGTGTGGGATCTGTTCCCGTGTAAACTGTAAGGTATCTTTGTAGGGTGTCATTTAATTTTGCAATAAGTTTGGTATTCATGTTGTGTTGTGGATGAATATCATGGTGAAGTTCATTGTTGAATGTGTGTTCTACAAGTTAATTAGTGATGTTAATGTTAGTGTTTGATTCTGTGTGTTGAGTGTCGGTTTGTGTAGATTGCTCGTATTCTTGTAGCTGTTGTGCAACTTCTTGCTTTATTTTCTGTAGCGTGAGTAAGGTATTAAATTGTTCATAACAATTGTGCGACGCTGATCTGCAATGCGTTATTCAGTGACTGTGATGTGAGGATATGTCTCTTTGAAAATGTTATATAACCGTTGTCTGTAAGCTATAATGTCAGTTTCCAATTTAGTGACTGCGTAGTAGGCTCGCATGATAAAACAGTATATGTCATTGGTCCATTTCATGCGTTGGCGTGGCTTGCCTGCCTTAGTGGTCGAGGGCAAAGAAGCTCTTGAAACACTAGGGACAGGTTGTGTCATTGCAGTAGCCGAACAGGGGTTGGTGCTGCTTTCGCCACCAGTGGCCCTGGGAGATTGTGGCATATTTTTCGAACGTGAGCCTCTGCCTAACCCACGAGCGCGGACCTTGGTAATCCGGGTGACGTCCGAGCCGGTATCAGATAACGCACTAGGACTAAACATAGTGATCACCAATAACTGGGTGGTCCTGTTAGCCATCTCCATCATCAGCAGGCCCTTGGTTGATGTAATCAGTATTTACGGAAATCTTTGCCGAGACAAAAAAATATAATTTTTAATGGGAAAATCTTTGTTCTAAAATCACCCCCCCCACCACCCCCAGTGGGTGGAGGAGGTGGGAACTTTGATATCTTAAATAAGAACCCCTATTTTAATGGCATTTTCAGATTTTATTCAACACTTGAGAAATGTTTTGTTTTTGTTTTTTTTTTTCAATTGATCAAACCGTTTAGGATCTGCACTGGTTCTAAAACTTTACTTTTAAAGGTTTTGAACCCAAAGGTCATTGTTATCGCAAAATAAAAAAAATTCTCAAGTTTAAATCGACTTCTATTTTTTCAATGTCTTGAATATTATTTAAATCAGAATCACAGCATAAAAATCAAAATATATTTTTTCTACCTTTTTTTCTTTTTACAATAAAAATCTCAAATTGTGTAACTTTTTGAGAGTGAATTTCTTCATATTTTTGTATTATCCGGATTCAGATAAAAAAAAACTACTCCCACGCAAAAAAATAAATAAAACAAATATTTTTATTCGAAAATTGAGAAACAAATATATACCGTATTTTAAATTTACTTGTCATTTATATACCTGAACTCTATCTTAGGTTTAGAAAAAATATTTGTGTAAAAAAAGTCAAATTGATGTAAATTTTTTCGCGAAAGATTTCATATAATTATTTCTTTTGTTGCCTGGAAAATATGCTACATAGATAGCATATTTTATTACAGCTTAGATAAAAACAAATTCCAATAAATATTCTGAAAATAAATTTTTATTGTTACATTTCGCTTTCATTGCAATGTAAGATTTTTTAATGATACCTGCTACGCGTGCGATGGCGCCACAAGTCTGATCATCTTGCAGGCGTTACATTAAGATCAACGGTTCCGACCACGGTCTATAGATATTCATGGTCATCGAGCTCCATTGTTAAAATGAAGCTAAAGTTTCTAGCTACCGGTAGGGCGGGAACTCTATTGAAAAGTGGCGCTGCATGTACAATCGTCCCAACTGCGCCTGCTGCGCCGCCCTATCGGCAGATAGAAGCTTTACTTTCATATTCATTTTCAATGAAAATCTCTATCGCAGGTTGCGGTCGGGAATAGTGCGATCTATGCGGCACCTGGCGCGATCTGTTTTCCTTAGCTTGTCGAAACAATGAAAAATGGCCAAAGCTCGATGACCATGAATATCTATAGACCGTGGTTCCGACGCAACGGTCATTTCTTCCTGTTTTACATTCTTTGATAATGTTAAACGAAGCGAGCGTCAATTGTTGAACTGTTCAGTGTATGCGTCGATTATTTCTTCATATACTATTGCTAAAGTGTTTCTACATAATCATATATAGTTGAAGCGAGCAATTAGCTACTTGCGATTAGCTTTGACAACAATAAGTCTAATTAGAATTCAGACATTGATAATCTTAAGCCTAACAGCAATTTGCTCTCGATAGCAATTAGGTATGGACAACAATTGCTGTGGACGTTACGAGTTGTTATATTTCATGCCATATCTTATGCTTATATTCAGAATGAGAGATTTTGCGCATTGGTTTAGGCACTGTTGAATACAAATTTCATATAATTGAATTCGTTCTCAATAAACCTTTAAGGAATGACAACCAAGTACCGAAAGGTTAAACTAAACCATTCGCGGAACTATATTTTTAAACGGCCCTATGTTAACATTGGAAGTTTCTAATGGACCATTATGATACCATTAAACCACGTACCTTTGAAATAATTTCAACTATCATTAATTTTACGTTATATTCATTCATGACACATCATTCCAAGTTGTTTGAAATATTACATGCCATATTTTAGCATTGCAGTTTCAATGAACCATAATGGTTCCACTAAAACAGGATGGTTCCACTAACCAGTTTCCTTGAAACCAATTTCGATTATCGTTAATTTTACGTTATATTCATTTATGACACATCATTCCAAGTCGTTTGATATATTACATGACATTTTAGCATTGAAAGTTCCAATGAACCATAATGGTTCCACTAAACCAGGTTCCTGGAAACCAATTTGGACTATCATTAATTTTACGTTATATTCATTCATGACACCTCATTCCAAGTCGTTTGATATATTACATGCCATATTTTAGCATTGAAAGTTCCAATGAACCATCATGGTTCCACTAAACCAAGTTCTGTGATACCAATTTGGACTATCACTAATTTTACGTTATATTCATTCATTATACATCATCCCAATTTGTTTGATATATTACATGCCATATTTAAGCATTGAAAGTTCCAGTGAACCATCACGGTACCACAAAACCAGTTTCCTTGAAACCAATTTGAATTATCATTAATTTTACGTTATAATCATTCATGACACCTCATTCCAAGTCGATTGATATATTACATGCCATATTTTAGCATTGAAAGTTCCAATGAACCATCATGGTTCCACTAAACCAGGTTCCTTGAAACCAATTTGGACTATCATTAATTTTACATTATATTAATTCATGACACATCATCTCAAGACGTTTGAAATCTTACATGCCATATTTTAGCGTTCAAAGTTCCAATGAACCATCAGGGTTTCACTAAACCAGATTCCTTGAAACCAATTTGGACTATCAATAATTTTACATTATATTCATTCATGACACCTCATTCCAAGTCGTTTGATATATTACATGCCATATTTTAGCATTGAAAGTTCCAATGAACCATCATGGTTCCACTAAACCAGGTTCCTTGAAACCAATTTGGATTATCATGAATTTTACGTTATAATCCTTCATGGCACCTTATTCCAAATCGTTTGATATATTACATGCCATATTTTGGTATTCACTAAACCAGAATGGTTCCACTAAACCAGGTTCCTTGAAACCAATTTGGACTATCAATAATTTTACGTTATATTCATTCATGACAGCTCATTCCAAGTCGTTTGATATATTACATGCCATATTTTGGTATTGAAAGTTCCAATGAACCATAATGGTTCCACTAAACCAGAATGGTTCCACTAAACCAGGTTCCTTGAAACCAATTTGGACTATAATTACTTTTACGTGATATTCATTTATGATACATCATCACAATTTGTTTTTAATATATTACATGCCATATCTTATCATTGAAAATTTTTGAAGGTGTCATAAAGGTACCATTAGTGCACGTGCCAATGTTTCGATTGCAACAATTTTCAAAATGGTTCATTTCCTGAACCATATTTATTGGCCGAAATAGTAATTTATAGTCGCTTGTATCTCGTCATTAAGATTTGTTTGACATATTACTTAATATATCTGTCCATTGAAAATTGTTAGGTGGGGTCGTGATGGTGCCATTTGTGGACGTGCTAATGAACCGATTTAGATAAAATTTATGATTTTTTCATGGCATGTACCATATTCATCGACTGACGAAAATAATAATGAATAACCGCATCCATCTCGTCATTACGATTTGTTTGATATATTACTCAATATTTCTTCCCATTGAAAATTGCTGGGCGGGAAAATAGAGGTACCATTTGTGCACGTGCTAATGAACCGATTTAGATAATATTTGTAACTGGTTCGTGCCATGAACCATATTCATCGACTGACGAAAACAGATTTTGAAAATTTTTCATAACCTCGGAGGAGTTTGAGTTACAGACAGACAGACAGACAGACAGACAGACGGACAGACAGACAGACAGACAGACAGACAGACAGACAGACAGACAGACAGATGGACAGACACGTTTCCCCACACTGATAGCATAAAGCACCTTTCGGTACTTAATAATGGCACAGAATAACACAGAGTGGACAGTTCAGCATTTCGATGGTAGTGACCTTGAAGCAACGCTCCTAAGGGATGGGTGGAATCTGCCAACTGTTTAACCTGCGTTTCTATGGAGCATGTTGCGACTTTTTCTAGATTTTTAATTATTTCTCGGTATGTAATTAACGGAAGCCCGCAATATCATCTGGAAGCTTGAAATGAATGACATGTAATCTATCGGCGTCAAGAAAAAATTTTTTTCTACTGAGGAAAAATAGATATTCGCCCAATTAAATGCTTGAGTAACTTGCTTGGCAATCAGCTGATTGGCTGTTAAGTTTACAGCATACATCTAAACCATTCAGACTTTGCAAATGTATTAATACATTTTACGAAATATAGTAATTTCACTCCTTACTAATCTAATTTTAACAACGGAATTAATATGACCTACTTTAATTAGTTTTTATTGAAATAGTGATAAGCAAACTAAGTGACAAAAGCCATTAGAATGCAACTTTTAACTATATTATATACGCTTAAAGATATATATTTAGATACACTGTATATTCTAGTGATAAAATTATATTGAAGTAAATAATGTTGAAAAAAAATAAGAAACTTCAGACTTCCACAAGATAATATAACAAAAAACAAAATTAATAAAAAACTGACAGTTGATTATAATTAATTTACCTTTGATTTTAAACTCCATGTGAAACGAATTACTATTTATTTTGAGTTCATAAAAGGCCAAAAATTAAAATTTTCAGAATTTCTTTAATGCACAATTCTGCGGGTTGATACAAATAATAGCGATTGTTAATTGGAGCTTGAAATAAATATTTAAAAAATCTAGTTGATTAAAGAGTTACTATAGAACCAGCATACAAAATAAAAGTTAAAAAAAGCAATTATTTCAGCATCAGCCTAATGAAAAGTGTTTTGGAGATTTTATTAATCCATCAGGTAAACGTTAAAATTTATAATTTTCATTAAGAACTTTGCTTAACTAATCGAAGAGAGCGGCTTCATTTCAGTTTTGAAAATAAACAAAATGTAAGTTTAAAATGCTTTTATTTTCATGGTACACCGATAACAATTCTGATCACAGTTTCTTTACTAATGTGAGGGGTTAAAAGATAACTCGTCATTTTTCATTTAAGGTAATGAACATAAGAAACTGGCAAATTTTTTTAGTTATACAATTAAACATACATCACGAGTAAAAGCTTTCATTTTCTTTATAAACATACAAAAATTCTGAATACAAATTCACAGAAGATACGTTAAATCAAAAATTAACTTTTATTTAATAATATTTAAGAAACGGGTCAGTTTGAAAGTTTTAATAAATAAGCAAACATGTCTTAAATGTTTTTATTTTCATTGTATACTTGAAACAAATTCATATACCAACTTAAAATAAACTTTTTTATTTATTGAATTTAAAATGAAGAACGAAAAATAAATTTAATAATGAAATATTTTCGAATAGCGCCTATTTCCTAATGCTACTCCTATGCTAAGCGAACTCACGATTCCACCAAGTAAGTTACTCAAGCATATAATTAGGCGAATATCTATTTTTCCTCCGTAGAAAAAAATTTTCTTGACGCCGATAGATTACATGTCAGTCATTTCAAGCTTCCATGTGATCTTGGTGGTTTCCGAGCCCGAGAAATAATTAAAAATCTAGAAAAAGTCATACCATGATCCATTGAAACGCAGGTTAAACAGCCGCCAGAATCCACCCATCCGTCAGAGGGTACCACCATCTGCTCACGACCATCACTTAGCATGGGAAACGGCGAAGCTGTCCATTTTGTGTTATTCTGTGATAATGGTTTGAACAAGAGCATGACACTCATTCTGAATACGGGTGTTAGCATTGAAAGTTTTCAATGGTACGATGTAGTACCATTAGAACTCGTCCTACTAAGCGAATTTCGAATATCATTAATTTCTCGTTTTATTCATTCATTACCTGCCATATTTTAGCATTGAAAGTTTTAATGGTACCATATGGTACGATTAGGGCACGTACTACTAAACTAATTTCCACTATCATTAATTACTCGTATTCATTCATGACACTTCGTTACGAGTTGTTTGATATATTACATGCCATTTCTTAGCATTTTAAGTTCCAATTTCATTTTTCTTTATTTAATATTTATTTTCATTCTAAACAAAATGAATTTGGACTGATTACAAAACAGTATTTGTGGACTCTTTATACTGATTTACATATACATCTTTCTAAAACTCGATTGCTGTTGTACGCTCATGTAAACGCTTTAACATTCCCCATTTACGCCACCACATCAGCGTACAACAGCAATCGAGATTTAGAAATTGCCTATGTTGGCAGTAGGAGATTGTATACTTTTAGCAATTCCAAAGGTTGACAGGGAGCCAGTCGATCTACAAAATCTCGTAGGTGTTGTGACCACCTGGTTTATATCAAATATGATGCAAAAATGGAATTGTAAAAGGGTAGTTCGGAAAGACTTTTAATTATTTTTGATATCATATGTTTCATCCACAAATACTGTTTTGTAAATCAGCCCAAATTCATTTTGTTTAGAATGAAAATAAATAATAAATAAAGAAAAATAAAATTTGTGTTTCCTTTTATCCATTTTAATACTTTTTTAGAAAATGTTCAATATTATCTTAAAATATTTACCATAAATTGTTTATGCTTACTTCTTCTTGCTTCAATTTTTTTTGAATAATCCTTTCAGTTTCCGTTTATTAAATTTTTTTACATAGAATTTTGTTTTTGAGATTGTTATCTATTTCACAAGGTAAAACCGAATATATTACAAGAAATTAATACCTTGACCATTGAAAAAAGTCATACTTCGCATTAATATGTATTTATACAATTACATTTCTTTAATTTTATAAAAACTAAAATAATCATTGCAAAAAATTGTTGAAATTTATGACTAACAAATAAACCATTTTTTTAAAAATAATATATAAATTAAATTCGTATATAACTTTTAAATTTCATTTAATTATAATATGGCAAATATTGAAACAGTTTTGTTTGTCATTGCGATAGCTAAAATTTTCCAGCACGGGATTTGACATCGTTGCTGTATCGGTTTGACCTGCTGTAATTCTACCTAATTACAGTATGAATCCAATGCAACTGGACACTTCGCCTAGTGTCTGAACATTTCACGAAGTGTCCAATTACGCTATGTGTCTGCGACAGATATATAACATGCCATATCATAGCATTGAACATTCCAATGGTATCATATGGTACGATTAGGACCCGTACTACTAAACTAATTCCCACTTTCATTATTTATTCGTTATATTCACTCATGACACGTTGTTACGAGTGGTTTGATAAACTTCATGCCGTATCTTAGCACTGAAAGTTTCAACAGTACCATTTGGTACCATTAGAATACGTACTGTTAAACTAATTACCGCTATCATTAATTACTCATATTCATTCATGGGACGTTGTTACGAGTTGTTTGATATATTATATGCCATGTCTTAAAATGGAAAGTTCGAACGGTATCATAAGGTACCATCAGAACACGTAGAACTAAACCAATTCCAACAGTTATTAATTAATTGATATTTTTATTCATGACACATCGGTATGGGATGTTTGATATATTACATGCTATATCGTAGCTTTTAACGTTCTAAAAGTGGCATATGGTATGATTAGAAAAAAGTACTTGTAAACAAATTTCGGCCATTATTAAGTATTCGTTATATTAGTTCAGATACGTCTTTACGAATTGTTAGATATATTACATGCTATATCTGGTCATTGAAAATTTTTAAGGGTGTATCATAATTGAGGACGTACTATTGAACTTATTCCGGCTATCTCACCTTCAAACTTGGTCTTGCTCTGTCTTATATTAATGGAATGGTGAAAACATAGTGTGAAAACAATGGAATCAAGCCAAAAACTATGGACACAACTATAGAAAGAAAAATAACTCCGAAAACACTATTCCACATAATAAATTTTAATGACTCAGATGTACATTTCGGAAATTTATTAAAATTTATTATGTGGAATAGTGTTTTCGGAGTTATTTTTCTTTCTATAGTGTGAAGAGTTAATTCGACTTCAAGTTATCGTAATAAATAATAGGCTACCTACGAATAAAGAAATTCTTTTAGTGCAGGCACTGATATCCCCTTTCTATAATCGTCAATCACGTGCATCCGCCACGCGCAACATCTCAACAATGTTTAGAGCACGCGCGGAGTTGTAACGAAGTGCAAGGCTGATTCGTCTCTTCCAGCAATTATCTATACGCATGCTCCCCATTAAAATGCAATGCATTGTGTCCACGGACATCTGAACAAACCGATCACATACATAAGCTACTTTTCTATTTATTTTGCGAAAAATGAAATCCTTTACTGCAGAGATGAACAGTAATTAGCTGGAACGGTTTCCAACGATTGTTTAACCCTTAAGTAATCGCGTGCGATCTCCAAACATAAGTACTCGCGCGATGTATTTTGTACACCACAACAGAAATGTCCAATACGCCGGATACGGGTGAACATGCGGGCTATTATCGACTGCTTAAAGAGTAATATTATACTTTCAGAAGTGACACAGCTAGTGGATAACTAGTATACCAGTTATCTGTTGCCAGGTTACGGCTAGTACCTTTCAAGTGGCTGATCAATCTTCCCACAATGTCAGAAGGACTATTGGACAAGTTATATGGTCCATTTGGTTGCTTACCGCAATACACTTCTATATTTCCAGTGAAATATGTTTTTGCATCGCAAAGTGCAAATATTTTAAATCCGTATTTTGCTGGCATATTTGGAATGTACTGGAAAAGGTACCAACATCTCACCAATTGTCATGAACTCACTAAGGAAATAGGTGGATTTGCAATTCCCTACAAATTCTTCAAGCATATATCTTATGGCAGCTAGTTTATCTGTTTGTTTTCTCTGATCTCTTTTCTCTGCTTCCAAATTCATCAGATATTTTTCCTGACAGCAGCATTTCTCGAATTTTATCCTCTTGAATTCTCTGCGCCATTTTATTTATAATACCACTGCAAAAAAGGAAAATTTTTCGAAAAACATAAATAATATCAAGATAATTGTACTTACATAACTACTCGCGTGGTGTACTGCGTTCACCAAAATGGGACTTCCTTGAAAATGTCAATACTCGTTAACGTTAGATGGCGCTTTATTGGGAAACTACTGCATCACTGCCTACATTATATACCCGGCCGAAGATAGATGGCAGGATTTTCCGGTGCGATCACTTGATCGGCCGAAATACAAAAAAAAACCGCGACTGGTGTACAAAATACACCAACGCGATTAGTTAAGGGTAAATGCAGTTATAAGTTGGAAGTTCAAAGCCAAATACTACCTCCTATCGACACAATTTTTTTTGTTGCCCTAACCGGAAGTACTTAAGGAGAGAAACTCAATTGAGGACAGCGACTTCTGTTGACGATATCATGAACCTATCATTATTTGAGAGAAAACTCAACACGTGGCGACACCTGGCGGAGTTCATTGGAAACACAATCATTTCCGATATTTCTGGACATGCAAAAAAAAGGGTAAGTTATTATTATTATTATTATTATTATTATTATTATTATTATTATTGGATGTATTTTCTGATAAACGCTGTTCCCTTTTTGGAACTAGTTAGTTTTTTGTGTACGTGAGTGTGTCTGTGTTTGCTGTTTTTCTTTTTTACTGCTCATGTGTATGTGTTTTTGGTGATTTTTCTTTCTTTTGGTGGCAACTTCGGGTTCGGCCTCCCAGTTTTCTGGCGGGTTTTATCCCTTCTTGTTACTTATTAGAATAACATTATTATTATTATCATTGTTTGGGGAAGCCAAACTCGGACCAAGTCCGGAAGCCAATCCCAGAGGCGGACCCCAAGGGACTCAAATGCAAGGGAGGAAAAGTTACGCACTCGCAGGAGTATTGATGATTAGGTGTAGGAATTCCTCATTATGTAACAGGTGTTTAGAATTGTGGCTTTCTGTAAGGTTTTTTTAAAGTGTGGGTTTAAATTTAGTGTTGACAGGCTTTTGTGTAGCGAGTGTGGATAACCCCAGTGGCAGAAAGAACGATAGGAACAATGTGTACTCTGTTAACTCTCCAAAGACGTTTTGTTTCGTGTGCAAGATCCATGTATTTAGTGATTTTGTCAGTGTATGTCTTTTGTAAATTGTGCGTGTTGGGGATGGAGATATCAATTATGTAGGTCACTTTGTTTATTATTATTATTATTATTATTATTATTATTATTATTATTATTATTATT
>JAHWFO010018102.1:1018306-1094828 GCA_023313115.1 Rhysida immarginata | reverse complement strand
TTATTATTATTATTATTATTATTATTATTATTATTATTATTATTATTTTTATTATTGGGTTACATTTAATTTTAAAAACAGCAGAAGAGTATAGAACAATAGAAGAATATATATTATTTTTATTTTTTGCATAATTGTTTTAAATTTTTATTTACAAAAACAATATTTGTTCTAAATATAATTGTTTTTAAGTTATATTATTTATCAAAAATAGTTTAAACTCCCATACAAGCTAAAACATGATTTCGGGAAAGGCATTATGATTATAGTTTATGTAATCTATTTATTTGAATAGAATCAAATTGAATTGAAAATTGAAAATTGAAATTGAAATTCTTGTCTGATTCAGCCTGGCGTTTTGGCTTTGATTTTATTTTATTTATTTATTTAATTCACGGTGTTTGAGAGGGTTAAGGCGCAGGTCTTATCTCTCTCAAATCAAGCGAGTCGCGGGTTCGAATCCCGCCGAGGGCAGAGATGTTTGTGTTTGTTCTTTCTCTAACATTTCCTCTCATGAGGTTGGCGTTAGGAAGGGCATCCGGCCGTAAAATAATCATTGCCAAATCATATAATTAACACAGCGACCCCGTATGAAAATGGGAAAAGCTGATGATAAACAATAACAACATATGAAAAATAGCGTACCTTCATCTGCTCTTGATATCATATATACAGAACCGTCGAATACACAGATTCTTGAATATGTGCTTGGTACCCAATCTGTTTTATCAACACTGAAGATATCGGCTTGGACAGAATAGTGGTGGCATGTTACTATCAAACACGATTTTTATTCATCCTAATAGTAAGTAATTACTTCTCTCGTCGTACAGATGAAATCCAAGCCTCAAAATTTCTCGTGGCATTAGGAAATGAGAAAAAACTCAATGCATTAGTGTTTGCGTAGGAATTGTTGCAACCAACTACAAAAGAGAAGTTTCTGTTTCGAATTTTCAATTCTGATTCCATTCTGTTTATTAAGAAGATGAAAAAATTATTCTTGAACGCCAACTCTCTATCAGTATCATGAGCTTCGCAACGTGTTTGTAACCTAGAGTTTCTCACATGTCTCACCAGAGTGCGCGACATGTACAATCAAACATCTTGGCAGGGAGCGTATTGTTAAGTCGGTTTAATTTAAATATATATGATTACTTGTTAAAATATATGATTTTAGGACATTATTAATATGTGTGCAAATATGGATACATTTATAATTAGAACAAACAAAGGTGTAATTTACAATTCATTAAAAAATTTAAAAGTGTTATAAGGATAAATTCTGCATTTAAAATTAGATAGCATGACAGTGAAATATTTAAGTCGTTGAGGTTGACGAATATCTATAGAGCTATTAAAATAAAGTGGGATATAATGATTAGCATCTACGTGATAACGTAAAGAGTTGGCCAACGATTTCTAACTACAATAAATAACGAAAGCCTCAAAGGGCAACAGACCGATTTTGTAACAGTGTTCTGAAATTGACTGATAAAGGTTAAGTCTGCAGACTACTCGAATGCAGTGATTCACTGCAGATTTTAACATCTTTAGTCGATAGGTATAAGCCCATGACCATAAGCAGATGCGATATTCAATGGTGGCATATATCTCTGATCGTATTAAAATGGCTAACTCTTTAGAATTTAAAAGTTTACTTAGACGCAAATAGTATTATACAAATAGTTTTAAACAAATAGCTTTATACAAATAACATTTTTTTTGCAATTCCTCGAATTAAGTTTTGAATATGATTTTGAAAGTTCAACTGGGTGTCAAAGTCTATTCTTAAACACTGATAGATTCATTGGTGGCTGGGGTATTAGGTAAAGAAATATAATTAAGTTTGTTTTTTGTGTATTTAATATCATGGTGCATTCACGATACCAGGCCTCTGCGATTTAAATCTTCTTGTAATATCTTCTCTTGTTCAGTATTGTCATAGTTATATTCACAGAACAAAAACTTATCATCAACTTATGATAATAAGCTACGATGTAGAGATAGATCAAAAAAGGCTGGTGAGAGAAAGCAGTAAAATATGTTGGAAATCCCAGATACTTGAACGACACCATTGTTGGCATTATCTTTATCAACTACTAGCAGAGGACCCGGCATTGCCCGCGAAAAAAATTAAACAGAACAATCACAAAAAATTAAATTTTAACGCCAAATTGGTTAAATAATAACTCAATCAATACAACACAGAGCAAAGGGACTATCTATTCTATGAAAAAATACGAAAAACGGGATTTGCCACTCTTCTTGACTTGACTCACCACCACGGAGCATCACCGGATACTTTAGACTCAGGTTATTCTTGCCCTTGACGTAGAAGCTCTTATACCCTCTTGCTCTATTCGAAACTCCCGGGCCCGTATAGCTTTTTCTGTTTTAGCTGCAGTGTTTCTCTGACGAATACTCGTTCTTTCTCTTTTCTTTCCAGATACACAAATTTTTGCCAGTCGTCTGGACGTTTGATAGGGAGCTCAAGGGAGACACGCGTGACTCCTATGCCTCATCAATAGATGCTGACTTACTAATGTTCTGTCATTGCATCATCATTTTATGCTTATTATTAATATTTTTTGGAAACGAACATTCAATCGTCACATATCAGCATATCAGTTTCCAAAATATTCACATTCCAAGAGAATATAGTCAAAATGTATTTTTATGAAATGTATGAATCTGCTGTGCTACCAAATAAGCTTGGTGATAAACCCGGCATGGCTCTGATTTTTTGATTTTTTATTAAATTTTGCAATATCTTAAAAATAAACACATGAAACGCTTATTATTCATACAGTAAAAATTCTTAATGAAAATTCTAAAAAAGAATTTTTAAACACTCACAATGGATGGACCTCTCCAAGTATGCCACTACTAGTCTAAATAATTTCTTAGTCACGTAATCTTACTTTAGATGTACACTTGATGTTGTTGCAATTCCCACTCTTTTCTTGATGTCTTGAAGCAAAACTTGACCTTCCATCACTTTGTGTAGTCTAGCAGTCGCCGATTCTTCTATTTCTATACTTACCATTTGCTCAATACAGCATACTTACCATTTGCTCTCGTCTTTCCACTCTTTCTCAATAGTCTGCTAACTCGCCATTATCTTCAGTTAGTTATCATTTTATTAATTTTCAAGAAATTGTTAAGTACTAAGAACTCTCAATTCTAAGAAAAGCCTGAATAGCAAGAACTTTTGCATTGTAAGAGTTAGTGGAGGAAGCCAAACGGTATCGACTGGATATCATAGGTATTACTTTTACGAAACGTCCAGTTTCTGGAACTGTGGACTTAGAAGGAGGGTGGAAGCTTTTCTATTCTTGTGCTGACCCTAACATGACTGCCCAGGCGGGAGTGGGAATACTCACAAGTCTCCAGCTGGCAGATTACGTGGCAGATTGGACCCCCTTAGATGGAAGACTGTGTCTCCTGAGGCTTCAGATAGGGAAACGATCTCTCTTTTTATTCGTTGCATATGCTCCGAATGCAGTCACAGAGTACCCGCTTTTTTGGATGAATTTGATGCTGCTCGTAGCAGGAGAGGGAGTGCAGATTCTGTCATCCTGGTGGGTCTGGCGTGATGGGGAGGAATGGTGACTCTGATTTAAATGCGAATAGGAGGTGCTTGTTGGATCTCTGTTGCAAAATGGACTTTCCATCGCAAACACCTTCTTCCAGCACAGGGATGTCCATAAGTATACCTGGTACAGGGATGCAATGGACCAGAACTCACTGATTGATTTTATAATCGTTTCAGCCGACTTATTCCGATCAGTGTTAGATACTCGTGTGAGCAGAGGGGAAGAACTATGAACTGGTCACCACCTTGTTGTCTGCACTTTGCGGTTCTATGAATCCATGCCAACCAAGCAAAATACTAAGTTCAGACAAACTTGGCGCATCAAATGGGAGCCATTGGAGGATAGAGCTGTGCGGAAGACCTTTGCAGATAACATACCTTAAAGTTTCAAAGAACTACCCAGTGATCATGCTTCTGCTGAAGAGGAGTGGCAGTAAACTGCTGTGATTATTTCGGTTGCATTGTGCTGTGGTCGTAAGCGGCTGCGTGTGGCGCAGGGCGGTGAGAAAAGGACTGCATGGTGGAACGGTGAAGTCCATGAAGCAGTCAAGGCAAAGAAGGAAGCCTATTTGCTATGGCTTGGAAATAAGTCAACTTCGAGTCGAGTGCGATACACTGAGGCGCGAAAAGCAGCAGCAAAGACAGTATCAACAGCTAAAGCCAAGGCCTGGGAGAAGTTCGGGGAGAAATTGGAGGCAGACTATGGTTCAGCAAACAAGGTGTTCTGGCAGACCGTGCGCCGCCTCCGTAAAAAGAAGTCTCTTTCATCACAAATTATTAAGAGTTCAGATAGGAAGCTTCTGAAAACTGAGGAGAGCATGTTGCATGGGTGGAAGGAATACTTTTCATCTCGTCTTAATCCGGTGAAAGCAACAACTGAGGCACATGAGGTGCACCTTGGAGCAGAGAATAGTCACGGTAGTATCACTAAAACAGAAGTCAGAGGGGCAATTAAGTCTCTGAAGACTGCAAAGCTGCAGGTGATGATGAAATCCGGTCCGAGATGTTAAAGGCCTTAAATCAGGATGGTATACTGTAGCTGACTCGAGTGTGTCAGTTGCTTGGATATCTGGACAGGTCCCTAAGCAATGGCAGACAGGAATTGTGATCCCTATCTTCAAAAAGGGAGATCAGAGAGATTGCAACAACTATCGAGGCATCTCTTTGCTCAGCATTCCTGGAAAGTGTACGCTAAGTGTCTGGAGAAGAGCAGTCGGGAAATAGTCTTGGCCGAATCACATCTTTGCTCTAACGCAAATATTTGAGAAATCTTGGGAGTATGCAAAAGAGGTCTACGCTTGCTTTGTGGACCTCGAAAAAACATATGACAGAGTTCTTCGGGAGAAGCTCTGGCAAGTGTTGCAACATTATGGAGTGAATACGCAATTACTGGTTGCTATCGTGAGTCTATACGAAAGCTCTGAGATGTGTGCCCGGATAAATGGCATTAAGTCAAGACCGTCCACCGTGGGTGTTGGACTCCGCCAAAGGTGTGTACTGTCGCCTCTCTTGTTCATTATCTTTATGAACTGGATAGACAGGGGCAGCTGAGGCGATGAGTGTGTTTGTATGGGCGACTGCCTGGTGGAGAGGTTGCTCTGTGCTGACGACCTTGTCCTCCTTGGATCTTCTCGCGCGAACCTTCAGCATGCACTAGACCGATTTGCAGCCAAATGTGAAGAAGCTGGGATGAAGATCAGTGTGGCTAAAACCGAGGTTCTGGTCCTTTCAAGACAGCCTGCTCAGTGTGCTCTCCAAGTTAGAGGAGCCTCATTGAGACAGGTGGAGAAATTCAATTATCTCGGGATTGCATTCACGAGTGATGGACGGCAGGAGAAAGAATTGGATGCTCGAATCGGTGCAGCAAGCTGTGTCAGACGTGAACTGTGGCGATCCGTGGTAACGAATCGCGAGCTGGGTAACAAAGCCAAGCTCTCCGTCTTAAATCTATTTTTGTCCCTATTCTCACCTATGGTCATCAGCCTTGGGTAATGACCGAAGCGTGCGATCGAGGGTACAAGCGGCCGAAATGAGATTTCTGAGAGTGTGGCAGGTGTTCCCGTACTAGATAGAGTGCACAGCAGCACAATAAGGGAGTCTTTAGGTGTTGAGCCGCTACTTCTCCGCATTGAGAGATCTCCGTTGCGTTGGTATGGCCACGTGATACGGATGCCGCAAACTGGTCTTCCTAGGCAGTTGTTATTTTCCAAGCCGGTGGGTAAGAGACCAAGGGGTCGGCCTATAACCAGGTGGCTAGACTACATGGAGAATCTGGGTTCGAGTCGCTTGGATATTACTCACTTACGCTTGATGGCCGTAGATCGCGATTACTGGATATCCTCCATAGGGCTGCTGCCCCATGCGACCCTAAGTAAAAAAATATAATCGGATTTGAAAAGTAAGTAAAAAAGTAAGTAAGTAAGTAATTAAGAAAGAAATTGAAACTTTTGCTTGCATTGTTTGTCATGAGATATTTCTCATTATTATGCCTTGCATTAACCATGTATATCGATTTTTTAACAATAATTATTATTTTTTCGAAATCAGAGGTAGACAGTGACCTTTCTCATGCTTTGAAAGGCAACACCGGGTACATATTCTAGATATATATAGAAGAAGGATGTTTGTGGGTGGGTTTGTGGGTTTGTTTGTTTTTTTTTCTTGTACAAATCTAGTTTTTTTCCGATCTTAATAAAATTTTGCGTACTTGACCTACAAAGCATGTTCACTGTCCACATCAGAAAAAATAATAATTTTTGATAAAATGTCGATATTCATGGTTATAAAAAGGTATATTAAAGAGAATTATATCATAACCAATAATGCAAGGCAAAGTTTGTGCAACACTGCTTAACAACACTGCTTAATGGTATCAACACGCAATTCGCAAACACTCTGCACAGCCCAACAATATATGCAATCTCATGACTAGGAATGCAATGAAAAGTTTATGCAAGAATAGTGTCAACATGCCTAGCCCCAACTTTATGCATGGATCAATAATATATATCTCATGAATAATAGTGCAAATCAAAGTTTGTGCAATATAGATAAGTTTCAATTTGAAACAATGTAATGAATTCCTATTATTCAGGCTTTTCTTAGAATTGAGAGTTCTTTGTACTTAACAATCTCTTGAAAATTTTTCAAAATGATAATGGAGATTTATCAGACTATTGAAAAAGATTAAAAAGACGACAGAGAAAGCAATACATTAGTTCCGTGCTGTATTAAGCAAATGGTGAGCATGTAAATAGAAGACTCGGAGACTGCTAGACGGAACAAAGTGATGAATGACCAAGTTTTGTCTCAAGATTACGTGAGTAAGAAATTATTTAGACTAGCAGTGGCATCCTTGGAGAGGTCCATCCATTGTAAGTCTTTTAAAACTTTTTTTCGAATTTTCATTAAGAATTTTTACTGTTTTAATTCTAAGCGTTTTCATCTTTATATTTTAAAGATATTTCAAACATTAATCAGAAAAACAAAGAGCCACGCTGGGGTTATCACCTAGCTTATTTGATAGCACAGCAGATGAAAAACATTTCATAAAAATATATTTTGACTATTCTCTGTGTGAATGTGAATATTTTGGAAGCTGCGATCCTGATAATAAGTTGACTGAACTATAGTTTCTAAGTATTATTAATAATGAGCAAAAAATGATGATGCAGTGACAGGACATAAATAAAGCAGCACCTATTGAGGAGGAAATGGTTATATTACTTAAACACATTTAAATTAATCAAGATATGATTATCTCAATTGTAATTACTTTTATTTTTAATAATTTATGCATTATTTAGCATATTTATGTGATTAATTTAGAATTAATAGATGTTTATTAAAATAACAAATTTTTGTAATGAAGTTAGCTTCTATATATGGGTTTGACCCTTTTAATCTATCTATATATAAAAAGAAGGATGTTTGTTTGTGGGTTTGTATGTTGGTTTATATGTGGGTTTGTGGTTTGTTTTTTTATACGTATTAAAATATGTCCATGATGTGTTTTTTTTTAAGATATTTCAAAATTTATTTCAAAAAAAAAGTCCGAGCCACGCCGTGGTCATCACCTAGCTTATTTGGTAGCACAGCAGATCCAAACTTTTCCTAAAAATATATTTTTACTATATTCTCTGGGAAAGTTTATATTTTGGAAACTGAAATGATGATAATATGATGACTGACCATTCTTTTCCAAGAAATTTGATACTGAGCATAAAGTGATGATGCACTGACAGAACATTAATAAGGCAGCGTCAAACGATTAGGCAGAGGAGTCACGCGTGTCTCCGTTGAGCTCCGTATCAAACGCCCAGACGACTGGCAAAAAGTTATGTGTCAGGAAAGGAAAGAGAAAGAACGAGTATTGGTCAGAGAAACTCTGCAACTAAAACAGAATAAGCTATACGGGCGTTTGAAATATCTGAACAACGGCAGTTTCGAATAGAGCAACAGGGTATAAGAGCTTCTACGTCAAGATCAAGAAAGTATTTTTTGATGCTTCGCAGTAGTGAGGCAAGTCAAGAAAAGTTTAGATGCTCTAGTATATCACCTGAACTTCCTGTTTTCGTATTTTTCGTAGAATGGATAGTCCCTTTGCTAGGTGCTGTATTGATTGAGTTATTATTTAACCAATTTTGAGTTATAATTTAATTTTTTGAGATCTATCTCTTTACCTACAAGTGTAATTAATCCGGGCAACGCCGGGTACATGTGCTAGTCTGTCTATATATATAAAGAAGGATGTTTGTTTGTTTGTTAGTGGGTTTATTAGTGGGTTTGTTTTTATAATTCTTATGCAAATCTACAGTTTTATTCCGATCTTGATGAAATTTTGCAAACTTGACCTTCAAAGCATGAGTAAGGTCACTGTCTACCTCCGATTTCGGAAAAATAATAATTATCGATAAAAAATCGATATTAATGGTTATGGCAAAGCATATTAATGAGAAATATCTCATGACCAACAATGCAAGGCAAAGTTTGTGCAACAATAAGTATCAACAATGGTATCAACACGCGATTCACAAACACTCTACACGGACCAACCAATAAATATCTCATGACCAACAATTAAAGGAAAAGTTAGTGCTACAATAGGTATCAATAATGGTGTCAACACACAATTCACACAACGCTCGGACCAGCAACAGATATCTCATGACCAACAGAGCAAGGCAATGTTTGAGCAACAATAGGCCCGTCGTGTTCGCATCAACAATGGTCTCAATGCGCAATTCACCAATAACAATGAGCACAAAATTATTCAAAGAATTATAACAAAGAACATAAAATGATGATGCAATGACAGAACATTTCTTTACAAGAATTATAACAATGAACATAAAATTATGATGCAATGACAGAACATTAGTTTCCAAGAATTATTAACAATGGATATGAAATGGATATAATAGACGATATAGATAGGGCAGTCTCTCTCGATGAGGCAAAGGAGGTACACGTGTGAAAAGCGTTCTGATGATTGGGAAAAGTGTGTGTGTTTCTTTTTGTATGTGTGTGTGTTTACCTACAAGCGTAATTATCCCGGGCAACGCCAGGTCCTCTGCTAGTCTTCTATATATATAAAGAAGGATGTTTGCTTGTTTGCTTGTGGGTTTGTTCGTGGGTTTGCTTGTTTGTTTGTTTGTTTTTTATACAAATCTACAGTTTTATTCCGATCTTGATAAAATTTTTCACACATGACCTTCAAAGCATGAGGAAGGTCACAGTCTACTTTGGATTTCTGAAAAATAATAATTTTTGATGAAAATCGATATTCATGGTTATGGCAGGGCTTATTAATGAGAAATATTTCATGACCAACAATGCAAGACAAAGTTTTTGCAACAATAAGTATCAACAATGATATCAACACGCAATTCACAAAGAGTCTGTACGGACCAACAATATACAGTATATCTCATGACCAACAATGTAAGGAAAAGTTTCTGCAACAATAGGTATCAACAATGGTTTCAACACGCAATGCACCAACACTATGCAAGGATCAACTATATATGTCTCATGTCCAACAATGCAAGGCAAAGTTTGTGCAATACGGAATTCAAAGCATAGACTTCCTGTTATTCAGGCTCTTCTTAGAAAAGAGAATACTTAGTGCTTAACAATTTCTTGAAAATCTTTAAAAATGACCAGTAACTGGAGATAATGAGTTAGCAGACTAATCAGAAAGAGTGAAAGATGATAGAGGAAGCACTCCTTTAGCTCCGTGCTCTATTGAGCAAATGTTAAGCAAGTAAATAGAAGTATCGGCGACCACTAGACAACACAAAGTGATGAAAGGCCAAGTTTTGTTTCAAGACATCGAGAGAAAAGTGGAATTGCAACAACATCAAGTGTACATCTAAAGTAAGATTACTTGAGTAAAAAATTATTTAGGTTAGCAGTGGCATATATGGAGAGGTCCATCCATTGTGAGCATTTAAAAATTTTTTCCGAGTTTTCATTATGAATTTTTAATGTAATAATTCTAAGCGTTTTCATGTGTTTATTTTTAAGATAATGCCAAATTTGATCATAAAAACAGTCCGAGCCACGCGCGGGGTTATCACCTAGCTTATTTGGTAACACATCAGATCCAAACATTTCATAAAATTGACTATATTCTGTTCAAATGTGTATATTTTGGAAACTGAGATGTTGATAATGCGATGACTGAACGTTCGTTCCCAAGAATTATTAATAATGTGCATAAAATAATGATACAATGACAGAACTTTAATAAGGCAGCGTCTATTGAAGATGCAAAATAGTCATGCGTGTCTCCCTTGAGTTCCATATCAAACGTCCAGACGACTGGCAAAAAGTTGTGTCTGGAAATGAAAGATAAAGAACGAGTATTGGTCAGAGAAACTATGCAACTAAAATAGAAAAAGCTATACGGGCATTTGAAACATCTGAGCTTCGGGAATTTCGAATGGAGCAAGAGCTTCTACGTCAAAAGCAAAAAATCTTTGGTCCTGGTATATCACCTAGAATTCCTGTTTTTCGTATTTTTCGAAGAATGGATAGTCCCATTCTTCTGTGTTGTATTGATTGAGTTATAATTTAACCAATTGGGAGTTTTAATTTCAATATTTGAGATTGTTCTGTTTACCTACAAGTGTATTTATCCCGGGCAACGCCAGGTACCTCTTCTAGTCTAGTCTATATATATAAAGAAGGATATTTGTTTGTTTGTTTGTTTGTGGGTTTGTTTCTTATACAAATCTACAGTTTTATTCCGATCTTGATAAAATTTTGCATACTTAACTTACAAAGCATGAGGAAGGTCACTGTCTACCTCAGATTTCGAAAAAATATTAATTATTGATAAAAAATCGATATTCACGGTTATGGCAAGGCATATTAATGAGAAATATCTCATGACAAACAATGCAAGGCAATGTTTGTGCAACAGTAGGTAACAACAATGTCATAAACACGCAATTCTCAAACACTCTGTATGGACCAACAATATATATCTCATGACCAACAATGAAAGGCAAAGTTTGTTCAATTAGATAGATAAAGTTGAATTTGTAACAATGCATAGAATTCCTGTTATTCAGGCTTTTCTTAAAAAAGAGCGTTCTTAGTACTTAACAAATTCTTAAAAATCTTAAAAAATCATCAGTAACTGGAGATAATGAAAAGTTGGCAGACTATTCAGGGAGAGTGGATAGACGACAGAGGACGCACTCCTTTAGCTCCGTGCTGTACTGAGCAAATGGTAAGCAAGTAAATAGCAGAATTGGCGACTGCTAGAATACACGAAGTGATTAAAGGCCAAGTTTTATTTCAAGACATCGAGAGAAAAGTGGAATTGCAACAACATCAAGTGTATATCTAGAGTAAGATTAAGTGAGTAAAAAATTATTTAGACTATCAGTGACATCCTTGGAGTGGTGCATCCATTGTGAGCCTATAAAAAAATTTTTTTTCGAATTTTCATTAAGAATTATTACTGTATTAATTCCAATCGTTTTCATGTGTTTATTTTTAAGATATTGCAAAAATTAATCCAAAAATAAAAATACACGCTGGGATTATCACCTAGCTTCTTTCTTAGCACAGCAGATCCAAACATTTCATAAAATTACATTTTGACTATATAGGAAACTGAGATGCTGATATTGCGATGACTGAACGTTCGTTTCCAAGAATTATTGATAATGAGCATAAAGTGATGATGCAGTGACAGAACATTCTATTGATGAGGCAAATAGATTCACGCGTGTCTCCCTTGAGCTTCCTATCAAACGTCCAGACAACTGACAAAAATTTGTCTTGAAAGGAAAGAGAAAAAAACGAGTATTGTTCAGAGAAACTATGCAACTAAAACAGAAAAAGCTAAACGGGCATTTGAAACATCTGAACAACGGCACTTTCGAATAGAGCAAGAGATTCTACGTCAAGGGCAGGAAAAACTCGAGTCTAAAGTATCTGGTGATTCTCCGAAGTGGTGAGGCAAATCAAGAAGTGTTTAGATATAGTTCCGATATATCACAGTATTTTTCGTAGAATAGATAGTCCTTTTTCTCTGTGTTGTATTGTGTTGATTGAGTTATTATTTAACCAATTGGGTGTTATAATTTAATTTTATGAGATTGTTCTTTTTACCTACAAGTGTAATTGTCTCGGGCAATGCCGGGTACCTCCGTTAGTCTATATATACATGGTGATTTACATCGAATGTAAAATACTTAAAGGGGGTATTATAGAGGTTAAGATAAACACAAAACGTCCTATGAACATGGGTTCAAATGTGAACGATAACTGAGATATGAACAGAAATAAAAATGCCGCCACCAAGATCAACAAGTTAATAACTCAGATTCTGTAAAGCCTAGATTAATGAAATTTGGAGGGATAACAGAGTACATAAGGCTGTGTATACGTTTTAAATTTGATCGAATTCCAACAAGAAGTTTCCGAGTTACTCATTCAACATCATAACACGTGTTCACTTGTGAGTACTAACTAGCACTTGTTAAAATTTTGACTGTGTAACTCAGAAAATTCTCGTTGGAATTCGATCAAATTTTAAAGGTATACACAGTCTTATGTACTCTGTTATTCCTCCAAATTTCATTAAACTAGGCTTTACAGAATCTGAGTTATTAACTTGTTGATCTTGGTGGCGGCATTTTTATTTCTGTTCATATCTCAGTTATAGTTATGTTCATAGGACGTTTTGTGTTTATCTTAACCTCTATAATACCCCCTTTAAGTATTTTACATTCGATGTAAATCACCCTGTATAAAGAAGGATGTTTGTGTGTTTGTTTGTGGGTTTGTTTGTTTGTTTCTAATACAAATCTACAGTATTATTCCGATCTTGATGAAATCTTGCATACTTGACCTTCAAGCCATGACGAAGGTCACTGTCTACCTGATATTCGAAAAAATAATAATTGCTGAAAAAAAATTGATATTCATGGTTATGAATAGGCATATTAATGAGAAATATCTCATGGCCAACAATGCAAGTATGTGCAACAATAGTTATCAACAATAGTATGAACACGCAATTCACAAACACTCTACACGGACCAACAATAAATATATCACGACCAACAATGCAAGAAAAAGATTGTGCAACAATTGGTGTCAACAATGGTATCGACACGCAATGCACCAAAACTATGCAAGGATCAACAAAATATATCTTGACCAATACAAAGTTTGTGCAATATAGATAAGTTTCAATTTGTAACAATGCGTAGAAAACGCAATTCAGTCTTTTCTTAGAAATGTAAGTTCTTAGTACTTACCAATTTCTTGAAAATCTTTAAAAGTAATCAGTCACTGGAGATAATGGAGTTTTAGCAGACTATTGAGAAAGTGGAAAGACGACAGAGTAAGTACTCCGTGCTGTATTGAGCAAATGGTAAACAAGTAAATAGAAGAATCGGCGACTGCTAGACTACACAAATTGATGAATGGCCACGTTTTGCTTCAAGATCTAGAGAGAAGAGTGGAATTGCAAAAACATCATGTGTATATTTAAAGTAAGATTACGTGAGTAGGAAATTATTTAGACTCATGGACCTCGTGATAGTAGGGTTTCATCTCTCTGAATCGTTTCGATAGGTTTTCGCGAGGTGGTCTCGCCACTTTCGATAGAGCCGAGAACCTCACGAGAAGGGAGGTCTCGTCCCCACGAAACGGTCCGAGCTTCCGAGGTCATACAGCTTCGTGAGAACCGATCCAGCTTGTTTAAAGATGGCGGAAGCCCGTTTCGATCCTGTATGGGTAGATCGGGTATTATAGCTATAACGCGATAATATAACATTTCCATGTCTACTTTCAACAACATCAACAGTAAATTACAATTAGTGATGGAATTAAACAAGAAATGGATAGTAATAAACAAGAAATATCTGATACAGCGCAGGAAGAAAGAACGAAAACCGAAAGTGAAACAGCACCTGAAAAAAGATACCTCCCTATAGCGTTTCGATAGCCTGATCATCGCAATTCTCACTATAGCTCACTGGCCACGGTTATCAGGAGTTAGCTCTCGCTAGGTCCGTGAGTCTATCGAAACACATCCTTAGACTAGCAGTGGCAACCTTGGAGAGGTCCTTCCGTTGTGAGCCTTTAAAAATTTTTTATTCGAATTTTAATTATAAAATTTTACTGTATTAACTCAAAGCGTTTTCATGTGTTTATTTTTAAGACTGTATAAAAATTAATCCCAAAAAAAAGTCCGAGCCACGCTGGAGTTATCATATTGCACAATAGATCCAAACATTTCATAAAAATACATTTTAACTATATTCTGGGGTAATGTGTATATTTTGGTAACTGAGATGTTGATAATGCGATGATTGAACTTTCAAGAATTATTAATAAAGAGCATAAAATAAGGATGCACCGACTAAACATTAATAAAGCAGCGTTTATTAATGAGGTAATGGAGTCACTCGTGTCTCCTATGAGCTCCCTATCAACCATCCAGACGACTGGCAGTAATTTGTGTGTCTGGAAAGGAAAGAGAAAGAACGAGTATTGGTCAGAGACACTCTGCAACTATCCACCAATACAACACGGAGTAAAGGGACTAGCCTTTCAACGAAAAATACGAAAAACAGGAATTCTAGGCATAATACCGGGAATTTATGTAAACTTTTCTTGATTTGCCTCACCACTGCGGAGCATCACCAGATACCTTAGACGCAAGTTTATAATGCCCTTGACGTAGAAGCTCTTATACCCTCTCGTTTTATTTGAAACTCCCATTGTTCAGATGTTTAAAATGCCGTATAGCCTTTTCTGTTTTAGTTGCACAGTTCTCTGAACAATAGTCATTCTTTCTCTTTCCTTTCCAGACACAAATTTTTGCCAGTCGTCTGGGCTTTTGATAGGGAACTCAAGGGAGAAACGCGTGACTCCTTTGCCTCATCAATAGACACTGCCTTATTATTGGCTGTCACTTCATCATCATTGTATGCTCATTATTATTAATTCTTGGAAACGAACGTTCAATCGTCGCATCATCAGCATCTCAGTTTCCAAAATATACACATTCCCACAGAATATAGTCAAAACGTATTTTTAGGAAATGTTTGGATCTGAAGGAGTGGTTACCATTTGCTCAATACAGCACGGAGCTAAATGAGTCCTTCCTCTGTCGTCTTTCCACTCTTTCTCAATAGTCTGCCAACACTCCAGTATCTCCAGTTACTGATCATTTTTAAAGATTTTCAAGAAATTGTTAAGTATTAAGAATAACAGGATTTCTATGCATTGTTACATATTCAACCTTATCTATATTGAACAAACTTTGCCTTTCATCCTCGTTCATGAGATATATATATTGTTGATCCCTGCATAGTGTTGGCGTATTGCGTGTTGATACCATTGTTAATACCTATTATTGCACAAACTTTTAGTTTCATTGTTGGCCATGAGATATTTCTCATTAATATGCTTTGCCATAACCATTAATATCGATTTTTTATCAACAATTATTATTTTTTCGAAATCTGATGTAGACAATGACCTTCCTCATGCTGTGAAGGTCAAGCATGCAAAATTTCATGAAGATCGGAATAAAACTGTAGATTTGTATAAGAAGCAAAAAAATAAACCCACAAACAAACCCACAACCACCCTTCTCTATATAGACAGACTAGCAGAGGACCCAGCGTTGCTAGGGATAATTACGCTTGTAGGTAAAGAGAACAACCTCATAAAGCTAAATTAAACCTCTAAATTGGTTAAATAATAACTCAATCACTATAATATAGAGCGAAGGGACTATCCAGTCTAAGAAAAATCCGAAAGACAGGAATTTACCTCTCCACTGAAAAATCCATTCTAGGTGATATACACGGACTTGATTTACCGAAAAAATTTTTTTAAAGGTTCACAATGTATGGAGCTCTCCAAGGATGCCTTCTAGTCTAAATAATTTTTTACTCACGTAATCTTACTTTAGATGTTCACATGATGTTGTTGCAATTTCCTTTCTTCTTTCGATGTCTTGAAGCAAAAATTGGCCATTCATCACTTTGTGTAATCTAGCAGTCGCCGATTCCTCTATTTACTTGCTTACCATTTGCTCAATACAGCACGGAGTTAAAGGAGAGCTTCCTTTATCGTCTTTCAATCTTTCTTAAAAGTCTGCTAACTCATTATCTCCAGTTATTGATTATTTTTAAAGATTTTCAAGAAATTGTTAAGTACTAAGAATTCTCTTTTCTAAGAAAAGCCTGAATAACAGGAACTCTATATATTCAATTCTATATTGCACAAACTTTGCCTTGCATTGTTGGTAATGAAACATATATTGTTGATCCTTGCATAGTGTCGGTGCATTGCGTGTTGACGCCATTGTTGATATCTATTGTTGCACAAACTTTTATTTGAATTGTTGGTCATGAGATATGTATTGTTGGTCCATACAGAGTGTTTGTGAAGTGCCTGTTGATACCATTGTTGATACTTACTTTTGCAAAAACTTTGTCTTGCATTGTTGTCATGAGATATTTCTCATTAATATGCCTTGCCATAACCAGGAATATCGATTTTTTATCAATAATTTTTTTTTTTTAGAAATCTGAGGTAGTGACCTTCCTCATGCTTTGAAGGTCATGTATGCGAAATTTTATCAAGATCGGAATAAAACTGTAGATTTGTATAAAAACAAACAAACAAACAAACCCACAAACAAACAAACATCCTTCTTTAAATATATAGAAAGAAGACTAGCAGATGTACCCCGCGTTGCCCGTGATGATTATATTTGTAGGAAAGCAGAACAATCTGAAGAAGTTGAGTTATGACTCCAAATTGGATAAATAATAACCCATTCAATAAAACACAGAGCGAAGAGGCTGTCCATTCTACGAAAAATACAAGGAAGTCTAGGTGATATACGGGAAATTTATCGAAACTCTTGTTGACTAGACTCACCACTGCGGAGCATCACCAGATATTTTAGACTCGAGTTTTTCTTGCCCTTGACGTAGAAGCTGTTATACCCTCTTGCTCTTTTCGAAACTCCCGTTGTTCAGATGTTTCAAACGCCCGTAGAACTTTTTCTGTTTTAGTTGCTGACTTTCTCCGACCAATACTCGTTCATTCTCTTTCTTTTCCAGACACATAATTTTTTTCCAATCTCTGGATGTTTGATAGGGAGTACAAGGGAAACACGCTTGACTCCTATGCCTAATCAATAGTAACTGCCTTAATAATGTTGTCACTGCGTCTTCACTTAATGCTCATTATCAATAATTCTTGGAAACGAACGTTCAGCCATCGCCTTATCAGCATCTCAGTTTCCAAAACATACACTGTCCCACAGATTATAATCAAAATGTATTTTTCGGAAATGTTTGGATCTGCTGTGCTAACAAATAAGCTAAGTGATAACCGCGGAGTGGCTCGGACTTTTTTTTTTTTAAATAAATTTTGAAATATCTTAAAAATAAGCACAAGAAAACGCTTAGAATAATTACGGTCAAAATTCTTAATGGAAATTTGAAAAAAAATTTGTAAAGGCTCATAATGGATGGACCTCTGCAAGGATGCCGCTGCTAGTCTAAATAATTTCTTCTTTACGTAATCTTACTTTAGATGTACACTTGATGTTGTTGCAATTCTTTTTCTTCTCTCGATATCTTGAATCAAAACTTGGCCATTCATCTCTTTTTGTAGTCTAGCGATCGCCGAATCTTCTATTGACATGCTTACCAGTTGCTTAATACACCACGGAATTAAAGGAGTGCTTCCTCTGTCGTCTTTCCACTCTTTCTCAATAGTCTGCTAAATCTCCATTATCTCCTGTAACTAATCACTTTTAAATATTTTCAAGAAATTGTTAAGTACTAAGAACTCTCTTTTCTTAGAAAAGCCTGATCATTGCACAAACTTTGCCTTTCATTGTTGGTCATGAGATATATGTTGTTGGTGCGTGCTGAGTGTTTGAGAATTGCGTGTTGATACCATTGTTGATACCTATTCGCGCACAAAATTTGTACTGCATTGTTGGTCATGAGATATTTCTCATTAATATGCCCTGCCATAACCATGAATATCGATTTTTATCGATAATTATTATTTTTCCGAAATCTGAAGTTGACACTGACCTTCCTCATGCTTTGAAGGTTAAGTATGCAAAATTTCATCAAGAACGGAATAAAACTGTAGATTTGCATAAGAAACAAACAAACAAACAAACAAACCCACCAACAAACGAACCCACAAACAAACATGCTTCTTTATATATATAGAAGTAAGATGATAATTATAGTATTAGGATTAGGAAAGGAGCCTGGGTAGTTGGAGGAAGAGAGGAAAGGATGAAAATCCAGTCTAGGCTAAAAATCACTCACCAACCAACGGAGAGCCTTTGTCCAATTTCTGGGTTTCTGGGAAGGATAACTGGGCAAATGGGTCATGTGCGGGAGCTGTTATGGACACGGCTGGTTCCTAGGAGAGCCGGGAAATATTTTGTGTTAGTAAGGATCAAAAATGAAGCTAAAAGTTGAGTCTAGGTTCAAGAAATGAAAAACTGAAAGCGAGAAACAAAATTAGAACATGTCGTCAAAGTGCTATGCCATGGAAGGTTAACTTGTCACAGGTTTGTCAAAGCATTGATTAATCATGTCACTGAATCCTACTAGGCGCCAAGGACGTTTAGAGACCATTGTCTTGTCCATTACCAGGGCAAGAAAGCTTAAAACTATATTCATGCATTGTAACATTGAAAAACATAGACACTTGAATTAGCAATAACAAACGAACAGTTATCAATAAATCAATCACTCATCAGGTTTTGGTGACGTCGATCTGATGCATTGGTCTTTCCAAGTGTGATAATTTAAGAGTGATTTCCAGTGTTAGAGTGTCGTTTTTCTGTGTGGTTAGCGGTATAGTGTCCTTTTCCAAAGCTCAGTCAGGTTGTGTATTCAATTTCAAGTCGATTTCATAGGCCATTCTTGCATGAGCGGACAGCCTATGCAAGAATGGCCATTCTCGATAATTTTCCTTTCCCATTATCGAGAATTGCATTGTGGCTCATATCAGTCTGTAGGAATTTTGATTTTTATGATATCATCGATTGAGGAATGCATTACGGGATACTTTGAGCCCAACTCCATAATAACTGAGCTGAGTCATTCACATTTCTATGTAAAAATAATGCGTCTTCATCAACCAGGGCCAAATGACTTAATGAGAACAAGTGACGAGACTGGAACGAAGTAAGTAACTAACTCTGGTGCTGGCAAAGAATTATTTCAAATCGTTTCTTCGTTCCAATTTTGCTCGCAGGGTGAGGCACGGGCTGTGAGGGGCGCAACATCCTGACAACACAAAATAATGTTATTAATCCTTTTCATTGTTTCCACAACACGGTCGACAACAAATAAGAAATAATAAAATATTTACAGCTTTTATCATTTTCCAAAATGAAATAAGACGTTAGTTTCTTCTTAATTCTTCAGAAAACTGAGGGTAACAAAAACTAAATAAAAAATGCATAAAAATTTGTTTGGAACGAATTTATAGCATTCAATAACGTAATCAGTGTTAATAAATATTCACTTTGAATCACGTAGAAAACTCTTCACATTCACTACACAAGGAAAACGTCTATAAAAACCTGTGAAAGAATAAACGTTATCTGATTTAATATACTCAAACGATTTCAGCAACAATTACCTTGAAAAAACTTATTTGCCTCTACCAATGAGAACCACTGGTGATAGCTGTTACCAACCTTGCTGAGGCCATGGCAAACACCTGGCAAACATTATGATAAATCTCACCTATATAAAAACCTCAAATTAGTCTCTGTAATCTCGTGCTAGCGTTTACTAAATTAAGTGTGATTAGTAATCAGTGGGGTCTTAGACAGATTCAAAATTAAAAATTAAAAGTTGTCCATAACCTTAGACAGATTCAAAATTAAAAATTAAAAGTTGTCCAAAACCTTAGACAGATTTAAAATTAAAAATTACGTTGTTAATGAAAGTCTTAAGATGCCCAGGTGTTTCACCCGCATTGTGAGGATTAGACGCTCGTGTAGTGAACACCTACCACATGCGCCAATTAAACAATGGCAACTTCATCACGTGCACGTTAACGTCACTTGGCTTTAAATTTGGCTTAAACACCATGAAACATAGGTGTACAAGAATGAATATACTCTGATTGAATACATTTAGTCAAACTTAACTGCAAGTGATTGGAATTTAATCAATGCTGCTGAAATCGAATATGTTAGAAAAGCCCCTTAACAAAAAAGTTGTGAATGGTTATACAACCTAGTTAAGGGAATCTTGAAAGCTTTCACCAATGTTCAGAAGTCTAATTCGTAATGTATTAATCGTATATATTTTTTGTAGGTAATTTACTTTGTCAGTACTTCACTCTGTAATTTTTTTCTATTATAACTTCAAAATTTTAACTTCATTTAATTAATAAATAATAATAATTATTAACTAGACAAGCGTCTCCAAACATAGGTAATGATTTTTCAATTGAAAAATGGAAGGAAAAATTCTGCGGCCCGGAATCGAACCAGGAACCTCGACTATCATGGCCGATGCCTCTACCAATTGGGCTATACCGTCTCCCATTGGGCTTTCATCCGCGACAACTTGGTTGTCTTTAAGACACCTTGAGACAGCTTGGCTGTCCGTGGTGTCTGCGATAGCCCAATTGGAAGAGGCATCGGCCATGATAGTCGAGGTTCCTGGTTCGAATCCGGGTCGCAGAATTTTTCCTTCCATTTTTCAATTGAAAAATCATTTCATTTAATTAACTTATCAACTTGGTGAAAAAGAAGAGAAAAGAAGTGGGAAGTAGTTAAAGCAACGCTTTCAATCTAAAAATGAAATGAACTCTACCCTCTGTCCTCCCCTCGCCAACTGATTTTGTAAATTAAAAAAGATTGTAGAGTCAAATTACAGATTTATCTATCCAATTTCTGTTTTAATAGGCTTGGGTAGTAATTTAAGAATTACAACATTTTTAATTTATTAATGTGAACTCTTAGCAAAAAAACAAAATAGAATACGTTGCACTTTTTTACAAAATGGTTAGTTGTATTTCCATCGAATTGTTTTCCACTGACTGAAGTTCACCGACTTGCCACATTCACCGAATTGACGTTCACTGATTTGTTGCGTCCACCAAATTAAATTTCATTGAACTGTCTTTCATGGAATTGTCGCATTCACCGAAGTGTCACGTCCACTGAATTATCAATAACTGAATTGTCGTGAACCGAATTTTTGTCCACCCAATTGTCGGACTCCCCTAGGTCTATGTCTTCTGAACCAAAAATTACTTTTCAACCTCTGGACTTCTTTACAAGTCAGCAGTCACGTCAACAGTGACATGGCTCACCACACACAAGGATGGCATCCCGACTGAAAGACGTCACATCCGACCACACAGAAGATGGTATCTTCTAATTAAAAATTAACGACCCATTGTTTAAAGGACCCCACCCATATTAAGGGTAATTAAAACATTAACAGCCTCATTGTTCTAAGAGTTCACCCATGTTCCCAGCAGTCACATGAGCAAAAAAATCATTCATGAATCACGTGAGCGACCATACCCAAGGTCCGCTCCCCTTTGATGTCCAGGGCAGTGCCTTTTATGAAATGGGAGCACTCCTCCTTCATATTCCTCTTCCCTTATGTCGGCAGCTCTGGAGGAAATGTCGGCCTAAATTCGATTCGATGATGCACGTCAGCAGACTTTGTTTTGTAGACGGTATTGCCAAAGCACACAAAAATCACCTAACCACGGGGGTTCTGGAGAACAATGCAACCTTCATTGTCTCCATCTCAGTAGGGTATATAATGTTACTTCTGGACCACTTTGGTTCATTTTGGTTGGCCGGCCAGGTGGCCGAAAGGGATAGGGTGAAGGCTTTCTAGTTCTCGAGCCCACATGGATCATGGGTTCGAATCACGCCGTGGGCATCGAAGTTTGTGTTTGTCCCGGGCATGCCTGGATTCTCTAGACTCTACCATACCACAAAAAAGGAACGAAATTCATCTAGAAGTAACATTATATACTATATTGGACCTCTTTTATTCATTTTCGACGTATTCGTGGGTAGATTGAGTTACGGATTCATGCCGTGCTTCTGGGCCACTTTGATTTTTTTCTTTAGACTAACTAATACACGGTTATTCAGTCAATTACATACGATTCTAAAAGTTTACTACTAAGGAAATAATAAACATATAAATGTCATATAGATCTTAAAATACACATTACAAATTAGAATTTCACACATCAAGAACAACATGCTCGAAAGGAGCCCTCACAGAAAGAAGGCTCAGGGGTTAGAGTCAGGACTGGTCGGTGACCAGATGAATCCGTCATTGAAGAGGTTTGGGAAACGGTTGGAGATGAATTCAATGTTGTTGAATTAATGAGTTAATTCTGTGGGGATTCCTTAAGGGGAAGCTGTTCAGCACAAGCCCCCGCACCATTGAAGAGGTCCGTCAGGGAATCACAGGATCTTGTGCACTGGATGACAATGAGATGCGTGATGCAGTGCTGTAAAACTTCATCCTCAGGATTCGTCGTATTGTACATAAGAATGGTGCACACATCGAGCATGTTGTTCATGAAGTGTGAAATTCCAATGTCAAATATGTATTGCAAAATTTTAGTATTTCCGGACTATTTTAGTACTTTATGACATTCCTATGTTTTGTACTTCCGGAGTATTAACCATAAGAATCGTATGCAATTGAGTGCATCACCCTGTACAAACCAGTTCATTCTAGTACAAAGCAGTCCAAAAAAAAAAGTTTTAATAAATAGATCCATGCAGCAATCCTTATTACAAGCAATACCAGGGGCAGTTACCACACAACGAAGCAATGATAAATAGTGATTACATGTTATACGATTCACCTGATGTATTCGATGATGTAACCTTCTTCTATATATATAAAGAAGGATGTTTGTGGGTTTGAGGGTTTGTGGGTTCTAAGCGTTTTCTTATGTTTATTTTTAAGATTTTGCAAAATTTAATCGAAAGAAAAAGTCCGAGCCACGCCGGAATTATCACTTAGCTTATTTGGTAGCACATCATATTCAAACATATCCTAAAAATAAATTTTGACTATATTCGATAATGATTGAGTTATTATTTAACCAATTATGAGTTATACTTAAATTTTTTGAGATTGTTCTCTTTACCTACATGTGTAATTATCCCGTGCAACGCCGGGTAACTCTCCTAGTCTATATATCTTTCTATCTATCTTCTTCTTCATTCTATGTTTGCGGGTTTGTTTGTGGATTTGTTTGTGGATTTGTTTTTTATACAAATCTACAGTTTTCTTCCGATCTTGATAAAATTTTGCATACATGACCTTCAAAGCATGAGGAAGGTCACTGTCAACCTCAGATTTCGAAAAAATAATAATTATTGATAAAAAAATCCATATTCATGGTTATGGCAGGGCATATTAATGAGAAATAACTCATGATCAACAATGCAAGATAAAGTTTTAGCAACAATAGGTATCAACAATGGTATCAACACGCAATTCACAAACACTCTGCACGGACCAACAATATATATCTCATGACCAACAAAGCAAATGAAAGTTGGTGCAATAATAGGTATCAACAATGGTGTCAACACGCAATGCACCAACACTATGCAAGGATCAACAATATATGTCTCATGACCAACAATGCAAGGCAAAGTTTGTGCAATATAGAATTCAATGCATAGAAGTCCTGTTATTCAGGCTTTTCTTAAAAAAGAGAATTCTTAGTACAATTTCTGGAAAATCTTTAAAAATGATCAGTAACTGGACATAATGAGTTAGCAGACTATTGAGAAAGAGTGAAAGACGATAGAGGAAGCACTCATTTAGCTTCGTGCTCTATTGAGGAAGCTAAATGAGGTAAGCAAGTAAATAGAGGAATCGGCGACTGCTTGGCTACACAAAGTGATGAATGGCCAATTTTTGCTTCAAGACAACGAAAGAAGAAAGGAAATTGTAACAACATCAAGTGTAAATCTAAAGTAATATTACGTGAGTAAAAAATTATTTAGACTAGAAAGCATCCTTGGAGAGGTCCATCCATTGTGAACCTTTAAAAAATTTTTTTTTGGTAAATCAAGTCTCGGTACATCATCTAGAATGGATTTTTTCAGTGAAGAGGTAAATTCCTGTCTTTCGGATTTTTCTTAGAATGGATAGTCCCTTCGCTCTATATTGTAGTGATTGAGTTATTATTTAACCAATTTGGAGGTTTAATTTAGCTTTTTGGGGTTGTTCTATTTACTTACAACCGTAATTATCCCGGGCAATGCCGGGTCCTCTGCTAGACTTTCTATCTTCTATCTATCTGTGTTTTATATATATAAAGAAGGATGTTTGTTTGTTTGTGGGTTTGTTTGTGGGTTTGTTTGTTTCTTATGCAAATCTACAGTTTTATTCCGATCTTAATGAAATTTTGCATACTTGACCTTCCAACCATGAGGAAGGTCACTGTCTACCTCAGATTTCGAAAAAATAATAATTATCGATAAAAAATCGATATTCATGGTTTTGGAAGGGCATGTTAATTAGAAATATCTCATGACCAACCTTGCAAGGCAAAGTTTGTGCAACAATAGGTATGAACAATTGTGTCAACACGCAATTCACACTACGCTCGGACAAGCAACAGATATCTTATGACCAACAATGCAAAGCAAATTTTGTGATCGCATCAACAATGAACATAAAATGATGATACAATGACGGAATATTCGTTTCCAAGAATTATAACAATGAACATAACATGGTGATGCAATGATAGAAAGTTCTTTTCAAAGAATTATAACAATGAACATAAAATGATGATGCAATGACAGAAAATTCGTTTCCAAGAGTTATTAACAATGAACAGGAAATGGATATAATGGATGATATAGATAGGGCAGTCTCTCTCGATGAGGCAAATGAGGTACACGTGTCTTCCTTCAGCTCCCTAAAAGACGATTGGGAAATGTGTGTGTGATTCTTTTTGTTTGTGTGTGTCTATACCCCTGCAAGCGTAATTATCCCGGGTAACGCCGGGTCCTCTGATAGTTCTATATATATAAAGAAGGATTTTTGTTTGTTTGTGGGTTTGTTTGTGGGTTTGTTTGTTTTTTATACAAATCTACAGTTTTCTCCAAATAAAATTCCCTTAGTCTTGATAAAATTTCGCATACATGACCTTCAAAGCATCGGGAAGGTCACTGTCTACCGCAGATTTCGAAAAAATAATAATTATTGATAAAAAATTGATATTCATGGTTATGGCAGGGCATATTAATGAGAAATATCTCATGACCAACAACACAAGACAAATTTTTTGCAACAATCAGTATCAACAATGGTATCAACACGCAATTCACAACACATTCTGCACTGAGGGGTCTGACATTCAGCAAAATTATGGCAAAGATTCATGAATCGCGATAATATGATCAAGACTAAGGGAATTATTAACGGATTCAAAAATTTTTCAGAAGTCCCAAGATCCTCCGAAGATTCACAGATTCACTATGGGATTCAGAGATTCGTGTAAGATTTACTTAAGATTCAGCGATTAAAGCGAGATTTACTCGAGGAAATTTCGAAACAAATAGACGCTTATCAGGTTAATTCGCTATGACAAAACACAATATATGTCAATAAAGAAACTAGACTTTGGTATTGTTTTTAACCAAGTTTCCAACACTGCTCGCATTGGGTTTGGCTTATACAGGGTGAACTAAAACCATAGGGACAAATTTCAAGAGGCGATTCCTGACCAGAAAAGGAACAAAAAAATACATAACAACATATGGCTGGCAATGGACGGTTTGTCTGTCGCAATAATTGCGTCAACTTTGCAAAAGATGTTCGAAGCGCCCTCTTTGAGGTGCAGTGCAAGAGTTCACACGTCGACAGGGCCCCTTCTCACACAAATCCCGAAAGATGGTTGCAAATGTTTTGTGAAACTCATTCATTGTTGCCAACTTGGTGACTTTTTCACTAGATTTGGTGATAAACAATTTTTTTAGTGATAAAATAGCGGTAAAATTTTTTTAGTGATATTATGAACCCTTCTCTCACTGATGATAAAATAGCGATAAAAAATGTTTTGTAAAATTTTTAGTGGCAAGAAAGACTAATGTTAGTGAAATTAATGAACATGGATTTTCAAATACAGAAACAAAAAATTACTTCTAATTTATGTATATGACAATATATATCTCGCGGGTCACGTCCAGTGGTCACGTGGCTCCACTATTGTGTTTATTGCTCTAAATTATTCGAAGATTTATTGTTGCTGTATACAAATTTGTTGAACAAAATTGTGGTACCGTCAAAACTAAACAAGTTGTTGACAAAGATTTGCATAATTTTTGCTTTTAAATATCATATAATGCACATTAATTCAATTTATTATGGGTATGATTTTGATCTTTATATTAGTGCATTACTTGAGAATGATAGCAATGATATTAAAACAAGATATCGAAATTTTTTACATTTGGTTAACAAAAGATATCGGGAGAAGATTATCAAAAACCATTGATATTTTGCAAAAACTTAGTCTTTTGCTCCCAAAAGTAGCCACGTCATAAAAAAAACCTGCAATTAGAGTCATAATATTGATGCTGTCTAGATATATTAATCAGGCTGCTGAACTCGAAAGTGAGTAGAATAATTTATCAAATAAAAAATGGGAAAATGTTGCTAAGACGGTTGATTTTTGGGCAGACGTGGCAGAGGATGAATATGCTGGAGGCAACAAGCGTTTTTCTAACATCTTAGCGCTAGCTTTACATTGGTTGACACTTCCAGTTTCCAACGCCACTGTTGAAATAGTTTTTCTGTTTATGCGATTGTGAAAAACAAACTTAGAAATAAGCTTAATGTAAATGATGCAAGTTTTGATGAAAATACGGTACGAACTAAACGAAATAATATTACATGTGACAAGTTTTGTCCTAATAAAAAAATGAGAAACATTTTCAACAGAAACATGTATGATCATATTAGTCAAAAGGATAAAGATTCTGTAAATGTGTTAAATGAATTTGGACAGATGATGCAAAATGTATTAAATATATTTGTACCAATATAATTTTTTTTAGTATTGTGAATTTTCTTTTATTGAAATATGATTTCTAGTATCCTAAATCCATTATAATTGTTCTTAAAAACTAGTGAAATTTTTAGTGAATTTTTTTAAAAATTAGTGAATTTTTGGTGATAGATTGCGCTATTTCTAGTGATGTCCACTTACAACCGAGGCTAACGAGAAATACAGACTCCGGCACTGAAAAGTCACCTGACCAAGATAGGAAAAAATTGTTTCCAACAAAGGAAAAAACACTGATTGTTAAAATACATGATGGAAAAATGAAAGTTTCATTATTAAGAGACCTATCTTGGTCAGGTGACTTTTCAGTGCCGGAGCCTGTCTTTCTCGTTAGACTCGACTTACAACGTAGCCTACGTGAAAGATAGGCCCTGGCGCAGAAAAGTCACCTGACCATCTTAGTCCAAGCAACAATCCAATCTTCAATGTTTCCGAGAAACGAAAAATTACTGATTGTTAAAATCCAAGATGGAAACAATGACGGTTAAATTGTTATTCGGACTAAGTTGATTAGGTGACTTTTCCGCGCCAGGGCAACGCCTCCTAAAGATAAGGCCAGAGCGCGAAAACGTCAGACATTGTTACATCATCATCCGAAGATAGGTTAAATCGCATTTCAGCACTTATTATAGGTAGGAATGCGATTAAACGTATCTTCGGATGATGATGTAACAACGTATGACGTTTTCGCGCTCAGGCCTTATCTTTAGGAGGCGTTGGCCAGGACCTGTTTTTCTCGTGGGCTACGACTTACAGTTGCCAACAGTGAACTCAGTGGGCTACAATCTTCCATACCTTGCAGATCTTGACATTATATCTTCATAACCACATTCACACAGAAGAATGAACAAATGAACGGATACGGAAAAGCTGAACTAGACATCAACACGATCTTCACAGATTGCTTTCTCGTTATGAAAGCGGGAACTGTTTTCTCGTCTGTTTTTTATCAGAATTTCGTTCGAAATATCAGCTCGAGAACTCAGATTCAGGATTCAAAAACACGGGATTCAGGGCAGATTCAGGGAGATTCGCAGAGATTCATTTTACCTTTGTCAAAGATTCAGGGTATTGTCAGATCCCTCGTTCTGCACCGACCAACAATATATATCTCATGACCAAGAATGCAAATAAAAGTTTGTGCAACAATAGGTATCAACAATGGTGTCAACACGCAATGCACCAACACTATGCAAGGATCAACAATATATGTCTCATGACCAACACTGCAAGGCAAAGTGTGTGCAATATAGAATTCAATGCATAGAATTCCTGTTATTCAGGCTTTTCTTAGAAGAGAGAATTCTTAGTACTTAACAATTTCTTGAAAATCTTTAAAAATGAATTTTAACTGGAGATAATGAGTTAGCAGACTATTGAGGAAGAGTGAAAGACGATAGAGGAATGACTCCTTTAGCTCCGTGCTGTATTGAGCAAATGGTAAGCAAGTAAATAGAAGGACTGGCGACCGCTAGACTACACAAAGTGATGAATGGCCAATTTTTGCTTCAAGACATCGAAAGAAGAAAGGAAATTGCAACAACATCAAGTGTACATCTACAGTAAGATTACGTGAATAAAAAATTATTTAAACTAGAAGGCATCCTTGGAGAGGTCCATCCATTGTGAGTTTTTAAAACAATTTTTTTTGGTAAATCAAGTCCCGGTATATCACCTAGAATGGATTTTTTCAGTGAAGAGGTAAATTACTGTCTTTCGGATTTTTCTTAGAATGGATTGTCCTTTCGCTCTATATTGTAGTGATTGGGTTATTATTTAGCCAATTTGGAGGTTTAATTTAGCTTTATGAGGTTGTTCTGTTTACCTACAAGCGTAATTATCCCGGGCAACGCCGGGTCTTCTGCTAGTCTATCTATATATATAAAGAAGGATGTTTGTGTGTGTGTGGTTGGGTGGGTCTGTTTGTATGTTTTTTATACAAATCTACAGTTATATGCCGATCTTGATAAAATTTCGCATACATGACCTTCAAAGCATGAGGAAGGTCACTGTCTACCTCAGATTTCGGAAAAATAATAAATATCGATAAAAAATCGATATTCATGGTTATAGCAAGGCATATTAAAGAGAAATATCTCATGGCCAAAAATGCAAGGCAAAGTTTGTACAACAATAGGTATCAACAATGGTATCAGCACGCAATTCACAAACACACTGCATGAACCAACAATATATATCTCAGAACCAATAATGCAAGGCAAAGTTTGTGCAACAATAGGCCCATTGTGTTCGCATCAACAATGGTATCAACGCGCAATTCACCAATAACAATGAGCACAGAATGATGATGTAATGTTAAAGCAATCTTTCCAAGAATTATAACAATGAACATTAAATGATGATGTAATATGGATAAGTTTCAATTTGTAACAATGCATAGAATTCCTGTTATTCAGGCTTTTCTTAGAAAAGAGAGTTCTTAGTACTTAACAATTTCTTGAAAATCTTTAAAAATGATCAGTAACTGGAGATAATGGAGAGTTAGCAGACTATTGAGAAAGAGTGGAAAGACGACAGAGGAAGCACTCCTTTAGCTCTGTGATGTATTGAGCAAATGGGAAGCATGTAAATAGAAGAATCGGCGACCCCTAGACTGTACAAAGTGATGAATGCCCAAGTTTTACTTCAACACATCGAGAGAAGAGTGGAAATTGCAACAACACTAAGTATAGATCTGAGGTAAGATTACGTGAGTAAGAAATTATTTAGACTAGCAGTGGCATCCTTGGAGAGGTCCAGCCATTGTGAGCCTTTAAAAAGATTTTTTTCGTATTTTCATTAAGAATTTTTACTGTATTAATTTTAAGCATTTTCATGTGTTTATTTTTAAGATATTGCAAAATTTAATTTAATTTTTTGAGATTGTTCTGTTTACATCCAAGTGTAATTATCCCGGGCAACGCCGGGTACCTTTGCTAGTCTATCTATATATATAAAGACGGATGTTTGTGGGTTTGTTTGTGGCTTTTTGTGTATTAAATACAAATCTATAGTTTTATTCCGTTCTTGATGAAATTTCGTATACCAGACCTTCAAAGCATGAGGAAGGTCACTGTCTACTTCAGATTTCGAAAAAATAATAATTATTGATAAAAAATCGATATTCATGATCATTGCAGGGCATATTTATGAGAAATATCTCATGACCAACAATGCAGGGCAAAGTTTTTGCAACAAGACTCATCAACAATAGTATCAACACTCAATTCGCACGGACTAACAATATATATCTTATGATCAACAATGCAAGGAAAAGTTTGCTCAACAATACGTATCAACAATGGTGTCAACACGCAATGCACCAACACTAGGCAGGGATCAAAATATGTATCTCATGACCACCAATGAAAGGCAAAATTTGTAACAATGCAGAGAATTACTGTTATTCAGCCTTTTCTTATTCTTAGTACTTAACAATTTTTAGAAAAATATTTAAAAATGATTAGTAACTGGAGATAATGGAGAGTTAGCAGACTATTGAGAAAGAGTGGAAAGACAACAGAGGAAGCACTCCTTTAGCTCCGGGCTCTATTGAGCAAATGGTAAGCAATTCGATATAAAAATCGGCGATCGCTAGACTACAAAAAGAGATGAACAGCCAAGTTTTGATTCAAGACATCGAGTGAATAAACGTAATTGCAACAACATCAAGTGTACATCTAAAGTAAGATTGCGTGAGTAAAAAATTATTTAAACTAGCAGTGGCATCCTTGGAGAGGTCCATCCATTGTGAGCCTGTTCAAATGTTTAATAAGAATTTTCACTGTATCAAGTTTAAGCGTTTTCATGTGTTTATTTTTAAGATATTTCAAATTTATTCCAAAAAAAAGTCCAAGCCACACACGGGTATCACCTAGCTTATTTGATAGCACAGCAGATCTAAACATTTCAATAAAATACATTTTGACTATATTCTGCAGACATGTGAATATTTTGGAAACTGAGATGCTGATAAAGGGATGAAAGAAGGTTTATTTCAAAAATTATTAATAATGAACATAAAATGATGCAGTGACAGGACCAAAATAAGGCAGCGTTTCTTGATGACGGAAAGCAGTCACACGTGTCTCTCTTGAGTTCCCTATCAAACGTCCAGACGACAGCAATAATTTGTGACTGGAAAGTAAACAGAAAGAAGGAGTACTGTCAGAGAGTCTCAACAGCTAAAAAAGAAAAGAGTATAGGGGCACTGGAAACATCTGAACAATGGGAGGTTCGAATAGAGCAAGAGTGTGTACAAGCTTCTACGTCAAGGGAAGAAAAGGTTGGGTGCAAAGTATCCAGTGATTTTCATTTACAATGTTTTAATCTGAGGCAAATCAAGAAGTGTTTAAACAAAGTCCGGGTACTTACTTACTTACTTACTTACTTTTCAAACCCGCTTATCCGTTAGGGTCGCGGGGGCAGCAGCCCTAAGGAGGATCTCCAGCGATCGCGATCTTCCGCCATCAGGCGCATGTCCTCCCTGGTAATATCCAAGCGTCTCGAACCCAGATTCTCCATGTAGTCTAGCCACCTGGTTCTAGGCCGACCCCTTGGTCTCTTACCCACCGGCTTGGAAAATAACAACTGCCTAGGAAGACTAGTTTGCGGCATCCGTATCACGTGGCCATACCAGCGCAACTGAGATCTCTCAATGCGGAGAAGTAGCGGCTCAACACCTAAAGATTCCCTTATTGTGCTGCTGTACACTCTATCTAGTAGGGTAACACCTGCCACACCTCTCAGAAATCTCATTTCGGCCGCTTGTACCCGCGATCGCACTCTTTCGGTCATTACCCAAGCCTCATGACCATAGGTGAGAATGGGGACAAAGATAGATTTGAAGACGGAGAGCTTGGCTTTGTTACCCAGCTCTCGTTTCGTTACCACGGATCGCCACAGTTCACGTCTGACACAGCTTGCTGCACCGATCCGAGCATCCAATTCTTTCTCCTGCCGTGAATGCAATCCCGAGATACTTGAACTTCTCCACCTGTCTCAAGTCCGGGTACATCACCTTGAATTTCTGTTTTTCGGATTTTTCGTAGAATGGGTAGTCATGTCGCGCTGTATGGTATTGATTGAGTTTTTACTGAGCTTATTTGGAGTTATAATTTAATCTTTTGTATTACGATTATAAAATACGATATTAAAATTTGAAACAGTCGTACAAACGAAGAAATGTTGAATGAATTTTTTAAAATGGCTCCTTTAGAATTATTGGAAAAGAAATAAGCATTCCAAAAATTTACAGACAATAAAATTTTTTCACGCACTTGGACAGCATACAAATATTCAATATAGAATATAATAAATTACCAAAAAAAGTTTATTAATAGTAAAAATTCTTAACGTTATTTTTATTTTTTTAACAAGAAAGGGATATTTTTATGTTTTTAACATTAATTTATTCATTTTAAACAAATTCTATAATACAGAATTTTATTATCCCTAATAGACCATGATAATATGACTGTATAGACCAAAACAAAATTTTCTGTTTTATTTGAATCTTTAATTTCATGATCATGTAACGTATTAAATCTATAGGATAAAAACATTTGAAATAATTGAACATTATCATCGTGACATTCTACCATTAAAATTTTGTGTCCATATTTTGTGTTAACATGTATAAATTTATCAATACGATATGGGTCATCAAGTTTTAAATATTTTATTATAATCGTTAAAATATATTTGAACTGATCAATGAAATTTTTTTTCTCCATTTATTAGTAAAAAGTTTTGAAAGCTTTTTATCTAAACACATTCGATTACAATATTTAAGTCGTTTTTTCGAATAAATCCAATCATAGAAATTCAGCTTTTATTTTTTCATAGGTCGTCCCCTATTTACGTGTTACCTATGACATATAATATATTTTTGACATTGTTTTTCTTAAAAAGCAATTTCATTTCACCATTGAAAACCTTATTCACATCCTATAAAATCTAAAAATTCTTTTTAAAAGAATGAAAATTCGAAGAATATTTTATTCTTTAGTCAACTGCAATCTTTTTAAATATCACTTGTTAAAATCTGGATTCTGTTTCAAATTTTTCTCAATAAGAGCACCAGCTCCTAAATTTCCTTGCTCTTTACAAACATATCTTTTCCTATTAGCTTTATCACTCCTATCTTAATACATGCATAGATTTTTAGTTGTTGATTTAAACACATCGACCCAGAATATTCGATCAAAACACATACTTGCGAAACGATTACGAGTTGGTCTTTCGATTTCCACAGATTCGTAGAATAATTGAGCAGTTGAAAAATTGTCAATTCCATTATTGGTTAAAGTAACTATTTCATTCGCTAGATATGTTACTTTAAATTTAAATTGCAAGCAAGCTGTATTTACTTACTTACTTTTCAAACCCGCTTATCCGTTAGGGTCGCGGGGGCAGCAGCCCTATGGAGGATCTCCAGCGATCGCGATCTTCCGCCATCAGGCGCATGTCCTCCCTCGTAATATCCAAGCGACTCGAACCCAGATTCTCCATGTAGTCTAGCCACCTGGTTCTAGGCCGACCCCTTGGTCTCTTAACCACCGGCTTGGAAAATAACAACTGCCTAAGAAGACTAGTTTGCGGCATCCGTATCACGTGGCCATACCAGCGCAACTGAGATCCCTCAATGCGGAGAAGTAGCGGCTCAACGCCTAAAGATTCCCTTATTGTGCTGCTGTACACCCTATCTAGTAGGGTAACACCTGCCACACCTCTCAGAAATCTCATTTCGGCCGCTTGTACAAGCGATCGCACTCTTACGCAAGCCTCATGACCATAGCTGAGAATGGGGTCAAAGATAGATTTAAAGACGGAGAGCTTGGCTTTGTTACCCACCTCGCGTTTCATTACCACGGATCGCCACAGTTCACGTCTGACACAGCTTGCTGCACTGATCCGAGCATCCAATTCTTTCTCCTGCCATCCATCACTCGTGAATGCAATCCCGAGAAACTTGAATTTCTCCACCTGTCTCAATGAGGGTCCCCTAACATGGAGAGCGCACTGAGCAGGCTGTCTTGAAAGGACCAGAACCTCGGTTTTAGCCATACTGATCTTCATACCAGCTTCTTCACATTTGGCTGCGAACCGGTCTAGTGCATGCTGAAGGTTCGTGCGAGAAGGCCCAAAGAGGACAAGGTCGTCAGCAAAGAGCAACCTCTCCACCAGGCAGTCGCCCACACAAACACGCTCATCGCCTCGGCCGCCCCTGTCTATCCAGTCCATAAAGATAATGAACAAAAGGGGCGACAGTACGCACCCTTGGCGGAGTCCAACACCCACGGTGAACGGTCTTGACTTAATGCCATTTATCCGGACACACATCTCAGAGACATGATAGCAACCAGTAATTGCCCATCCACTCTATACTCTTGCAACACTTGCCAGAGTTTCTCCCGAGGAACTCTGTCATATGCTTTTTCGAGGTCCACAAACCAAGCGTAGACCTCTTTTGCATACTCCCAGGATTTCTCAAAGATTTGCCTTAGAAGCAAAGATGTGATCCGTCGTGCTTCGGCCAGGTTGAAACCACACTGCTCCCCTGACAGTTTGGAGTCGACTATTTCTCGACTTCTCTCCTCCAGACATTTAGCGTACACTTTCCCAGGAATGCTGAGCAAAGAGATGCCTCGATAGTTGTTGCAATCTCTCTGAACTCCCTTTTTGAAGATAGGGATCACAGTTCCTGTCTGCCATTGCTTAGGGTCCTGTCCAGATATCCAAGCAACCTGACACACTCAAATCAGCCACAGGATACCATCCTGATTTTAGGCCTTTAACATCTCAGACCGGATTTCATCATCACCTGCAGGCTTGCCAGTCTTCAGGGACAGCTGAAAGCTTAATAGTTTGTGATGAAAGAGATTTCTTTCCTCGGAGGCAGCGCACGGTCTGCCAGAACACCTTGTTTATTTAAATGTTTATATTCGTGCTTTTTATATTTATTACATAAGTGTTTCTAGACTTAATATTATCAATATTGTCATCTTTAAATTCGTTGTACTGATATTTTAGTACTTTTATCAGCTAGAGTTGCTTATAATAAATTCCAATAATCGCTTATAAATATTCTCATTTATTAGTGAAAAATTTTTTTTTAAATTTTTAATCCCCTTCTACTTAAACGTTTAAGTATATCATTCGATTTTTTAGATAATATATATATTGTTTTCCTAAAGCATCTACCTTTAAAAAGGTTTCTGTTTCATATGTTAATATTTTGGATCTTCCTTAATATTTATTTACATTTACTCCACGAAGGTATTTTTTTCATTTCTTCTTAAAACAATTTTACCAATTTCTATTATTTCAGGAAAATTATTTAATAAATTTTCACCTAGATGTTAGTGAGTTTGTGCGGCCCAACATCTAGTGAAAACGAAGAGATAATTTCAGTTTTTTCATCATTATCTAACTACTTTGAATTAAAATACTCGTGATATATCTCGTAATATTGCCTACTAAAGTACCGCAATGAAGTGCTTTTTCATAAATTTCAGGTTCATAACCAACGAGTTCATTACATTTTCCTTCACTTAAGTTCATCTTATAATTATCATTAATATGAATCGTAAACAGATTTGTATTTTCGTCCACATCAAAAGTAATGGGAGAGTTATCCCCACAATTAAAAGATTCTATGAGATAATTATCAAATCCATCACTATGTTAATTTGTATTAAGAAAAGGTTAGTGTATTCCATTTTTTGTTAAGGAAATATTTAAACGTATTATTATTAAACTTGGAGGACATGTTATGACAAGCTAGAGCAGCTTTACTAAATTCACCTAAATATATAGTATTATTTGAATAGTCAATTTTAAAATTATTTTCCTTCTCACTGGCTATGATTTGCATTTATTATGCCAAATAATTATCAAAAATATTTTATGTTGGTTTTTATTAATATATTTTAATTGAATCAACTTATCTAAGGTTTCAACGACTTCATTATAAATATCTAAAGAATCATTACCAGCCATTCTCGATCTGGCTAATATGTCTAAATTTTTAAACATTTCATCTGGATTCATAAATAGCAAAGATCCTACTTGATATCAAATTCCTTCTTTCATTGTTTTTAATGTATTTTTATAGTGTTTAAGTTGTTTCGTTTTATATTCGTTTATTTGCTGTATTTCATTATTTTATTGTCCTATTGCAGTACTCAATGAAGCTCTAAGTTTCTTTATTTCATTCAAAACTATTTCTAAATTATCCTCTATTATCTCTTTTTGCTTAACAGAATCCTCACATTTCATAATTTCACTTGGCATCGTTAAATTATTCTTAATCATAACGTCTTTATCCAAATCTAAATTTAGATTTATAGTATCTTTCGATGTGCTGGAAAAAACACATCTTTATCAATTTTCGATAGTCTTTGAGAAAACTATAATTCCGTCTTCATTAGTTGAAATAATTTGGCCTAATTTATTTTCTCTTTCTTTAATTGCTTTCAAAATTTCTTTACTTTCTTTTATAAGAGTTCTTGAAACTTTTCAATTGTTTCTGCACCTAACTGTTATTTTATTTTATTCCCTCAAATCTTTTTTTTTTTATTTTTGCTCTCATTTCTAAAATGCTTTTGATGAATACTCTTTCTTTTTCAATTTACTGATAAAAAAAAAATCGAAAACACGAATGGTCGAAAATTCAAAAGTACGAAAGGTCGAAAACTCGAAAAAAACGTAATTTTATCTTTAATAAATGTATTTTGGTCCTGTTGATATCGAAGAACCAAAATTTATAAATATCGATAAAAAATGCACCACAATGGCCATTTAGATATTTACTTGCAGGAAAATCAAGTCGTGGTAAAAGAAATATGTTATACCATTTACCCACGAAATGTTTATATTTTGATAAACTATTCGTATTTGCAAAAGATTTGACCAACTTATATACAGTGTGCAGCAAGTATTTGAGAACACGGGAGTATGACATAATAGTTGTAAGGGATAAGTTTTATGCTTAAAGAATGGATTCTATATTTACCCGAACAGAAGAACTGAGACTCGAGAAACTAAAATTATCCTAGCAGAGATTTTTTTAATGAAAACAAAAGTAAATGGAAATGTCTTCGTTTTCACAAGTAAAACAAAGTGAATTGATAAACAAAAAAAAAAGTTACAAAAATTATGATAATAAATTTTAAACACTCGCAGACAAACTGCTACCAAATAAAAGTACGGCACGTGGAACCTTGAAGGTACGCCTATCCACAAAAGACGTCGAGATCCGTCCTGGATTACTCCACTTCACGGCCGAAAGAGAATTGCTGACGTCAATTGTTGATGCTCGCAGTGGAATAATTCAAGCCCAAATACCATTAAGTAGAGTCCAACAAATGCTAGTGGGGGGGGGGGGGAACCGTTACTTCTCCGAAGCTCCCCGTCCAATGAAATATTCTCCTGGTTGCTTAAAGAAAGTCATAAATGAAAGACAGTCATTAGTATTCAAATAAACCCATTAAAACTAACAGGTTGCTATCAAAGAAAGACTATTTAGGGCAAAGCTTAAAAGGTTATAGATAAGGAGCAAAATGAGAGTGCAACTCCATTAACAAATGATTCTGTGCTCGCACACACACGAAACACAAAGTTGAGTGGATCACTTAAGTTCTGTGAGGGCGTCAAGACCAAACTTCTTAAATGCGAAACACATAAAACTTATTCAGGCTACAGCAGCTAGTCGGAAATATCAGATTGGACGCAAAGAGTCACCAGCTGGAGCAAATCCCAGACATTAGAAATACTGTCCAAAGCGCAAAAGCTTTAATTAGCAATATTCCTCAATTTCCAGATAAAACGAGCGCAATAGCTCTAAACGTAAAAATAGACTTGAAACACTCGGACTGAGAAAATTAACGTGCTTATCTTAGCCGAACTAATGCAGCGTGAGGCGTCCTTTCTCTTCTTGGACGAATCCATTAAGCTCCAGCGGAAAAATTCCTTTTGCATGTCTTAGTTGGAATTCGCGTCGATATCCAGTCTTATCATATTTAGTTTGGGACCAGTAATCTAACTGTATCCTTGTCAGAGCAAACATATATGGAGGTAAGAGACTTACTCCAATTTGAGGTCCATTCTGCGAGTTCGTTTTCCCTCGGCGGCCACTTGCGGGAAAAACTGCCGACTTCTACTTCGAGCTGGGCGGCTAACCTCCGTTACCGCTCCACGGTCCCTCGAACGAACGTAGATTAAACTCGGCCTTGCACTATCCGATAGGGCCTCACGAGGATCCTTCCTCTCATCTCCCTTGCTCTTCACAGTTGCTCGATTACCGTTGAATGACCTCTACCTCCTCTTCTTCTCTTTCCACTTCACCTTCCCTCTGTTCTCATTGGTTGAACTTCTGTTACGTCGCACTTCGTAATTACCGTCGTCTCCTCGCTTGAAAATTAACATATTTCGTTCGTAATTCGAAGTCCGGCGTAACACACTCCCCTGGGTGGAACGCAGCGAATGTATATAATTATAAGACTGAGTTTCCTTTTGATTCTTCCCATCATTGTAACCTCTACGGACTCTTGATTGCTTCCAACTTTCTACCTGCTCTGCTTTTCCTCTAATTTTCCTTACTATTGCGTGGATATTGTCGTTTTTCGCTTGATTTTTCTTTCCTCCCTTAATCTCCTGTTTTCCTTTTCTTCTCTGCTTGTCGAAAAATCTCTTAATCAAATCACCGCATCGACGGAGGTTTTCTTCCGGCTCCCATGTCGGATCTCTGTAACCAATCCACTTAACTAAAAATTGTCTTTTTGGCTTCTTCCCCCTCACATCCAATAACCCTTGTACCCTGTAAACATTTGAAAACTTAGGGTCTGCTATGGGTCCAGGAGGCTTTCCTTGACACGGCCGCTGAAGATATCATTTTAACAAAGAGGAATGAAACGTCTTGTTCTTACAATGCCACCTTGCTGGTATGCTTAACCTCGCTGATACCTTGTTAACTACATCCACGACTTTGAACGGCCCTATATATCGGGCATAAAGCTTCCGGCCTATTTTTTTGGCATAGCTTCCCATACGTGAAGCTTTAGCTAGCACTAAATCCGCTTTTTTCAATTTAAACTGTGAGTGTCGTCGATTATAAAATCATCTATATTTCTAATTGTCTTTCTTCAATCTTTGTCTAACCTCACTCACAAGCTTACTTAATTTGCTCACCAACAAACAACCCTTTTGGCTAGGTTTAGTGACTCCTGGGGGTATATTAATTTCTCTTCCCAGATCGAAGAAGTATGGCGACATTCCAATGCCGTCCGCTACAGTTGAATTGATAGCTATTTCGGCGGCCACTAATTTTTCATCCCAGTCATCTTTATTTACATTAACGTAATTGCGTAATATCTGTATAACAGTTTGGTTGGTCCTCTCGGACTGACCATCTGTCTGGGGGTGATAGGCGCTACTGAATTTTAAAGTCGTCTCTAATGTCCGAAATATGGCTTGCCACATGTCCGATGTAAATCTAACATCCCGGTCAGACATGATGAACTGAGGAAAACCATGTATCTTGAACACTTCACTTATTAATAACGTAGCAGTTTCCTCGGCAGTTATACTGGTATGGCAGGGGAACAGTCTTACTCTTTTAGATAATTTGTCGGTAACTGTTAATAATGCATCAAAGCCCCTTGGGGACGTAACTAAAGGCATCACAAAGTCAATCGAAATCGTATGCCACCTCTGGGGCAGAATATCTAAAGGCTGTAACTCCCCATATGGTAACACTCGCGGCACCTTATTTTTCTGACAGCTGTCGCACGTTGTAACAAATTTCTTCACATCGCTAACTAAGCCCGTCCACCAATATCTTTGCTTAACTCTTTATATTGTTTTACGCACTCCTAGGTGACCTGACGTTGGCTCGTTGTGTAACGAAACGAGTATTTTTTTTATTAATTCCTTGCTCTTGGGTAATACTAACAATCGGTTGCCTCTTTTATCTTTTTTAAACAACAACCCGTCATTTACCACATATGGTTCTTTGGGATTTTCCAATATTTTTCTAAAACGCTGACAACTCGCGTAACCTTTCTTTACTTCAGTTATAATTTTACCGTCTTCTATCCATCCACTAACAATGGGCTGGACCAAGTCACTTTCTTTAAACTCTCCAGTCCGATCGCTAACAGGATAGCTTTCTTCGCTAGAAAACGGGCGCTTATTTAACGCTTTACAAAATCCCCTTATATTCTTTTCAGCTATGTTTACACTTAGCGGGGTTTCTTTCACCTCTTCTCCTTTACCCTCTATTAACAACGCCACTTTTTCAGCAAATTTTTCCAGGTTCTCCTCTGTAATATCTTGTACCTTGCTCCTCCAATCGCCTTCAAAGGCTCCTTTGTATAGCTCTATTTTGTCTTTCTCCTCAAATCCTGTAATCTGATTTGCTAGCAGCACATAACACTGGTTAAAATATCTAATATTTTTCTTGAACCTTGATCTTTTTAGCCTTTTTACTATCTCTTTCTGATTGTAACCCATTGCCTCCTCTTAAGTACTTATAATTTCTAGCACTTACGTTCAAGTCTTCGTAAAATGTCCTTTGCATCCTGCTACCTGATGACTGACCACGTTGATTTCTTCTATAACGAACCATCCAACGTTTCCTCTACGGCTACAGGACTTTGTCGACTTACAACCGATGTCCCGGCCTGACGCTTGAAGGATAACAGAAGAAACACAATTAGTGATCAGAAACACAAAGTACTAACTGCACAAATAAGCACAAATGTATGGTGATGAAGCGTGACGCAAGGCACTCAGACGCCGACGCGTCTTTTATGCTTTCGTCACCACACGCAAACTTAACTACTACTCTACGGTATCAAAGCGTGACGCTAGGCACTCAGACGCCGACACGTCGTTTACGCTTCTGCTACCACAACGTTCCCTCTACGTCTACAGGACTTCTGTAAGGGATAAATTTTATGCTTAAAGAATGGATTCTTTATTTACCCGAACAGAAGAACTGAGACTCGAGAAACTAAAATTATCTTAGCAGAGATTTTTTTAATGAACACAAAAGTAAATGGAAATGTCTTCGTTTTCACAAATAAAACAAAGTGAATTGATAAAGAAAAAAAAAAGTTACAAAAATTATGATTATAAATTTTAAACACTCGCAGAAAAACTGCTACCAAATAAAAGTACGGCGCGTGGAACCTTGAAGGTACGTCTATCCACAAAAGACGTCGAGATCCGTCCTGGATGAATCCACTACACGGCCGAAAGAGAATTGCTGACGTCAATTGTTGATGCTCGCAGTGGAATAATTCAAGCCCAAATACCATTAAGTAGAATCCAACAAATGCTAGTGGGGGGGGGGGACCGTTACTTCTCGGAAGCTCCCCGTCCAATGAAATATTCTCTTGGTTGCTTAAAGAAAGTCATAAATGAAAGACAGTCATTAGTATCCAAATAAACCCATTAAAACTAACAGGTTACTATCAAAGAAAGACTATTTAGGGCAAAGCTTAAAAGGTTTTAGATGAGGAGCAAAATGAGAGCGCAACTCCATTAACAAATGATTCTGTGCTCGCACACACCCGAAACACAAAGTTGAGTGGATCACTTAAGTTCTGTGAGGGCGTCAAGACCAAACTTCTTAAATGCAAAACACATAAAACTTATTCAGTCTACAGCAGCTAGTCGGAAATATCAGATTGGACGCAAAGAGTCACCAGCTGGAGCAAATCCCAGACATTAGAAATACTGTCCAAAGCGCAAAAGCTTTAATTAGCAATATTCCTCAATTTCCAGATAAAACGAGCGCAATAGCTCTAAACGTAAAAATAGACTTGAATCACTCGGACTGAGAAAATTAACGTGCTTATCTTAGCCGAACTAATGCAGCGTGAGGCGTCCTTTCTCATCTTGGACGAATCCATTAAGCCCCAGCGAAAAAATTCCTTTTGCATGTCTTAGTTCGAATTCGCGTCGATCTCCAGTCTTATCATCTTTAGTTTGGGACCAGTAATCTAACTGTATCCTTGTCAGAGCAAACATATATGGAGGTAAGAGACTTACTCCAATTTGAGGTCCATTCTGCGAGTTCGTTCTCCCTCGGCGGCCACTTGCGGGAAAAACTGCCGACTTCTACTTCGAGCTGGGCGGCTAACCTCCGTTACCGCTCCAATGTCCCTCGAACAAACGTAGATTAACTTCGGCTTTGCACTATCCGATAGGGCCTCACGAGGATCCTTCCTCTCATCTCCCTTGCTCTTCACAGTCGCTCGATTACCATTGAATGACCTCTTCCTCCTCTTCTTCTCTTTCCACTTCACCTTCGTTCGTAATTCGAAGTCCGGCGTAACAATAGTGAATATGTCATACTATTTAACCTTTCTCTACTAGGCAGATAAATATGATAGATCTAAAGATAGCCCAGCAAATGAAGCAACATGCCGTTGTTGACTCCTTGGCTGCAGGACACTCTGACTCCGAGATTGCAGCATTCCTGAAAGTCACCTGTTTGTCCGTGTTCAAAGTGTGCGGAGAACTGAACGCTGCCAGTGGTGATAAGCCAACCATTTCACAGAAGGACATTGTCAGCACTCGGACCATATCAGGACGCAAAAATTCATATGTTTTGTCCAAGCTACAATCGATAAAGACCCTGGGAGATCCATAATGGCACTTGGGAGGGAGCTGCAGGCTAATGAACTGACCATTTGACATGTGGTGTATGAAGACCTTCATTACAAGTCTTATGTGTTGCGGAGGCAACAGTTCATGTCTGAGACAACCAAGAAGAATCGATTGGAAAGGGTCAAGCAAACACCACCTAGACAGAAGGCCAAATAATGGAAACGACATACATTGTTACATCATCATTAGTCAACCATTGTTAATCCTATTTCTACCAAGCACCTCCTCAACAAGCTGAAGCATCGTGAAAAATCTTCACGACCACATCCCTCCCAACATGTGCACCCCAGCTCCCCTGATCTAAATCCTTTGGACACTGAGAGGGAGTCCAACAAGCATCAACACAACACTGTTGAAGCTCTCAGGCCAGCTATTCTGGAAGCAATGGCAGAAATCCAGAAGACCCACCTCATTCCTGCCTGCCAGTGGTTCAGACAGCGTGTGGAGCCTGTCACCGCAGCGGACGATGGTTTTATTGAATAACAATGTAATTTTTAGTCCTTTGTAAAAAATGTAAATTGTATTAAAGGCTCTGTGGTATCTTAATTGTCTGCTCCTTTTATCTGCGTATGTGATTTTGTTCTCACATACCTACTACACCCTGTACATCCATTTACAAAATATTTACAAACCGATGTGTGATTGCGCACAAGAAATTTAAAATGATAAAAGTGTTGGCAGCGAGTCTTTTTTTCATCAGATGAATTAGAACCACATCATAAAAATTTAATTGCTTTTGATGAATATGTAAGAACTAAAGATCATTCTGTCATAGACGTTTTATTTATCAGAAGATGAAAGAAAAATAAATATCTAATTTATCTTGCTCAATCTTACTATAGAGTACCTAAGATAATACACGAACAATGTGATTACGATTCTCTATTCCATTCTACTCAAGAAAAAGATATCAATTTAGATTTAATAGAATTTCCCTGTTGTGAAAATGTGAAAAAGCTCTATCGATCCATTACATTGAAACCTTAGATTCTTCTTCACTTTAGATTGTAAAACCCTAACATGAAATACAGAGATAATTTTGATGTAATAAATGAATCCATATTTCATAAGAAAACACAGAGGAATGGGTGCTCCTATATTATTTCGGGGGTTCTAGGAAACTGCCACCCAGACAACTACCACCCAGATAACTGCCACCCAGACAACTACCACCCGGATAACTGACACCTAGGACAGTTGCCACCTAGGATAGTTGCCTTTTAGGACAATTGCCACCATGGACAATTGCCTCCTAGGACAATTGCCACCCAACAATAGGGAATATGCATGGATTTTTTTTTAAAAATGTAACAATTGTTTTTTATAGAGTTGGACATGCTAAACATGAAAACTTGGCTAAAGACGCTACTAACTTCTAAATATTTATTAAATTTGATTTTAAAAACGCGGAATCCACACCCTATTTGAAAACGATTTATTATTCCAAATTTGTGATTGGTTTTCCCTCGACTTGAGAATCACATTCAATCGGATTCACATTTCATATCGTCGTATTTTTTTATGCTTAACAGAAAAATTACTATGACAGATCCCTGGATATAAAAAGGGTAATCTGAAGTTTGCCAATTATCGATGTATTAGTAGTTGTGGACTTTAGCGATTTAATAAAGACTTAGTTTTGGCCGAAGTTTGATGACTAAAGCTATTTCCTTGTCTTACATTCGCCTTGTTCACTAACAGCTTACAAATATTTTAATATGCCTGTAAACTTAAAATCCTGGCAGAAAATGTTTTTATTTTGTAGGAAAAATTAAAAATTTTCTTTTTTAGTGGTCATGCGATTGACCATGTTGTTTTGTATTTATGGTAATTACTGATTTCAAAAAAGGAGGTTCTCTGTTTGGCTCATGAAGTCGGTTCATTTTATTTAAAAAAGTTGTTATTATATCTACATTGCATTAAATGAAAAAACCTTACACTTGAAATTGTGATAATTTGTCGCACGAATAATTTTTTAGATATATTTAAAGAAAGAAATAAGAAAAAAAAGATAATTTAAAACCGATGAAGTTTATTTATTATTTTTATTAAGATTTAAAAATAAAATTTAAATAAAGCATATACTGAAATATATTTTTGTGTAGAGTACAGTCCCGAAAAGTTTGTTTTATTTTAAATCTTAATGAAAAGTTTACTTTTGTTTTTCATATTGTACTTCATATTGTGTAAATTGGAAATTATGAAAATTTGAAAAAATTTTTAAGTTGCGAAATTGTAAATTTTAATAAATATAGTACTGAATGAAATAAATTTACTAATTAAAAAATGTGTATTTAATGGCGATTCTAAAATGGAGTATTAGTTAAGATTTTCCCAAAATAAACGAGATATTGCTAGTTAAAATTGAAAGGGATAAATTTGTAATGAGATAACAGAAAATTCAAATTAGTTACATTCGCAATGTCTCGTTTATTGTGGAAAAACCATTTTCTGCCAGGATTTTGTCCTTAAAATGCACATTTTTAAAATTATTAAATTTATTTCTTTCAGTACATTTTTTTGGAAAAATGATAAAATTATTAATATCACAGAAACGGTGAGGTTTTTACTAAGGTCATATTTTAATATATAGGTTATGACATATTTTTTATAAGTCATAACCCCAGCTATTATCCCTCAATTTTCGTTCACTCATTACGGGATACCCTGTGTATGTTTCAGTTTGAACTTTTAATAACATTTATATAAATATAAAAAAATGGGTGGCTACTGAAGAACCTAGAATTGAATAATCTATCCCCATGATTTAATGTATTTACATAAAATATGATGATTTAATTACATAATTTAAAGAATCGTACTATCCAATGAACCCCAATTCACCACATGAACTAACCAATGAACTATTTATACATTTTAGAAAATAATATGAAGGTTCAATTTGATTACAATGGTACAGGAAATTTTCTTTTGGATAAATCGAATGTTTTTGATGATTTAAAACAAAGATGTATCATTTTTAGAAAAATATCTACACAGAAAAAAATATAGTTCACAGTAAAGTCTGGAATAACTTTTTCTAAATTTGAAAATAGAGAAAATTTTATTTTCGAAGTAGATCGTAGGATTAGAAAATGTTTAATGCCTTCGAAAACTACGCAACACTTTGTCTATGTTGTGGTACAAAAAACATTGATATAATACAACACCATATGTCCATTTTAAAACGAGAATAACTACAGAATTATAATGAATAGAATTTAAAAACATCAAAACTGAAGATAGTGATGTGGTTATTACACTAATTTTAATAATAATTTTAAGAAACTTATCTTTCTAAATAAAAAGAAATACATGTGCTAAAGATCTTATAAATTTTTCAAAAATGTGAATTTATATTTAGTGCTAGTTGATTATCTGCATTTTTTTATGTATCATTTGCTACATTATCTAATAAAGAGTAGTAGAAAATTAAAGAGAGATCGCAAGATTCAAGCATTCTGTATGCAAAGCAAATTTATTTTGAAATTAATTGATGAATCTTGAATAGTCAATTATCAAACTTCGTATGAACCCGGAAGTCACGGGGTAGCTTATTTAATAACGAATATTTCGACAGCTGTGGTCTACCACCACTCTAAAAGAGTAATCAAATAACGTTGAGGACCACAAATCCAGGATGCTCGGGACCAGAAACCTTTCGGATTTGCGATTTTCCAGATATATTTAACTCATGTGCATATATTTAATTAAATAGTTTATTATGACGGTTATTAAAAATTTCTTTTAAAATAAAAGTTTTGACAGTTATACAGTTGAATTAATTATTGACATCTGGATTTGTGGTTTCTGGATTTGAGGTCCTCAGCTATATATTAAAGGGAGTTATCCCAAAATCATGTATAATTCAACTCAAGTTAAAAAATATTTCTGTTTTATGCAGTTACTAATGTTGGCATCTTATTAAACAGAAAGCTAAAAATATTCCATTTTATGACATTATGTATTCTTTCGATCAAAAACCCTCCGAGTGCATTGAAAATAAAAATTTTTAAATAATTGAATGAGTAGTAGAAGTAACAGTGGACTAATTGAGAAAAATTTTTTAAAAGTTTTAAAGAAATGTGGAATTACGATAGATTTAAAGTGATGTTTGTCTAGCTAATTTAGTCGAAACGGATGTGGGGTCTTTAATTAGAATTACGAAACAAAACAAGGGATATAAATACGTATTAAATGTTACCAATACATTTACAAAGTTTGCTTGGTCTATACCAGTGAAAGATAAAACTGGAAAATATGTCGCTTAAGATTTTAAAAGTATTTTAAACGTGTAAAACCAAAAAATTTACAAACGAATCATGGAATAGAATTTTATTATAATATAATTATAAAGTTTAATGAAAGAATATAATATTAATCATTATTTGACATACAGCAATAAAAAAGATTCTACAGTTGAAAGGTTTAATCATTTCTATAGTTGAAAGGAAAAGATGTGGAATGAATTCTCTAAACGAGCTAAATATAAATGGATAGATATTTTAAATAAATTAGTTAATGATTATTATAAGTCTTATCACACAGCCATTAAAATGAAAACACTTGAAGTCAACAGGAAAAGCGAAATAAATAAATAAATAATATATACCCCGATAAAATGACACTAAAAGAAAAACCAAAATTTAAAATCTGTGAATATGTAAAAACTAGCAGAGGTACCCGGCGTTGCCTGGGTTAATTACATTTGTAGGTAAAGAGATAGATCGCAAAATATTAAATCATAACTCCCAATTGGTTAAATAATAATTCAATCAATACAATACAGAGCAAAGGGACTTCCATTCTACGAAAAATACGAAAAACAGGAAGTCCAGGTGATATACCAGAGCATCTAAACTCTTCTTGACTTGCCTCACTACGGCAGAGCATCACAAGATACTTTAGATTCAAGTTTTTCTTGCCCTTGACATACAAGCTCTTATACCCTGTTGCTCTATTCGAAACTGCTGTTGCTCAAATGTTTCAAACGCCCGTATGGCTTTTTCTGTTTTAGTTGCAGAGTATCTCTGACGAATACTCGCTCTTTCTCTTTCCTTTCGCCGACCAGGTGGCTGAGAGGGCTAGGGCGTAGGCTTTCTAGCTTTCGAGTCCACCTGGTCGTGAGTTCGAATCCCGCCATGGGCATAGTTGTTTGTGTTTGTCCTGGGCTGCGTACAGATATAACTTGTGTAAAAGGCGCAAAATGATCGTAGAAGTCGATGCCAGAAATTCTAATAAACCAAACCAAACCAAACCATTCCTTTCGAGACACATAAATTTTTGCCAGTCGTCTGGACGTTTGATAGGGAGCTCAAGAGAGATACGCATGGCTCCTATACCTAATCAATATATGCTCCCTTATTAATGTTCTGTCACTGCATCATCACTTTATGCTAATTATCAATAATTCTTGGAAATGAACGTCCAGTCATCGCATTATCAGCATTTCAGTTTCCAAAATATACACTTTCCCACAGAATATAGTCAAAATATATTTTTAGGAAATGTTTGGATCTGTTCTGCTACCAAATAAACTAGGTGATAACCCCGGAGTGGCTCGGACTTTTTGGGGGGGGGGGAATAAATTTTGAAATATTAAAAAAAAACACACATAAAAACGCTTAAAATTATCACAGTAAAAATTCTTAATAAAAATTTGAAAAAACTTTTTTTAAAGGCTCACATTGGATGGACCTGTCCAAGGATGCCACTGCTAGTCTAAATAATTTCTTACTGTCGTAATCTTACCTTAGATGTACACTTGATGTTGTTGCAATTCCTTTCCTTCTCTCGATGTCTTGAATAAAAACTTGGCCATTCATCTCTTTTTGTAGTCTAGCGATCGCCGATTCTTCTATTGACCTGCTTACCATTTGCTCAATACAGCATGGAGCTAAAGGAGTGCTTCCTCTGTCGTCTTTGTACTCTTTCTCAATAGTCTGATAACTTTCCATTATCTCCAGTTACTAATCATTTTTAAAGATTTTCAAAAAATTGTTAAGTACTAAGAACTCTCATTTCTAAGAAAACCTGAATAACCGGAATTACACATACTATGCCTATCATTGTTGGTCATGAGATATATATTGTTGATCCCTGCCTAGTGTTGGTATATTGCGTGTTGACACCATTGTTGATAACTATTGTTGCACAACTTTGCCTTGCATTGTTGGTCATGAGATATTTCTCATTAATATGCCGTGCCATAACCATGAATATCGATTTTTTATCGATAATTATTATTTTTCCGAAATAAGGTCAAGTGACCATCCTTATGCTTTGAAGGTCAAGCATGCAAAATTTCATCAAGATCGGAAGAAAACTGTAGATTTGTATTCAATACACATAAACAAACCCACAAACCCACTAACATCCTTCTTTATATGTATAGATAGATAAGATGGATTATTTGAAAAAGATTATACACCAAACTGGTCCCCAAGGTGTTTATTGTTTATAAAATTAAAAATTCTACTCCATTTATAAAATAAAAGATTTGAGTCGAGAAAAAATTCAAGGATGATTTTATTTAAGAAGAATTAATGAAAACAACTTTATCTACATGAATATATTAATAAAAAAATATTAAAAAGAAAAGGAAATAAGTTTTATGTTAAATGGTTAGTATTTGATATTTCTCACATTAGTGGGATTGATAAAGCTGATAAATATCTTGAAGTATTTTCCGTAATTTACAGTAATAACGACGCAGCATTGGATAAGCCACATTGATAAAACGTATTATTAAAAAAGAAACGGTAGTTACGCTGCACCCCCCTCTCCATTTATGATAGACAAGTAAAATGAATTGGCTTAATTTAAGAGAAACCTTTAAAATTAGAATGAAAAACAAAAGTCAAATATTCTTCTTCATTTTATTTATTTTCATCATTATCGTCAGCAATAGTTTTGTATGGTGATTTACAACATGATGTGATGTACAATCACGACAACAATAATTTCAGAAAACTGATACAGAAAATTCGTATTGAAGTTCATTATGCAACTTTTAATTTGAAATTCCTGTCGCCAAAACAAATACGAATCCATGTAACTTCTCAATCCATGAAGGGTAACTTCAACATTATTTCGATATTTTGAATCCAAATGATAAGTGAATAAATGTAATAAATAATGAACTGTACATTGTATATACATAAAAATTAAGGTACTATAATGTATATTATGCGCTAATTTCGTTTGAATTTCATCAGGACGGAATGCAACTGCATCACATCGAAGCAGTATCAGTTTTCTGAAATCGTTGTTTTCATGCTGTTAAGAAAAAAAAATGGTAGTTACGCTGCAATTGGCATTTTTTTATAACTTTTCTAATAGATATGTCGCAGTGTTATTACCATAAATTATGGTAGGTATAATAATCTCTAAAGTCATGCATAAACTTTTTGTTTAAGTTTTCATTTGCTAGAATATAGACCAATTTCATTTAGCTTGAAATTCTGCAATGAAATACTTTGATAATTTTTGGCACCATATAATGATTTACCAATTGACTTTATATTGAAATTCTCTAATAAAATTTTCTGAGAATTTTTTTTTATTTTGGAATAATTTTCCAATTGATTTTATCTTGAAATTCTCTAATAAAATCTTCGGATTATTTTTGATACATCGATATACTTACCCAATTCACATTATCTTTAAATTCTATTATAATATCTTCTGATATTTTTTGATACATGGATATTTTTTCCTAATCGACTTTATCTTGAAATTTCATAACAAAATTTTTTGATTATCTTTTTTATTTCGTGAAATATAATACTAATCAACTTTATCTTGAAATGCTATAACAAATTTTTTGATAATTTTAGATATTGTAAATAAATTTCTAATCAAACTGTTTTCTTTTTAAATAATCTAGTACTAGATTTTATATTGTTTATTTGAACAATCCATATTAATATTAAAAATGTGAAAGAGTGTTTGTTTGTTTGTTTTTACTTCGTTCACGTCGAAATGGAATAACAGATTGATGTTGTTTTCTGAATGGAGATAGTCGTTGGGCTCAAGAAAGACATAGGCTACTTTTTACCGTCGGAAAATATCTCTTTCCCATGGGAAAACACCGCTTCCTAAGTCCTTTTAAAATTACCTGTGTTTACTTTGTAATTCCCTTCAACAGATGACGTGAGCAAGCAAAGCTGCGGGTAACAACAGGTATCAATTATATAAATCTTGAAACATTAAATATTTGTACACATTTTTATATAAGAGGTCTTTATCAAACAGTTGCTCCATTTATTAGAAATATTTTTATAAAGGAAAATTCTTAAGGCTGAATTACTTTATAATGTCCAATAGTATAAGTATCTTTTGAATTTTTAATCAGAAGTCGTTTACCATCTTTCCAGCTTAGAAATTGCTCACTTAATTCTTTGGTGTATATTTCGTGTTTTTAACTTCGAATGACTTTTTGTTTATGAAAATAATCACGTTGTTTCATGAGACAATTCTTATAATCTGCGAGCTAATTTCTTTCTTGAACACAGCTTTCTTAATTACTTTACATTTTTTACGATAATTCAATAATAAGCCATTACTGTTGGGAACTGAATTCTCAGTTCTGTAGCTGTACTTTTTACTTTTGAATCCTATAAATTCTAAAACAATAGTTATTAATTAAAAATAAAAAATAAATAATAAGTAATAAAATAATTAATAAATAATACATAAATTCAAAATAAAAATAAAAAGCTGACTTTTCCGATACAGACTATCCTTTATCAAAGCAAAAAAGATAATTCTTTAAAGGCAAATACAATTATCCTTTTAGCTTTGATAAAGGATAGTCTCTATCTGAAACATCAGCTAGTTATTTTTATTTTGAATGAATTTATTATTTATTAATTATTTTGTTAATTATCATTTATTTTTTATTTTTAATTAATAACTATTATTTATTGTGTTCCAGGGTCATTGTATCTCGTCCTTTTCTCATATATATCCGTCTATAAATTCTAACATTTTTTTCGAGTTCATCTTTAAATTTTCCTCTGATTTTTTTTCATTTTTAACACTATAAGCTTATAATGGATGATCTTTAGGATGATCCGATGTATCAAAGTGTTCTGTATTATTCTTCATAAACTCATGAGCAGTTTTGAACACGACTATGAAAGAATCTGTATCTTGATATAACAATTTGATGTAATCATTAAAATTTTTAGTCACATTCTAATGAAAGTCATACATCAATAATTTTGATAGATCTAGCACAGCCTGTCCAATATAAATGGGTTTATTGACTACTTTTGTTTTATACATATGTACAGCAACTAGATGTTCATTGAATATAGTTCTCAATTTGAACGTTAGTTTATTTATAGCTTTCTGGATATTTTGCTCATCGTTATTTCAATTTTATATTTTGTCTCTTTCTAAACAACTGCATCGGATTTCCAAACACTGCATATGACATGAGTTTCTAGAAATCCCTTTCAAAATCATTTTGAGCTTTTTGTCTCTGTTTTGTATTAAATTTAATATGGCATGCTATAAACTTGGATTGAGTAAGATGTACTGGGAGCCAAAAACTGTGGACGATGAAATGCAACAATCATGACAGGAAACCACTGATCCACAAAAATTGTTTAATCGGACGTATGCGCATTTCTGCAGCCACGTTGCCTTCTTCAGCATATACAGAGGAGTTGATCTGAAAGATTAGTTTAATGCGCATATGCCGAATAAACAATTTTTGTGGTTCAGTGGCTTCTTGTTGTCATTGTTGGATTGAGTAAATTCTAGTCCTTTGTGTATTTTTCTTATTTTTTTCCCAGTTCTTTATAAAGCTTTAATATCTTATAATGCACCATGTAATTCTTTTTATCATAGAAATGACATAACTTCTCGGTTTTCCCACTTGGAGGAAATCTGTTTTCTGGTGCTAATTGAAGATTATTAAATTTGTCATGGATTTCTTTGGGAAATGTTAAATCAACTTTTAAAAATAACCTGTGTCATCATCCGAATTTGAAACAGTAGTGGTGTTATAAATAAACGAAAAACGGAAAACACTACTCTACATAGGTATTTTATTATTTTACATAGGTCTTTCATTACAGTGGTCTTGGAACCTGTAGAGGATCGTCTTTTCCAGAACCTTGGAGATGGATGGAAGTAGGCTAATAGGCCTGTAGCTTCCGGGTACAGCTGGATTTTGCCCTAGTTTGGGGATACTAAGGACAGTGGATTGCTTCCAGGACGCGGGAAATAAGAGAACTTCCAGCAGTCATTAATTAGAGACGTGATGTCATCAATAACGTTCTTCGTGAGATTCTTTAGTGCAATGTTTCTTACCTTGTCGTTTTCTGGAGCCTTCTTTTTTTTAGTCTCCATATGATAGAGTTGATTTCACCAGTCTGAATCCGGATCTGCCACGAACGATGGGGGACTTCAAAAGAAGCTGGTGATGCTGCTTTCCGCACGCTGGGTCACGAATTGACTTTCAGGATTGTTGATGTCGGGAGTTACAAACTACGTCTTCAGTAAGTTTGCAATGACATGAGCTTTGTCATGGTCACTTTGGACATAATCGCCATCTGGCGTGAGAAGCGGAGGAAACGTGGCATTCTTCTGCTTCATCTGCAAGGCTCTAACCATTCTTCAGATAGAGTTTTCACGGGTCAACAGGTTTTTAAGCCGATCATACCACCTGGCATCTCGAAGATCTTTGACTTCTTCATGGAACCTACGCACACCTTTATCACGTTTTGGAAGGTCTCATTAATCTCTGAAATTATAGCGATTAAAACAAAACATCATACTCAATAAAGTTTTAAGAAGAGTAAATTTTTGAGAGCAGCCCAATTACAACTTCCATGTTTACTTTCGAAGCCTCTTGTACTTTGTTTTAAGCCATGGTTCTCGATAATGATGCCATAGCCTGTGGATCTGTTTCCTTTCAGCGATTAGTGTTTGATACCTGGGGTAAACTCGAGGTGATTAGGTGGTTTGCTTTCTGATGGATAGGCACTAGCTACAACAGCACTGGTGATACGCTTTGTGATGTTATCAACACTTTGATCAATGTCACCGAAGCTGTGAGCAGCGTCGAGACAGGAGCCTTGGCCCTTGAGTATGTCTTTAATAGCTTCCAATCTTGCTGATGTTTAATTTCTACCCTGTACCTGATGCTGACGTTATCAAGGATCAAGGCTACAGACTTGTGGTCGGAGGGAAGGTCATCAATCGTGAAGATGTTGAACGGTTTGTAGAAGCCTTTCATAAGAAAAATGTCCAAAACATCACTAGAAGGGGAGTGGTCACAAAAGTAAGTGTCCTCTACTGGACCTGCAGCAATGACATCATCCTAGGTTTACAAATACTTGTAGAGAATTGCGCCATTGCTATTGACTGCTTTAGAGTTCCAACTTGGATGCTTGGCATTTACGTCGCCAGCAATGATTACTGGGATATCACCAGCGAGAAGTGCATCGAGATCACTGAGGCCAAGGTTGTGCTTGGGTGAGTTATAGAGTTAGACCAATTTCACTTCGCTTAGGGAGATATCATTAATAATAACTGAGGCTGCCTCCATACCTGTGTAGAAGTTCAAGATTACCTCTTGGTGCTGTATGCCTTTACGAATGATGATTGCAGCTCCGCCAGAAGAGTTTCTTTTCACGTTAGCAGCTATCCTGTCTCCCTGGTAGACACTAAATCCAGTTAGCTTAAAATCCTGTACCGGCATGAGATGGGTTTCACAGAGGAAGACCACATCGATTTCTTGTTTTAATAAAAAATTGTGAAATTCTAGAAGCTTACGAGGTATTCCTCTCGCGTTCCATATAATGCACCTAAGCTCACCTTTAATACTCACTTGATGATGCTGGTAGTCCACCTTGCTATTTGTTTGTCGTAAGGAGTCCAGCTATCTGTGGGAATCGTCTGCCTAGCATCGTAAACTGGTGACAGATGCTTCCAAGTTGCTTGTACATTTCTTGTAAGTCGTTGACCTTGATGCCGTCCTCAAAGGGTTTTGAAACTACTGCAGCATAGGTTCTTCCCTGGGTCACTTTAGCACTTGGGAATCTTCTTACTTAAGGATATTTTGGACACTTTCAATAACTGGAAGTGTGTTGACCACAACATCTAACACATTTTGGGGGTCCTGCCCCTTAATTTTGGGGCAATCTCTTGATTGGTGCCCTTCTGACCACTTGTTGCAACGGGGGTCTTCCATGCACCCCATGGAGGTGTGCCCGAAACGAAGACAGTTGAATTTAACTATCGACAACGACAATCGACAATCGAACAGTGAAGTGTACATTTGTTAGGATGGGACGAAAGCAGCGCTTTCACAAAGCTCATCTAACCAGAATAAACTCCAAATGAAATACATTGAGGTAGTCAAGAAGCCTAACCAACCCAAGTGGTCTTCCATATTATACAAAAAAGAAAATAAGATTGACGATTGTCAGAAACGAAAAACAAACTAAATAAAAAAATACAAGGAGAAAGAAGATTATCACATCTTCCAGTAGTCTGGGAAAGAGACGTCGTAATATCTTCAAAATTGATGTCAAGAACGTGCCTCGGTTTACGATACTTTGTATGCCAGTTCATATTCATTGAGTTCTTCAGTATCCCTTTCACAAGCTTATTGTCATGAGTCTTCATCTTCTGTATCATATCAAAAGGAGATCTTATATAAACTTTCCGATATGGGCCATGTTTAAATCCAAGTGGATGGATTGAATTTTCACCGTCCTTCTGTCCAGCTGGGCAATGGTCCTCAGGGTAACATTCTGGAATGACTGTAGTTCACTCCATCTGATTTTACAGATAGTCGCCCACGCAGGCATGCCATAGAGGAGTATGGTCCGGATAATCGATTTGTACAGAAGTAGCTTGTTGTCAATGCTGAGGGCGCTGTTGCGACCCATGAGAGCTATGATAATGTACTTAGCCCTCTTCGCTTTGTTCAGAGCATAGGACATATGCCGGTTCCATGAGAGTCTTGAGTCAATGATAACTCCCAGTTGTAGTTGTCCACCCAGTCCAGTTTCTTATTGAACAAAACAAAAGAATCTGGGGGATGCTTGAGCTTCCTATTGAGGTATAAAGACTTGCACTTTCCGACGTTAAGGTTCAATATCCAGCAGTTAAACCAGTCTTCGAACTGCTTCAAGGCGCACTGCAGCCAAGTGATAACGTGAGCCGGCTGGTGCGCCCATGTCATAATGGCAGTGTCATCCGCATAAAAATAGAGATTACAATTATCGGGTATCGGGAAATCATGTACAAAGTAATTAAATAGCACAGGCCCGAGGACAGAACCCTGAGGGACATCGGCCTTTACAACACGGGGTGTGGAAAGATTTTCTCCAACTTTGGCTTGATAGGATCTGCCGTCAAGAAAGGATTTCCCCATCGGCAGGGAGCCCGTCTCTGATCATTTTGTAGAAAAGGCCCTCATGCCACACTTGGTCAAAGGCTTTACTGACATCGAGAAATACCACCCCACAGTACCTCGATAGGTTCAAGGGGGTGCTCAGGTCTTCAACGAGCCTCCATATCTGCATCGGACAAGAGTGGGCAGCACGAAAGCCAAACTGCTCTTCCCAAAAAAGGTCATTTTCTAGACAGTGGACTTGGAATCTGACGAGAATCGTCTTCTCCAACACTTTGGACATTGAGGGTAGCAAGCTAATAGGTCGGTAACTCGCGGGAATTGCAGGATTTTGCCCCTGCTTGGGGATACTCAACACAATAGATTTCTTCCAAGCCACAGGGAAGTAAGAAAATTTCCATCAGTCGCTAATGATATTCGTGAGAAAGTCAATAAAGTTCTTTGGGAGATTCATATAGGCGTTATTACTCACCATGTCTTCTCCTGGAGCCTACTTATTTTTCAGTTTACTTATGATGTTGGCGATCTCTCCAGCCTCGACGTTTTACTTCATTAAATGCTGCGGGACTTCATCAAAGTTAACAATTCCTTCTTCCACACGCTGAGACATGATTTGGCTCTTGGGCTTATCGTCGGTCGGAGTAACAAACTGCATTTCCAGTGAATCTGCAATGACTTGGGCCTTTTCCTGATCAGTTTGCACATAGTCACCTTGTGGAGTACGTAGTGGAGGAAGCGTATCATTCTTCCTCTTCTGTAAAGCTCTGACGATACTCCAAATGGAATTGTCGCGAGCCGACAAGCTTTTGAGTTTTTCATTCCATCTAGCGTCGCGAAGGATTTAACATCGACAATCGACAATCGAACAGTGTAGTGTATCGGTATTCGTGTGGAACTTGAAGCATAGCTTCCATAATCTCACCCTTCATAATCATATTCCAAGGGAAATACACTGAACTAGAAAAGAAGGTACCCACAAAGGTCATCCAAAGTATGAAAGAAAATTGCCTCCTCTTGGTGGAGGAAAATTTGATTGATGATTGTCTGAAGTAGGAGTATATTACATAGTAAGCCACAAAAAAAAACGAAAGAATTTTATGAAACCCAGTAATCTGGGAAGATGACATTATCAATGTCATCAAAATTGACATCAAGGATATGTCTTGGATAACGATGCCTTTTTCTATGTAGAGAATGTTTAAGAATGCCAGAGACTAGATCATTATCATGATTTGCCATGATAATAGGCAGCACGGTTTTAATGAGCTCTTGAACATATTTCCCGACATGGGTCATATCGAAATCATTATGAATGGAGTAATTGCGAGCAATTCTCCTATCTAATTGTGCAATAGTCCTTGGGGTAATGTTTTGGAAAGTTTGGAGTTCCTTCGATCTTGTTTTGCAAATCGTAGCCCAGACGGGCAAGCCATATAGCAAGATGACACGAACAATAATTTTGTATAACAGTTGTTGTTATCAACACTGAGGGCACTGTTATGACCCAACAGAGCAATTAAGCTGAACTTTGCTTTTTTGGCCTTGTTCATCGCATAAGTCACATGCATATTCCATGATAGTTTTGAATCAATAACAACGCCAAGGTATGTATAATTATCAACCCATTCCAAGTATTTGCCATATAACTTTAAGGAGTCAAGATTTCTCTTTTTCTTCTTAGTGATAAACAATGCTTTGCGTTTGTCTACATTCAGTTTTAATCGCCACTTGCTAAACCAGATTTCACATTCTTTAAGGGCTTTCTCTAAACGTGATACAACAACACTAGGCTGGCGTGACCATGTCAGTATAGCAGCATCATCCAAATAAAAATATAGCTTGCAGTAAGAGATTTCAGGGAAGTCACGTATATAGTAATTGAACAGAACTGGCCCCAGCACTGATCCTTGTGGGACACCGCCATTTATCTTACAGGTATCAGATAATTCATCTCCAACTCTGACCTGAAATGACCTGTTGGACAGAAACGAGTGAACTAGACTAATTAAATCATGTGGGAAACCATCAGTAACAGAGCATTTAACATCGACAATCGAACAGTGTAGTGTATCGGTATTCGGGTGGAACTTGAAGCATAGCTTCCATAATCTCACCCTTCATAATCATATTCCAAGGGAAATAACTGAACTAGAAAAGAAGCCTGATGTACCCACAAAGGTCATCCAAAGTATGAAAGAAAATTGCCTCCTCTTGGTAGAGAAAAATTTAATTGACGACTGTCTAGACTAGAAGCAGACCACTAGTATTAGATAAAACACGACCTATGAAGTCCAGTAATCTGGAAATAAGACATTATCAATGTCTTCAAAATTAATATCAAGTATATACCTTGGATCACGATATCTCTTTCTATGCATAGGATGATTTAAAATGCCCGAGACTAGCTCTTTGCTATGATTTTCTATATTGGGCAGCATGGATTCCATGAGCCCTTGGACGTATTTGCCAATATGAGTCATGTTGAAGTCATTATAAATGGAGGAATTGCGAACAATTCTCCGATCTTTTTGCGCAATAGTCCTAAGGGTAACGTTTTGGAACGTTTGCAGTTCTTTCCACCTAGTCTTACATATTGTGGCCCAGACGGACATACCATACGTCAAGATGGTCCGAACAATGACCTTATAGAGTAGGAGTTTATTATCAATGTTTAGAGCACTATTCCGGCCCAGCAGAGCAATCAAGCTAAACTTGGCTCTCTTGGCCTTATTCAACGCATAAGTATCGTGGGGAGTCCAGGTAAGTTTACAGTCAATGACAACACCAAGGTATTTATAAGTTTCAACCCAGTCCAGTTTTTTGCCATATAGTGTTAGAGAATCTAATGATCTCTTTCTTTTCTTGGAGACAAACATCGCCTTGCATTTGTCTACATTCAATTTTAGCCTCCACTTGCTAAACCAGCTTTCACACTCCTTTAGAGCCTTCTGTAGCCGCGAGACTACTACGGCTGGTTGACGAGCACAGGTCAGTATAGCAGCGTCATCTGCGTAAAAAAAAGAGCTTACATTTGGAAGGACTTGGAAAGTCTCGCATAAAGTAATTAAATAATACTGGCCCCAGGACTGAACCCTGTGGGACACCAGCTTTTATTTCATACATAGGAGATAGACTATCTCCAACTCTGGCCTGAAAGAACCGGTTGGAGAGAAACGAGTGTATCAGAGTAATTATGTCTTGAGGAAATCCATCCATAATCATTTTAAAAATAAGACCATCGAGCCAGACTTGGTCGAAGGCTTTGTGTACATCGAGGAAAACGACCCCACAATACATAGAGACATTAAGGGGCTCATTGATATCTGCTGCGAGCCTCCATGTTTGGAGTTGGCAGGAATGGTTTGAGCGAAAGCCAAATTGTTCATCGCATTTAACATAATCAGAGCGGGTATTTATAGAGAAAAGCGGCCAATATTAAAAAAGAACAGACGCACTTCAACTGAAAAATTCAATGGTTGGTTAGGTTGACCCACCATTGAATCAGTTGAGAGTCGCTGACAGGGTGACCAGATACCTCTCGTTAAAAAGCGCCCTCGTTTGGCAAAAATTACGCCCAAAATATTTGTAAAACGCCCAAAATTATCGTCCAAAAATAAATATAACGTTTCACTTAAAAAATTAAAAGAAATTAAAAAAAATTAAAATTAATTAAGACGAAAAATTATAAAAAATTTTTTTAATTTAACATTTTTTTAAACTTATAATCCAATTTCTTCAAATATTTCAACAACAGTAAACAATTCATTTTCTTTACCATCTTCTTGATCTTTGTTGTTTTTACTTGCATATATTGTTGAGTCAAAACGGGATAACATAGTTTGTGAAGGAATAAATTCATTACAACATTTTTTATCACAGTGTCATGAATCTTAATAATCATTATAGACTCAAGTGAAGTGAGACTCATACGATTTTTTAATCTTGTTTTAACACATGTCATTACAGAAAATACCCTTTCTACTGAAGCATTAATTAAGTTCCATATTATTTTATCTTACCTTTGAACTCCTTTTCATTTTCCCAGTCTTTCTGATACTTTTTTGGATATTTTGTCCATTTTCCCATTTTTAAATATTGCTTCTGTCAATATCGTCTGTTTTGCTTGTGGTTATCTACGAGTATGGTGCTAAACTAATTATATTATAAACTATTCATGATCATGATCACCTATATATAATGTATAGTAGTTTGTTTTGTTTGATCGCATATTGGCGGCATATGACAATATTACAGTAATATTTTTATTATATGTGGACTTGGATAATATAATATGATGTCACCCTGTAGCCAACGAGAAAAACAAGCCCCGGCGCGGAAAAGTCACCTGATCATAGTAGTCGGGCCAACAATCCAACGTTCATTCTTTCCAACAAACGAAAAAATATCAATTGTTAAAATCCAAGATGAAAACAATGAGGGTTACATTTTTCCTCGGACTAGTATGGTCAGGTGACTTTTCCGCGCCGGGGCCTGTCTATCTCATTGGCTACACGTCAGCCTGTATGACGTGTGACTTTTAGACTTATCTCATGACTGTTACTGCTACCGAAGCGCCATCTGAACAAAAAAACGCACAAATAGCCCAAATTCATTATGATTCGCCCAAATTCATTGTTTTTGATTTATTCGCAAAAAAAAAACGCAAAACGCACAAACCAAATTTTAGGCGCTAATGGCCATTAAAAAACGCCCAATTTGTGGTTTATCGCCCAATCTGGACACCCTGGTCGCTGATTGGCCCTTTATCCGAATTAAGTGATTTATTGCTGTTTGTAGATTGAACCGCCATACTCTCAAAGGCATCCAGGAATCGTTTCTTATTTATTGTAAAGGTGGGCGATTCCGTGAAAATTGGAATCGATTCCGGAATCGACTCTGAACGGGTCACAATCAGGTAATTAGTCAATTCCTGGAATCGATCAGGGAAAATGACATCAACGCTCTCTAGAGGGAGCACTGATACTAAACCATCTTTGTATAGAGTAAACATGGTTAAAAGAATAGCAAAATATACACACAGCAGCCATTTATGTATTTTTATTTAATAACAAACATGTTTGCACATTAATTTCACTTAAACGAGATCTTTTTCGGGAAATCAATACACCAGCTTTTGAAAAAATTCTCTCACATGGAACAGATATGGCTGGGACACACAGATATTTATTAACTAATCTTGTTAAATTTGGAAGTTCCTGCTCATGTTTAGACCAGTATTCTATAATTGAGGCTGTTCTCTCCAGAAATGGTTGGGAAAAATACGTCTGCATCTCTGCAGACTCTGGCCGGTTACTAGACCTTAAAGCATTAGCTTGTTGGCTCACCTGGAAAAAAATCATTGGAATTTATTTAATCATATTTAATGACTTTAATAAATAATAAGCAATCATACCTCAATGTCAAAATCATCCCAAAGAGTATCGCTGCTTTCTTTTGACAATAGACTTGGGGCATTGGCAGTTTGATCTTGATTTATGGCAGTTTGTGTAGATAATTCAGACTTCAGTCTAGTTATGCAACTTCCATTTTCTCATGATTGACGAATCCCCAGTTGCTATCGGGCTTCTTCTAGGTTAGTTTTTGTGTTGTTACTTCTTTTGATAAATGTCACTGTAGATTTTATTTTATCTTTAACAGTTTTTATTGCGGCCACATTTGCTATAGATGCTTTCACTACAAGATTCAATGTGTAGGCAAAACAGCCTAAATGTCTTAGATTTAGTGCACGGACAGCTGCAACCATATTTGCAGCATTATCTGTGGTTATGCACATCACTTTTCCAGTTAAATTCCATTTTTTGATCTTATTACCCAGATCAATCGACAGATGCTCAGCATAGGTGTACGTTGATTGGATAAGAATGAAAAAAAAATACACTAACTGGATTAAAGCAGAACAATAGCAATTAGATAACTAATAACAGACTAATAAAGAATAAAAAAATATCGTGTACCCAATCAGATTGGGCCACTCTGTTCTTTACGTTCTTATCCAATCACCGTACGAAAAACAAGTGCAGACCGGGCGGGGCAAATGTCCGGAATCGATTTTTGACAAAGTTGGAATCGAGAGTCGATTCGACTCAGGAATCGGGTAATCGATTCTCGGAATCAAGAATCGCCCACTTCTAATTTATTGACTTTAAAAGTTTAACATGTTCGAAAGATATACTGTGTCCTGTGTCCAGTGAGTGCTTGGCGACGGCGGAGAGGTGGCCTCTGCCGAATTTCCTATGACACAGATGCTCTCTAAACGTCGCGAGAAGTCTGTCCTTGATAAACCTTCGGGCATTGAGGGCATTTAACTTCATAAATCCCTGACTTTTGGAGAGGGGAACCTTGTCTTTGGGGTTGGCTAAAGAAAACCTTGCTTGATTCGGGTTGCTGAAACAAAGGGAAATATTATGAGCAAACAAAGGTTTTTATTAGGCACGTCGATAGATCATTTGTGATCAGTTGAGGGTGTGGGATAGGACACTGAAATTCCACAAGACACAGGACAGGAGACAGGATCCAAACGGACTAGTTCTTAAAGGTATCACCTCTACTCTCTTTTCAGGTATCATCTCATTACTATCATTTCCAGTGCACTCTTTTCAGGGTGATATTCACCTTCTGTCACGTTTTATGTACTGGTTCCTGGCGTTGGAATTAATATTCCCGTAAATCAGTACATCAAGACGCTCATTATCCTTCTGGGTCCCTGGCATTGGGATTAATTTCCTCGCAAACCTAGCTAAGGACTTTTCATATCATCTATTATTATTCTAATCATTCACGAGTGGGTCCCTGGCGTAGAATTAACTTTCTCGCAAACCTGACTTGTTTTCTTTTTTCCTTAAAGCTGGGTGCGTCATTCTTAGTACGGCTTCTTTAGCACACACCTAGCTGCGAGGTTAATCCCCCCCCTTCTGGTTCTATACAATTATATTTTAGGATTATGATGGCGTCGTCCAAATTAACCACGTTGGAGTCGGCTAAAGTGCCATTGCTAGTGGCAGATGGTAAAACTGTGTCCTGCGAAAAGGCCTACCGGGATGCCTGCTTGGATGCTAGGTTTGCTGCTTTTGACGAAAAGTTAGAAGCTCTCCGAGATCGAAGAAATGCTAAGTATAGGGCACTGGAAGAAAAACTCGAATCCCTGCACAAAAATTTTGAAGAAAAGTTCGAAGATATCAACAAGAAAAGCAAGGACTCTCGTAGAGATGTTATTGACAAGTTAGGCGAACTGAAGGAAGCCTTTGGGAAATGCTCTGGGACTCCAAAGACAGGTAAATCCAAGGAAGATATAACGGTTGATAACAGCAAGGTAAGTTATGTTTTTAATACTATTTCCTGTGCTAAAAGTTTAGAGTCTATGGATATAATTGAAAATAGTGACTGCTCGACAAACGGTGGCTATAAGAGAAGTCATTCTGATGGAACCGATGAAGAAGTGGATAGCAGTCCCTGGATTGCTATTGCTAATAGAAAATTCAGAAAAGGCACAAGGATCGATAACCTAAAGACCGTCTCCAAAGTAAACGAAGAAGTCGTCAGCGCGACTAGAATGAGGAATCCGAAGAATGTACAGGGTTGCTCGGCTAATAAAAACCATAGGATCACTTAGAGGTATGTACCGCCAATTATCGTGCGGACTCATGGCGTCCCGTTTAAGACGATTTTAACTGAGCTCGAGAAGCTCACCGTTCATACGGGCAGAGCTGAAACCGTCAAAGTTAAATGTGAAGATGAAGAAACCCACAACAGATTAGTCTCTGGAATTAAGTCTGATAATATTTTAAAAATTAATCATCATTAACTGAAGTCGGAGAAGGTCTTGAAATACGTAATTCGTAATGTGGATGTTTCATATGACCTCGATGACTTCCAAGAACATATAAAAAGATCCAACTACTTCCCGGAAATAGTAATTCGTTTGAGGAAAGCCAAAGTATCCATTGATATGCCGATGGTTTTGGTTCTACTCCCGAACACCAAATACAACAAGTCATTGAAAAACATAATACGTATTGGGACGCTGGCAGTATCAGTGAATGCCTTTCGAGGGAACAAGAAGCCACTACAGTGTTACAACTGCCTGTGCTTCGGACACGTATCCATGGGCTGCACGGAAGATCCTCGTTGTAACAAATGTGCAGAGGGGCACCAGTTAAGAGATTGCCCCAAGATCAAAAGACAAGACCCCCCAAAGTGCCTCAGATGTGGTGGACAGCACACATCAAGCTACAAAAAATGTCCAAAATACCCCCAGATTCAAAGGATGCCTAGTTCTAAAGTGACAGCAGGCAAATCCTATGTTGCTGCTGTGTACACACGAGAAGATAAAGGCCTGAACATCAACGACCTACCAGGTATGTATAAGCAATTAGGACGTATCTTTCATCTGTTTTCTAATCTAGGTAAAAGTTACCCACAGTTGAGTGGGCTCCTTACGACCGACTAATTTTAGTATGGCTGCACAAAGTTATAAGGTAATCAAAAAAGGTGAACTTCGGTGCGTGATATGGAACGCTAGGGGCATTCACCGAAAGCGTATCGAGTTTCACAACTTTCTGATAAAGCAAAAAATCGACGTTGCTTTCCTGTGTGAAACTTACTTCAAACCAAGCCAGGACTTCAAGCTACCTGGCTAGTGTGTGTACCGTAAGGATCTAATGGCTTCAAATGCTGCAAGATGTGGGTCTGGGGGCGCTGCGATCATCATTAAGAAGGGAATTCAACACCAAGAATTAATATCCAAGTCTTATGCAGGTAAGGAATCGGATTCTATCATTATCAATGACGTCTCCTGTGGTGAAGTGAAGTTCGTGGCACTCTACAATTCACCTAAACATTATCTTGACATTTGCGAGCTTCACGAACTTTTCAGTCGTCCTGGCTGGTGACCTAACTGCAACTCCAGAACGGAGAGTTACAACGGCATGATTCTCTATAGGTACATACAAGGTAGAGATCATATAATCGCTGCTGGACCTGTGGAAGACACCTACTACTGCAACCACTCCCCTAGTAGTGACGATTTGAAATCTCGCTCTTGAAGGGTTTCTTCAAACCGTACAATATCTTCACGATTGATGACCTCTCTTCTGACCACAAGCCTGTGGCGTTGAACTTTGACAATGTCGACATAAATTTCCTAGAGGAACTCGTACATCATCAAGACTGGAAGCTCTAGAAAGATATTCTTAAGGATTATGGCTGCCATCCCGACGTTGCTTACTATACAGTGGACATCGATCAACTTGTTGATGACATCACCAGATGTATTAACAGTGCCATAGAAGCTAGTAAGTATCCATCAGAGTATAAACCTTCTCATCGAATCCGACTCACTCCTGGAATCCAACGCCTAATTGCTGAAAGAAACAGGACCTGTAGACTATGGCAAGGCTATCGTGAACCTTGGCTCAAAACCAAGTACAACAGCCTAGTGAGAAGAGTCGAGGAGGATATAGAGAGCTTCGCGACGCTAGATGAAATGAAAAACTCAAAAGCTAGTCGGCTCACGACAATTCCATTTCGAGTATGGTCAGAACATTACAGAAGAAGAAAAATGATATGCTTCCTCCACTCCGTACACCACAAGGTGACAATGTGCAAGCTGATCAGGACAAGGCGCAATTCATTGCAGATTCATTGGAAATGCAGTTTGTTACTCCTACCAACGATAAGCCTGAGAGCCAAATCATGTCTCAGCGTGTGGAAGAAGGAATTGTTAACTTTGATGAAATCGCGCAACATTTAACGAAGAAGAGCGTCGAGGCTGGAGAGGTTATCACCATCATAAGTAAACTGAAAAAGAAGAAGGCTCCAGGAAGAGACAAGGTGAGTAATAACGCCCTTATAAATCTCCCGAAGAACTTTATTGACCATCTCACTAATATCATTAACGTCTGCTGGAAATTTTCTTACTTCCCTGTGGCTTGGAAGCAATTTCTTGTGTTGAGTATCCCCAAGCAGGGGTAAAATCCTGCAATTCCGGCGAGCTACCGACCTATTAGTCAGCTATCATCATGTCCAAAGTGTTGGAGAAGACGATTCTCGTCAGATTCCAAGTCCACTATCTAGCAAATGACCTTTTTCGGGAAGAGCAGTTTGGCTTCCGTGCTGCCCACTCTTGTCCGATGCAGATATGGAGGCTCATTGAAAACCTGAGCATCCCCCTGAACCTCTCCAGGTACTGTGGGGTGGTATTTCTCGTTGTCAGTAAAGCTTTTGACCAAGTGTGGCATGAGGGCCTTGTTGATGAAATCCTTTCTTGACGGCAAATCCTATCAAGCCAAAATTGGAGAAAATCTTTTCACGCCCCGTGTTGAAAAGGCTGGTGTCCCTCAGGGGTCTGTCCTCGGGCCTGTGCTATTTAATTACTTTGTACATGATTTCCCGAAACCCGATAATTGTAATCTGTATTTTTATGCGGATGATACTGCCATCATGAGATGGGCACACCAGCCGGCTCACGTTATCACACGGCTGCAGTGCGCCTTGAAGCAGTTCGAAGACTGGTTTAACTGCTGGAAGTTGAACCTTAACGTCGGAAAGTGCAAGGCTTTGTACCTCAATAGGAAGCTGAAGCGTCCCCCAGATTCTCTTGTTCTGTTCAATAAGAAACTGGACTGGGTGGACAACTACAAGTATCTGGAAGTTATCATTGAGTCAAGACTCTCATGGTACCGGCGGATGTCCTATGCTCCGAACAAAGCAAAGAGTGCTAAGTACAGTATCATAGCTCTCATGGTTCGCAACAGCGCCAACAGTATTGACAACAAGCTACTTCTGTATAAGTCGATTATCCGGACCATACTCCTCTATTGCATGCCTGCGTGGGCGACTATCTGTAAACTAGATGTAGTGAACTACAGTCATTCCAGAATGTTACCCTGAGGACCATTGCCCAGCAGGACAGAAGGACGGTGATAAACCAATCCATCCACTTGGATTTAAACATGGCCCATGAAAGTTTATACAGGATCTCCTTTCGATTATGATACAGAAGATGAAGACTCACGACATTAAACTTATGAATGGCATACTGAAGCACTCATTGAATATGAACTGGCATACGAAGTATCGTAAACCGAGGCACGTTCTTGACGTCAATTTTGAAGATATCAGCAACCTATCTTTCCCGGACTACTGGAAGATGTGATAAACTTCTTTCTCTTTGTATTTTTTATTCCGTTTGTATTTTGTATCTTATTTTCTTTTTTGTATAATATAGAAGACCGCTTGGGTTGGTTAGGCTTCTTGACTACCTTAGTGTATTTCATTTGGAGTTGATTCTGGTTAGATGAGCTTTGTGAAAGCGTTCTTTTGTCCCATAGTAACAAATGTACACTTCACTGCTCGATTGTCAATTGTTAAGTTCAGTATCTTCGGGTTTTCTCCTGATTACTCCTTGTTTTACCTGCTGAATGATGATAGCTTCGCCCTCGAAAACCGCTTATGGGATAAGGTCGTATTTTTCCTTTTGTATTTTTGTTGTGGTCAAAGAGTCTTTTATTTATTTTATCATATTACTTTTATCCACATTTCTTTCCCTTTTCATTTTTTCTGGTGGTTGTACAATTTCTTGCCAACTCAGGAAAAGTTTATTATTATTGTCATTGTTTGGGGAAGCCAAACTCGGATCAAGTCCGGAAGCCAATCCCAGAGGCGGACCCAAAAGAGGGCCAAAGCCCAAGGGACTCAAATGCGAGGGAGGGAAAGTTATGCACTCGTGGGAGTATTGATGTTTGAGTGTAGGAATTTCCTTACTATTTGACAGGTGTTTAGAATTGTGGCTTTCTGTAAGGTTTTCTATAAGTGTGGGTTTAAATTTAGTCTTGACAGGCTTTTGTGTAGCGAGTGTGGAATAACCCCAGTGGCAGAAAGAATGATAGGAACAATGTGTACTCTGTTAACTCCCCAAAGGCGTTTTATTTCATGTGCAAGATCCATATATTTAGTGATTTTGTCAGTGTATGTCTTTTGTAAATTGTGTGTATTGGGGATGGAGATATCAATTATGTAAGTCACTTTGTTTTGCTTATCTACTAGTGTAATGTCTGGTCTGTTATGAGGGATAGTTCTGTCAGTGATTATATCTCTGTCAAAATATAGTTTATGTGTGGTGTTCTCTAAGACAGTGTCGGGGATATATTTATAGTAAGGAGTGTGAATGTCCCTTAGCTTGTGTATCTTAGCTAGATGTTGATGTATGATGTTGGCTACCTGGTTATGTCTGTGCAAATAATCTGTCTGCGTAAGTATTTTGCAACTGGACGAGGCAGGGTGAGTCTTTCAATAGCTGCGTGTGGATGCTGTTTTCTGTGCTTTGTAAGCAGTTTACGTTGTTTCCTTTCAAGTCCCTCAAGATCTGTGTGTGTCCACTGTATGACTCCAAAGGAGTAGGAGAGAATTGGCATGGCATAAGCATTGATTGCCTTGATTAAATTTCTGGAATTTAAATGCGTTTTAAGTATTGTCTCTAGCCTATGAAGATATTGTTTAGTGAGTGTATTCTTTATGTGTTCGTGCTCCAGAAGCTTGGCTTGCTTAAATCCTAGATATTTGCAAAATTCGTCATTTTCCATAGCAGCAATGTGATCTGGTTTATCTAATGTGAAGCCCCCTTCCCTGAGTACTCCATTATCAATGTGAATGGTTTTGCATTTGTCCAACCCAAATTGCATGCGTATGTTTTTTGAAAAGGTTTGTGTAATTTCAAGTATTTGGTGCAATTGTGTTTGTGTGGAGGCGTAGATTTTCATGTCGTCCATGTAGAGTAAGTGTGAGAGCGTGTAGTGGCAGCTTTTATTATGTTTAATTGTGTAGCCGTAAGTTGTGCTGTTCAGTTTGTTGGAAAGTGCATTTAGTGCAAGACAAAACCAGAGTGGGCTTAGTGAGTCACCCTGGAAGATGCCCCAGTTTATCTGTATTTTGTCAGTCGTGATGGTTTCACTGTTAAATGTGAGGTGTAGTGTAGTTCTCCAATGGAGCATTGTACTTTCTAAAAATGTGATAAGTGTAGTGTTTATTTTATATAATCGTAGTGTATATAAAAGCCATGAGTGTGGGACACTATCAAAGGCCTTTTTGTAATCAATGTAGGCTGCATGGAGGTGTCGATGTTTATTGTGAGTTGTTTATTATTATTATTAATAAGGGAGTGTTCACAAATTACGTTATGACTTCTCCAGTGACCCCTCCCCCACCTTATGGTTACGCTAAAATTTAGCTTGGTGTAATGAAAGTTACAAAGTATGCCTTGACCCATCCACCCACCTCCTGCGGTGATGTAATTTGTGTATCGCTTCTAATAGTGAAAGTAACTAATAATAAAAAAATAAGTAATTTTTTAAACTTCCAAATTTTATTTCCAGAAAGACACACCAAATATTTTTTCTGTATTATTAACATTTAATATTAATTAACATTTAGTTACTTGCAAATTATTTTAACTATGGTGTATTAATTTATAATATAGAAATATTCAATTGACCAACTAATCCTACTTTCTTTTTTTCTTTTAAAATTCTTTTTGTAAAATAAACTGTCAATGTGAGTTACTTTGGCTGGGTTTAGGATTTGAACAGGCATTAAAAAAACTTTCTATCATCATCTGGCATGTAATTAAACATCGACTTTAAATCTTTTTCCTTTTCTTTAAATATTTCCCCTTTCTCATCAAGCTTAATAATAGGCATGACAGTGTGCCTTTGATAACTCTCTCGATTCAATCTAACGGGTTTCCAGATGTATGCAAAACCAACAGAATACTCTACAAGCAGTGGATGATCTGAAGAAATACGAATTCTTTTAAATACGAATTTAATCGCCGAGCCATCGTCCACCGAGTCCACCTTTAACACTGTACAGTGTGCGCTGCCATCTTGGGTCACGTGTTCTTAAGGCCGCAATTGTTTTGGCATTACGGACATAGAACAGTTAAAAAGTGAATAGGCTGCAGGTTCAGGAGATAGAACAAAACAATTTTGCGTGTATTTTACTAAAAATGCTTTATCCTCGTTATATTATCGTTGGAAATAGAATAAATTACCTAAAAAAATAACTCAGATCAATAATTGCGTTTTTTGGAAAAATTGGAACACTCCAATTCTCACCTGACGATGTGGCAAATATTAAAACAGTTTTTTTGTCATTGCGATAGCTAAAATTTTACTGCACGGGAGTTGACATCCTTACTGTATCGGTCTGACCTACCTAATTACAGTATAAGTCCAATGCAACTGGACACTTCGCGAAAATTGTACGTGCGGTTTCGCAATTGTTGAAAACATAAACTTACGATCCTACACGTCGTCCTTTTTTCCCACACAAATTTTCGTTTTCATTTGTACGACCCCTATATATTCCTCTTCTTGTGTGTTTTAGGTAAGCAGTACAAACGGAGAAGTACAGAATTCTTCGGTATAAGTACAATTGGACATTTTTTAACAGGAGTTTGAAAGTCTTAGTGCAATTTTTAGCTTTCTTTACTAAACCGAGCGTTGGGTCTCTTTCTAGCATAACATAGAGGTCTTCTTCTAAAAGGATGTAAACTTTATCAACATAGTCAGTTTTCTCAAGAATCACAATATGATTAGTCACCTTTTAAGTATATACAATTGTTCAATCTTGACTTTATAATGATCTTCTTGTTTCCAATTCTCGTTTGGTTAATTTATAGGTACTTAAGTTATTTTCTAGCTGTCTTTTGCACTGATTAAAGAATTCTTGTTTATCATGCTTATTTAAGGAGACTTAGTCCGGAATTATAAACAGGCTCAAAGATAGAGCCTTTTGGGAACTCAGCCTTTACCTTATGGGGCGTGTAGAAGCTTTCACCAACTTTAGATTGATAGAACCTGTCGCTAAAAAAGGATTTAAACTTAAAATCAATTCAATAGAATGATGCAATCAAGAACGTTCTATTCCTCAAGTCTGGAAAAGCGAAAATTTTATTCTTTTTAAAAGGTCTAAATCCTTAATGTCAAACGTCGCATTAGAATGATTAATAACGTTAACATGAAAACAAGCGGTTGTAGACATACGTCTCATTTTTTTGGGTAAAATGAAGGATAGTTTCTTCTTTAGTTGCAGGTATTTTTGTCCGGTTTTATGATAATTTTCGATGTGGATTGTTTGATGCAGATAGTCAAAAATCACTGGATGCAGAAGGGAACTTAAAGCCAGTTGGACATGTAACTTTCCGTCTCCAGTTCCGAAAGTTCCACAAATAAAGAATAAATTTAGATAGGTCAGTTGAGCAATTTTTCTTACTTTGTCGGCTAAGAAGAAATCTTTCAAATAAAACGTTTTTCTTCGTTTACATTCGGGAGACACCGTAGCAGAAACCAAATATTGGCTTTCGTTGTCCTAATCTGTAGATTCATCTTGAACAGCTTACAGTATAATTGATTTGCAGGGGTATACACTAGATAGCAAAAATGCGGTGATACCATCATCAAAATATAGAAGGTCAACAAAGTGTGGATATAATATACAACTAAAATATAAAAAAGCGATTACACATTACTACAAAACTTGTTACTGTAAGAAAGTATGTACATCTCGGGAAGGAAGTCCCGTTCTTCCGCTACAACGTAGTGTTAAACTAGCATTACATCAACAATCGACAGTCGAGCGGAAAGTGTACATTTGTTCAGGTAAGACCTAAACAGTGTTTCCACGAGTCTCACCCTTCCGGAATAAATTCCACATGAAATACACTGAAATAGGCAAGAAGACTAACCCAAAGTTTTCTTCCACGTTATGGAAAAAAATAACATGAGGGGAAAGGGGGAGGGGATGGTATCACATTTCCAATAATCCTAGAAAGAAACGTTTCCAATTTCTTCGAATTTGACAACAAGAATATGCCTCGGTTTTCTATACTTTTTATGCCACTTCATATCCATCAGGTTATTTAGTATTTCAGCCAACAGGTCATCGACGCGGCTCTTCATCGTCTGCACCATGTGCATCAGCAAATCTTGGACACACTTTCCAACGTGAGTCTGTTCAGATCCGGGTAGAAGTAATGATTTTTACGGTCTTTCTTCCAAGCTGGGCAATGGTCCTCAGGGTAACATTCTGGAATGATTGGAGTTCACTCTATCTGCTTTTACATATAGTAGCCCATGCAAGCATACCATGGAGGAGGATGATCCGAATCACTGTCTTGTACAATAGGAATTTATTTTAGATTCTCAGGGCGCTGTTTCTACCCAGGAGAGCTATAAGACTGTACAACACCATCTTCGCCTTGTTCAGAGCATAAGTCACATGACAATTCAAGGAGATTCTTGAGTCGACGATGACGGTAAGCAACTTCTGGTAGTCAACCCATTCCAGTTTCTTCTTGAATAGAACCAGGAAATCCGGGGGGAAATTCAGTTTTTTGTTGAAGTACACGGCTTTGCATTTTCCGACGTTAAGGTTCAGTTTCCAGCAAATAAACCAGTCTTCAAACTTCTTCAAGGTGTTCTGCAGCCGAGTGGTAATGTGAGATGGCTGGTATGCCCATGCCAAGATGGCAGCATCATCAGCATAGAAATATAAATTACACTTCTGGATTTTTTGGGAAATCGAGCACAAAATAATTAAAGACAACGGAACGGGCCCGAGGACAGAACCCTGTGGGACACCGGCCTTTACCTTGCGGGGCGTAGAGAAGTTTTTGCCAACTTTGGCTTGATAGAACCTGTCACTAAGAAAGGATTTCATCATCGTAATCAAATCATAATGAAACCCATCTCTAATCATCTTGTAGACTAGCCCCTCGTGCCACACTTGCTCGAAAGCTTTACTGACCTCAAGAAAAACCACGCCACATTACGTAGAAAAGTTTAGTGGGGTGCTCAGATCTTCAACCAGCCTCCACATCCGCATCTGACACGACTGGGCGGCTCGAAAGCCAAACTTTTCTTTCCGCACTAAAGCATTGGTGATACAGTAGTATTTGAACCTGGAGAGAATCGCTTTCTACAATACTTTAGACATCGATGGGAGTAGGCTTATACGTCGGTACCTCGTGGGAATTACAGGATTTTGCCCCAGCTTGGAGATACTTAACACAATAGACTGCTTCCAAGCAGTCGAGAAATAGAAAACTTTCAACAGTCGTTTATGATATTCGAAAGTACGTTAATGATGTTCTTTGAGAGATTCTTTAAAGCGGTATTATTCACGTTATCTCTTCCTGCAGCCTTCTTCTCTTTCAGATTTCTTATGATAGTAGCTATTTCTCCAGCCTCGATGATGATGTTATTTGTAGGTTGCGGGACTTCACAAAGGATGGCATGACCATCTTCAACAGTCTGGGACATGAGCTGACTCTCGGGATTTTTGTTATCAGGGGTAACAAACGGCATCTCAATGGAATCTGCAAATATTTGAGCTTTATCCTAATTAATTTGGACGTAATTACCTTGAGGGGTGTCGCGAAGCTCTTTTACTTCTTTTTAAAGAAAAAATGTTGTATTTGGTTTAGGCAAGGTACACGAAAATGCTGCCAAACCCTATGTGTCTTCCAGATAAATTAAATAATAAATGATATTATAACTGCAGATAAGGCTACCAAGCCTCAGGTAAAGATTTTTTATCGAAAAATGGAAGGAAAAATACTGCGACTTGGGTTCGAACCAAGAACCTCGGCTGTCATGCCGACGCCTCCACCAGTTGGGCTATCGCAAACACCTGGACAGCCATGCTGTCTCAAGGTGTCTTAAAGAAAACCAAGTTGTCTTGGTTGAAAGTCCAATGGGAGGCGAGTACCTGGCTCACAGATCGAAAATCTCTCCTATCCAACCACCAGAAAATTGGTGTAACTCAGATAAATTAAATAACAAATGATATTATAACCATAGATAATCCTACCAACCATCAGGTAAAAAAGTTTGTATCAAAATATTGAAAGAAAAAATTATGCGACCTGGGTTCGAACCAGGAACCTAGGCTGTCATGCCGACCCCTCCACCAGTTGGGCTATCGCAGATACCCGGACAGCCATGCTGTCTCAAAATGTCTTAAAGACAACCAAGTTGTTATGGTTGAAAACCCAATGGGAGGCGGGCATCTGGCTCACAGATCGTGAATCTCTCCCATCCAACCATCAGAAAGTTTGTGGAATTCACAGATAAATTAAATAATAAAGGCGTTAAAGGAACTCACAAATAAATTTGATGAAAAATATATAAAATAAAATAGACACTTACCATGAGGAGCTGCGGGTGATAGAGGAAACAGTTGTCCACAAGATATTTATTCGGCATAAATGTACATTAATTAAAAAATACGTACTCCAATTTAATTGGAATAAATAAAAACTAATAAATAATAAAAATACTTGAATAAAGGTCTGCCGATGTGGTCCACATCTACTTTGTATTTGTCCACATCGAGTGAACTTTATTTAAGTGTTTTTCTTATTTACTTGATTTTATTTATTATAATTAAATTGTAGTTCATATTTTTTAATTAATTATCATTATTACAACTCTTAATCTTATATAATAAATGTACATTTCTACCACTAAGTGGTTATCTTTCAGTATGTGTTGTTATCCAATCGGCAATCAGACTTAATTCCAGAGACTAACCTATTGTGTGTTTCTTCATCTTCACATTTAAATTTGGCGGTTTCAGCTCTGCCCGTATGAACGGTGATCTTTTCCACTGGAACATGCTTCTCGAGCTCAGTTAAAATCGTCTTAAACGGGACGCCATGAGTCCGCACGATAATTGGCGGTACATACCTCGTGATCCTATGGTCTTTATTAGCCGAGCGACCTTGTACATTCTTCGGATTCCTCATTCTAGTCGCGCTGACGACTTCTTCGTTTACTCTGGAGACGGTCTTTAGGTTATCGACCTCGTGCCTTTTCTGAATTTTTTATTAGCAACACCAATCCAGGGACTGCTATCCACTTCTTCATCTGTTCCATCAGATATAACGGACTCTTATACCCACCGTTTGTCGAGCAGTCACTATTTTCAATTATATCCATAGACTCTAAACTTTTAGCACAGGCAATATTATTAAAAACATTACTTACCTTGCTGTTATCAATAGGTGTATCTTCCTTGGAGTTTCCTGCCTTCGGAGTCCTGGAGCAGTTCCCAAAGGCTTATCTTTTTAATGACATCTCTACGAGAGTCCTTGATTTCCTTGTTGATATCTTCGAACTTCTCTTCAAAACTTTTATGTAGGGATTCGACTTTTTTTTTCAGTGCCCTATACTTAGCATTTATTTTATCCCGGAGAGCTTCTAACATTTCGTTGGACACTAGGTCAAAAGCAGCAAACCTAGCATCCAAGCAGGCTTCCCGGTAGGCCTTTTCGCAGGACACAGTTTTACCATCTGCCACTAGCAATGGCACATTAGCTAACTCTAACGTGGTTAATTTGGACGAAGCCATCATAATCCTAAAGTATAAATGTATAGAACCAGGGGGGGGGGAGTAACCTCGCAGCTAGGTGTGTGCTAAAGAAGCCGTCCTAAGAATGACGCACCTAGCTTTAATGAAAAAAGAAAACAAGTCAGGTTTGGGAGAAAGTTAATTTTACGCCAGGGACCTACTCGTGAATGATTAGAATAATAATAGATGACATGAAAAGTCCTTAGCTAGGTTTGCGAGGAAATTAATTCCAACGCCAGGGACCAGACGTAACAGAAGGTGAATATCGCCCTGAAAAGGACGCAACATGAAATGAGAGTAATGAAATGATAAATGAAAAGACAGTAGAGGTGATACCTTGAAGAGCTAGTCCTGTGTCCTGTCCTCCATATATGCCCCTGAGTGATGTGAGTGTATCCAATTTAAGTGAGGGTATATTTACAGAAGAGGGACCAATCAGTAATTAGACTCTATTCTCCTGTGTTGGAAATAGAGGGAACAATTAGGAAACGAGAAGAAGTCTGTTTCCTCATTGTCTTATAAAAAAACATAGAAAAATTACACCAATAAAAATCCCAACAAATTTTCACCAAAAAAAAAAAGATAAACCCAAACAAAGACAATTTACTTTATATTGTGACAAACCCCCTCCCTCTTAATACGGGTTTACCACCCCAGCATAAACAAAAACGTGAGAGGCGGGCTTATCTAGGTTCTGGAGTGTCTAGAGGTGCAGTGTTGGCAAATAATAAGCACAGAATACATAAAAAAAACAACCATTTTAATACTCAGGACACACATGATCCAACACA
>JAHWFO010018102.1:886605-1014442 GCA_023313115.1 Rhysida immarginata | reverse complement strand
ATTAATTTTACGTTATATTACTTCATGACACCTCGTGCCAAGTCGTTTGATATATCACATGCTATATTTTAGCATTGAAAGTTCTAATGAACCATAATGGTTAAACTAAACCAGATTCCTTAAAACCAATTTCGAATATCATTAAATTTAAGTTATATTCATTCATCACAACTCATTCCAAGTCGTTTTAATGCATTACGTGCTATGTTTTAACATTGAACGTTCCAATGAACCATAATGGTTCCACTAAACCAGGATCCTTGAAGACAATTTCGACTACAATTAATTTTACTTTATATTCATTCATGACACATCATTCCAAGTTGTTTGATATATTACATGCCATATTTTAGCACTGAAAAATTTTGAGGGTGTCCTTAGAGTACTATTAGAGCACGTGTCATTGTTTCGATTTCAACCATTTTCAAAATGGTTCATTTCCGGAACCTTATTTGTTAATTGGCGAAAATATTAATTTATATCCGCTTCTATCTCGTCATTACGATTTGTTTGATATATATTAATTTTACATTATATTCATTCATGACATATCATTCCAAGTCTTTTTAAATATTACATGCGCTATTTTAGCATTGAAAATTTTTGAGGGTGTCATAAGTACTTACTATTAGAGCACGTGTCATTCTTAGATTACAACCATTTTCAAAATGGTTCATTCACGGAACCATATTTACTAATTGGCGATAATTGTAATTTATATGCGCTTCTATCTCGTCATTACGATTTGTTTGATATATTACTTAATATGTCTCTCCATTGAAAATTGCTGGGTGGGGTCTTTTAGGTACCATGTGTGCACGTGCTATTGAACCGATTTAGATAATATTTGTTATATGTTTGTGGCATGTACTATATTCATCGACTGACGAAAATAGTAATGAATATCCACTTTCATCTCGTCATTACGATGTGTTTGATATATTACTCAATATATCTTCCCATTGAAAATTGCTAGGCGGGAAAATAGAGGTACCATTTGTGCACGTGCCAATGAACCGATTTAGATAATGTTTGCAACTGGTTCGTGCCATGAACCATATTCTTCGACTGACGAAAACATATTTTTAAAATTTATCATAGCCTCTGAGGAGTTTGAGTTACAGACGGACAGACAGACAGACACGTTTCCCCACACTGATATCATAAAGCACCTTTCGGTACTTAATAATGAATATCAGGTCATGTAAAATGTTCCTGTGTATTTCTGTAGCCTGAACTTGATGTTCCTGTGTATTTCTGGCAACGAATCGCACCTGAACCCCTCAATAGTACTGGCTGTGTTCTTGATGATTTGCATTCTCACACCTTTTAGTTTGGTAAGAGGAAATTAATATTTTTTTTTATCTTAGAAGCAAGCTGTAAATGTGAGGTCACTTTTCGAGCAACTTTACTTCTGTAATTCAAACTGGGTTACAATACAACTGAGGCATGCCGAAAAGTATGTCAACCGTATGGACAGCATGCATCGTAGAAAAGCAACACTTGATTCATCGTCTAATCAGGGTTTGTTCGATATACTGAGCTTTTCTTGGAATAAGTGAAGGCATTCTGTAGATTTTATATAAACTACCGGGTTTTGCAAAAATTTTATTTCACTTGCGGATGCGTCGATATCGGGGAGGGGGGCATCCACGGAGCAGTTCTATTGAATACGTGAGCAATACCATAATGTGAACGTATATAGGTGGAATGAATGCGATTTGGATGCATGGATATTGCGATAAAACGTAAAAGAATGGAGATCTCTGCGATCCATCACCTGGGCCACAACAAGTCTGCCATCGCTAAGGAGCTCAACATCAGCGGATGACTGTCTACAGAGTCGCAGAGAGGCTGCAGAATTGGAAGACCTCAAAGATCGTCCACGTGCAGGCAGACCTCGCCACGGTGTCCAATAGCCATCAAGGAAGGGATGGAAAGAGTTTGAGGCGCGTGGCAAGACCTTTGTTGACAGATGGCATGCGAGATAAACGTCGGGAGCGCTCTCATCGACTTATCAACGGTTTGAAGAGCCATGGCAATCATAAAAACTTCACAGTCCACCCGGTGGTCAACAGTCAGAACGACCGCGTGGTCAGCTTCAGTCAGGACATCTGTAAAGTCCTCTACTTGAGTAGAACCGAGCACCCGGCCTCGGTGATGATACTTGCGTCGTGGCGTATTAAATATTATATGATATTTTGCCAATTGATATTTTTCCGACGGTTAATTTAAAGTGCGATATTAAAACACAAAGCATTACGTAATTCAAATGATTAATGCATTAACAGTAGTTGTGTCATTAACAGGGTTATCGCGGCCGACTAAAAGGACATCCTGACTAAGAACGTTCTGCCCTGAGTGAAAAAGGTGACGAGAAATGCGGACTACGTCTTTCATGACCGTTCAAGAGTGGTTGAGGTCGAACATGAACTTCTGGTCTAAGGACTTTTGGCCTCCTCAGTTACCCGACCTCAACTCTCTTGACTACAGCGTGTGGGCGCTTATCGAGAGGAAGTCTTGCAAGATCCATCACAGCAACGTCGACCAGCTGAAAGCATCTATGAACCGCGTGTGGACCGCTATGAAAAAAGACTATATCCGTAACGCTTGTCGGGCCTTTATACCTCGCCTAGAGCGTGTGCTTGTTGCCGATGGCGGTTACATCGATTAATATGCAATGTGTATACATCAAAATCAATACTGGCAATAAAAACGGTGTCTAACTGCATCACACACGTAGTTATGTCATTTTTGCGGATGTCCTCACATGTTTAACAGAACCTGGGCAAAACCCGGTAGATAGATCCCGTCAAAATTTGACGGTAAACAGCCCATCTCCACCTGTTTTTGCCTGTCTTGTTGTTTATTGTTATCTTTGTTAATTGTCTATGTAATTGTTGATTTGTTCATCAATGGTAGAAAAGTTGATGATTGTGACATCATTGTGGAGGGGATTGTTTGATTTGCCAGCGTAAATATTTTGAATTGTAAATTACTGCTAATTAATAATAATTTTGGACACAAAAGCTAACTTTGACAAATCTACAGAAAAGATCTTTCATTTATGACTAAGATGCAGTAGTTTTCACGAACGAATTGTCGAAAGAATCACCCTTGGAACTTAAATATACAGGATGATTCAAAATTCAATGTACAAACTTTTAAGGGAGGTAGTATGGGTGATACTAAACAAAAAAGTTCATATGACCATCGATCCGAATTTCAACGTTATCGAAATAAAAATGACACCACCAAGATCAACAAGTTAATAACTCAGATTCTGCAAAGCCTAGGATAATGAATTTTGGAGGCAAAATAGGGGACATAAAACTATGTATACCGTTAAAATTTGATCGAATTCAAACCAGTACGTACCCCAAATCGTAGCACGTACAGATAAATTAATAATAATTAATATTATAAATTGGAGATAAGCCTATCGAACATCAGGTAAAGATTTTTCTATCGAAAAATGGAATGAAAAATTCTGCGACCTGGGTTTGAACCGGGAACCTCGGCTGTCATTGCCAACGCCTCTACCAGTTGGGTTATCGCAGACACCCGAACAGCCAAGTTTTCTCAAGGTGTCTTAAAGACAGCCAAGTTGTCAAGGTTGAAAGCCCAATGGGAGGCGAGAACCTGGCTCACAGATCGAGAATCTCTCCTATCCAAACATCAGAAAGTTTGTGGAACTCACAGATAAATTAGTAATAACTAGCAGAGTACCCGGCGTTGCCCGGGATAATTACACTTGTAGGTAAGCAGAACCATCTCAATAAGTTAAATTAAAACACACCAAGTTAGTTAAATAATAACTCAATTAATAAAACACAGAGCGAAGGGACTATCTATTCTTAGAAAAATCCGAAAAACAGAAATTCTAGGTAATACACTTATTGAAACACTTTATGACCTGCCTCGGATTAAAATGATATCCATCTTCACCACCGGGGAACATAACTGGATACTTTAGAGCTGTGATTCCCAAAGTGGTCGATAACGACCCCCAGGGGACGATATCGATCTCTCGGGGGTCGGCAGAAACAATAAATGGAAAAGAATAAAGAAATGGGGGTCGGTGGTGTGAGCCCATTTTGGAAAAGGGGTCTCTGGCCCAAAATAGTTTGGGAAGCCCTGCTTTGGATCCAAGTTTTTCTTGCCCTTGAGGGTTCTTATACCCTCTTGCTGTATTCGAAACTCCCGTTGTTCAGATGTAGCCAATGCCTGTATAGCTTTTTCTGTTTTAGCTGCAGAGTTCCTGTGATCAATACTCGTTCTTTCTCTTTCCTTTACAGACACATAAATTTTTGCTAGTCGTCTGGAAGTTTGATAGGGAGCTCAAAGGAGAAACGCGTGACTCCTTGCCTCCTCAATAGACGCTGCCTTATTAGTGTTTTGTCACTGCAACGTCATTTGATGCTCATTAATATTAAGTCTTGGAAATAAGCCTCTCAAGCATCAGGTAAAGATTTTTCTATCGAAAAAAGGAAAGAAAAATTCTGCGAATCTGGGTTCGAACCAGGAACTTCGGCTGTCATGGCCGACGCCTCTACCAGTTAGGCTATCGTAGACACTCGGACAACCATGCTATCTCAAGGTGTCTTAAAGACAACCAACTTGTTAAGGTTGAAAGCCCAGTGGAGATAAAATGGCTGTCCGAGTGTCTGCGATAGCCCAACTGGTAAAGGCGTCGGCCATGACAGCCGAAGTTCCTGGTTCGAACCCAGATTCGCAGAATTTTTCTTTCCTTTTTTCGATAGAAAAATCTTTACCTGATGCTTGAGAGGCTAATCTCCAGTTTATAAGATTAATTATTACTAATAGCAGAGTTACCCGGTATTGCCCGGGATAATTACACTTGTAAGTAAAAAGTAGAATCTCAAAAAATTAAATTATAACTCCCAATTGGTTAAATATTAACTCAGTCAATACAAAACAGAGCAAAGGGATTATCCATTCTACTAAAAATACGAAAAACAGGAAGTCTAGGTGATATACTGGGACTTTATCTAAACTCTTCTTGACTTGCCTCACCATTGCGGAGCATCACCAGGTACTTTAGACTCAAGTTTTAATTGCCCTTGACGTAGAAGCTCTTATACCCTGTTACTCTATTCGAAACTCCCGTTGTTCACATGTTGCAACGGCCGTATAGCTTTTTCTGTTTTAGTTTCAGAGTTTCTCTGAACAATACTCGTTCTTTCTCTTTCCTTTCCAGACACAGAAATTTTTACCAGTCGTCTGGACGTTTTTGATAGGGAGCTCAAAAGAGACACGCGTGACTCATATGCCTAATCGATAGACGTTGCTTTATTAATGTTCTGTCACTGCATCTTCAATACTTTATACTCATTATCAATAATTCTTGGAATCAAACGTTCAGTCATCGCATTATCATCACCTCAGTTTCCAAAATATAGACTTTCCCACAGAATATAGTCAAAATGTGTTATTAGGAAATGTTTAGGTCTGCTGTGCTACCAAATAAGCTAGGTGAAAACCCTATGTGGCTCTTTTTTTTGAAAAAATTTTGAAATATCTTAAAAATAAACATATTAAAACGCTTAGAATTAATACAATAAAATTTCTTAATGAAAATTTGAAAAAACAATTTTTAAAGGCTCACAATGGATGGACCTCTCCAAGAATGCCACTGCAAGTCTAATTAATTTCTTACTCAACTAATCTTACTTTAGATGTACACTTGATGTTTTTGCAATTCCGTTTGTTCTGTCGATATCCTGAATCAAAACTTGGCCATTCAACTCTTTGTGTAGTCTAGCGATCGACCATTCTTCTAATGACATGCTTACCATTTGTTCAATACAGCACGGAGCTAAATGCGTGCTTCCACTGTCGTCTCGCCACTCTTTCTCAATAGTTTGCTAACTGTCCATTATCTCCAGTTACAGTTAAAGATTTTCAAGAAATTGTAAAGTACTAAGAACTCTCTTTTCTAAGCAAAGCCTGAATTACAGGAATTCTATGCATTTTTACAAATTGAGATTTATCTATATTGCACAAACTTTGAATTTCATTCTTAGTCATGAGATATATATTGTTGGTCCGTGCAGAGTGTTTGGGAATTGCGTGTTGATACCATTGTTGATACCTATTGTTGCACAAACTTTGGCTTGCATTGTTGGTCATGAGGTATTTCTCATTAATATGCCCTGCCATAACCATGAATATCAATTTTGTATCGATAATTATTATTTTTCTGAAATCTGAGGTAGACAGTGACCTTCCTCATGCTTTGAAGATCAAGTATGCAAAATTTCTTTGAGATCGGAATAAAACTGTAGATTTGTATTAAATACCCACAAACAAACATCCTACTTTATATATATAGATTTATTTGTGAGTTCCACTTGGTCTCTGATGGTTGGGTATGAGAGATTCTCGATCTGTGCGCCAGGTTCCCGCCTCCCATTGGGCTTTCAACCTTGACAACTTGGATGTCTGCGTTAGCCTAACAGATCATGGCTGTCCGGGTGTCTGCGTTAGCCTAAACTGATAGAGGCGTCGGCCATGACAGTCGAGGTTCCTAGTTCGAACCCAGGATGCAAGATTTTTCCTTCTATTTTTCAATAGAAAAATCTTTATCGTAGCACGTGCTGGTTAGTGCTCTCATGTGAGCACTGCTGTTCATATCTCAGTTAGCGTTCAAATTCGGACCCATAGTCATATCAACTTTTCAGCTTAGAATCACCCATACTACCTCCTCTAAAAGTTTGTACAATGAATTTTGAATCACCCTGTATAGATACATGTTGGTCAGACGACTGTGGTCAGGTGACGTTTCAGTTCCGTCGTGTGCTTCAAGCTATTGCCAACAATGGTTAAACTTGCAACAACAATGCAAAACTGTTTCAGGTTTTTTCCTATCATTACTCATGGGCTTAAAGCAACTTTGAACTGTAAATTACCGCTATATAAAAGTAATCATAGACACCAAAACTAAATTTGACAAATCTACAGACCAAGACCTTTCATTTACGACCAAAATGAAGTTTATAGATGCAGTAGTTTTCGCCAACATACTGTCGAAAGAATCATCCTTGGAACTTAAATATATAGACTGAATTGCATTTTTTACTTCTTATCATTATTATGCTGGCAACGGACTGAGAATTATGTTTTGCCTGGAACATATATGCATGAGATGAGGAATTTTTCAAATATGTTTTCTGCATGATTGATAATTGTTGGATTGTTTCTTTTCCACTTCATATTCTTCAAAGATAATTTCTCTAATAATTATCGACGAACTGAGCTTGGTTGTTTTAAGCGACGAACTATATGGAAAATTACATATCTTTGGGTGAGTGCAAATTGGAGCCAAGAGTTACTATGAAGTCGTCCCCTGCTGTGTCTAAGCAGTCTTATGAAGTCGCATGTCGAATTAGTAATGGATTTACTGTTGTAATCCAGTCCTGCGAGAAGATCAACAAACAATCCACAACGCAATTTACATTACTGAATGAGATGAAATATACACACCAATTTGATGTATGTCCAGAACTAAAGGAATTTCCTTATGAATGTTCTGTATAGAAATGTATGTATGCTTACTAGGAAATCTCTATTTCATTATTGTTTTCTTTTGCCTTGCCTTAAGCAATGCATTTCCCTTTAAATTCTAGTCCTTTAATATGCAATGACTTCCCTTATCGTTTCCTTGAAATGTTTTAAATTTCGCGCCGTGTTTAATTTTTGCGTCGCCAGTTTTCTCCAGTGCGCAAGATTTTGGATTTACCTACTTTCCAAAAGTAGAATCTGCAAAATTCCGGCTATTAGTGACAACTTGCCGTTGAATCATGAGAATAAGTTTATTTGAAATAATTCTTTGTTATATTTGTATAATAACAATCCTTTTAAATCTAATAATGAAAATAAAAGTTAGGTATAAAAAATAAATGAAAAGAAATCTAATAATTTTTCATTTTAAGATGGAATCAAAGATGTCATCATGTGACGCATCGCTTTGGATCATTTATGATGTCATCTGCTATCATATTTACTGCTTATATGACATCATAAGAGCTCCAAGATTGAGATCTAACCCTTCTTAGATAGATTCAAAAGAAAAACTAAAAATAATTGGATTTTTTAATTTATTTTTCATACTTCAGTTTTATATTCTTTATATCGGTTTAAAAAGGTAATTTTTATAGAAACATAACAAAGAATTATTTCAAAAGAACTTATCCCCATGATTCAACTGCGAGATGTCACTATAAGCCGGAATTCTGCAGATTCTCCCTTTGGAAAGTGGGTAAATCCAAAATTTTGCGCATCGGTGAAACCTTGCTGCATACTACGATGTGATAAGTAAAAAGTTTAATGATAGCAACTGTGCATCTAAAGTAAGATTACGTGATCTAAGGAAATTATTTCAGCTAGCTGTGACATACGTGGAGAGGTCTATCCTTGTGGAGTATTTAAAAATTTTTTTCGAATTATCATTATGAATTTTTATTGTATTACTTCTAAGCGTTTTGATGTGTTCATTTTTACCGTATATTCGCATTTAGATATTGCAAAATTTTATCAAAAACGAGCCCGAGCAACGCTAGGGATATCACTTAGCATATTTGGTATCACAGCAGATCCAAACACTTCCTAAAAAATCGCCGACAAATTTTGACTATAATCTGTGTCAATGAGAATGTTTTGGAAACTGACGTGATGAAGAGGCGATGGCTGAACGTTCGTTTCCAAGAATATTTAGCAATCATAAAATTCTGATGTTAAGACAAAGAGCTAAGGAGGTAAAGTCATATACGTGTAACCCTTCAGGTCCCTAATAAAATTTTCAGGCGATTGGTGTTTTTGGAGACCCTGACCAGCCTAGATTCTAGAACGTTCCAGACACGACAGTAGCTTCCACTTTCTTTTCCGCTGGGTATAAGAAAGTGGAAGAGAAAGTGGACTCGCGCCAATGTTTACGACATAGCTGATGAAAATCTTCAACTAGACTCTTCAAATGAATAAGCACGCTATATTGTGCTCTATAATAATCATTCGAATGATACATGTTAATTCATATCTAACCAAATAATACCTAAGTAAAAACGAGTATGGATCAGAGAAGACAAAAACTTATCCGGGTGTCAGAAACATCTGAATAATGGGATAGTCTACTGCAGGAAAATGTACGAGAATTACTGAATACAAATTTTGAGTTATTATTTAACCTTTTGTGTTTCTTCTGTTTACCTACTACTGTAATTATCCCGGGCAACGCTGGGTGCCTCTGCTAGGACATGAGCAAATATATCTCATGACCAACAAGACAAGGCAAAGTTTGTGCTTTATAAATTTATTTATTTATTTAATAATTAGTTAAGTGGACTCCCTTAAACCAGTATGGTCAAGACAGACCGAGAGAGGGTCACAGGGAGCCACAAATATATAAAGAAAAATAACAATTCCAATGATAAACAACTAGAGAAACAAAATTATAAACAAAAAGAAATCAATACAAAAAATTAAACAGAAAAACGAAAAAACGAAAAAAAATCAAAAATAAGCTATCTAATAAACAAAAAGTAAAAACGGAAAAAATTAAGAAAAAAAACTGTATATAAAACTTTAGAAGAAGATATGTGAGCTAGATAAATTAGAACCCAGAGAGTAGCAACTTAATGGAAACTGTAGTAAGAAACAAGTACTATATGATGAACAAAGAATATAAGTAATCAATTATAGTGGAACCTGAAACTTCGGGGGAGACGGGGAGTTTTAAATGATTGTAAAAAAATCGAAAATCAATTAATGAGAGCAGCTCAGAGGGAAGAGACAACGGCGACGATAGTTACGATTGGAAAAAGTAGGAATTAATATGATGAAGAAAGAGTATGGTAACGCTGATTACAGCTGTTATTAGTTGTTATTATAGGAGGTGAGGCACATAGTAAAGAGTTAGAAAGTTTATAAATAAAGGTGCAGATACCCAAAAAATATAATTGGTAAACTGTCAGAATACCAAATTCTAAAAAGAGAGGTGTTAGAGATGAATGGTTGGGAAGGTTAAATAAAGTTCTGAGAAAGCATTTCTGCAATTTAAAAATTCTGGAGAGATTACGGGAAGCAGACGATCCCCAAAAGATTATAATAAAACATAAAGCAGATTGAAATCCGAGCATTTTGTAAAGTTGGAGAATTATCTTACGAGGAAGATAGCGCAAACGAGAAATGATGCCTTGCTTTCTATTTAACTAAGGCAATAGGGACTCAATATGTAGATCCTAGGATAGATCATGGGAGATTAAAATAAACAAAGGAAGAGACATTTATTAGCCGAATATCATCATAATATAGAGAAAGAGAAATGGGGACATTACGTTTATTACATTGTTAAAAAATCAGAGATTTAGTTTTTTCCGTATTAACTGATAAACAATTTTTTTAGACCAAGTATATAAAAGAGTTATGTTAAGCAACGTTTCTACCTGTAACGGCTCTTTACATGCAGCTAAAAACGCAACGTCATTGGCATAGAGAACAATTTTCAAAGATGAGTTGGAGCCAACAGATAATGGAAGATCGTTAATATATAAGCAAAATATTAAAGGTGAGAGAATAGATCCTTGGGGTACTCCGATGTAACGATTAATTGTAGAGGAAAAATTGCCAAAAAATGTAAATAATTATGAAAAATTAATTATCAGATAAAAAATTCGGCAAACAACGTAATGGAGTACCACGAATACCAAACTGTTTATTTATTTAATCAATAAAAGATTAATAGGGACAAAAACAAGGCATTAGAAAAGTCGACAAATACGGCCGCGGCATGATTATTAGACGCCATTTCTGTTGATACGAATTCTGACAAGTTCTTCAAAATTTTCAGCCTTGTTGTTACCCAGAAAGTTCTCGGCAACGTTTTTGAACGCAGTCCATGCTTCTTTTTCTGTCCCTGCCAATAAATTGCTGAAGTGATCAATCTTGAGCAGCTGACGGATTTGGGACCCAACAAAAATAACTTTTATATCTTTGCTTCAGAAACACGATGAAACATTTCTTGAAGACATTTTAAAGGATCACGAGTTATTTCGAGCGCTTTGACGAAATTTTTCATTAGTCTTAGCTTTATGCGGAGTGGTGCTAACAGAATATATTTTGGATCAATAAATTCCCAGGTTTAGGCTCTGCCTTGGAGGCCAAATTTTCTGCGTGAAGCGCTTGCTAGTCGCGCGGCTATCCCATTCATAAAGGTAGCAACAGTACTTAGTGTAACCCAGCTGCATTCCAAGCAGGATTGCTGCCATCTTTAAGTCGCCGCAAATTTTTCATTTATACTCACAGTATTGAATGCATTTAAAGATATATTCCATCGATTAATAGGCTTCCTTCATGAAAGCAGCGTGTCAAAGTGGGACGGAACTGATTTCGTTGCCATTATGAAAGTAGTTCAGCTGTCAAGCTGAGTTTTGATGCATCGATGAACAGCCTCCATTGTTCCGGATTATGCTCAATTCCAAGCGCAGATATTAAGCCATTAATGTTTTTGCAGAAACAAAGCCCAGATTCCATTTCGAAGTAATGAATGAGATGTTTATGACGATTGCGGTATGCAAAAGCTCTGACGTTGGGATCGAGCAGCTTCCAGCCTTGAAGCCTGGATCCTAGAAGATCTGCTTTAGATTTACTAAAGTTAATGTCATGTACGAGATTTTCTAACTCCTCTTGTGTGATGAGATGATACGAATCGGTACCAGTAATAGTAAAGTCCCAGTCACACTCTTTCATAGTTTCTGATGAAGCGCAAGCCTCATCATCATCATCAATACTCCACTCAGCAGGGGGCTGTGGAACTGGAATTCTGGGCCATGGGGATCTGGCCGAATAGCTGATGGTATATTAGGGTAAAATAACGATTTCCTCTTCTTCAGGGCCATTCCCTATAGTTTAAGTATCATGTAAAAGTAGCAATCAGTTGAATGGTATCTTGGATCACGCCACACAATGAGCATCCCATAGGGCATTGAAGACCTCTTACCATTTAGCCACTGATGCAAGTTCACCGCACAATTGTTGCAGCAAAAGTGTGGAGCCTAGGGTTTATCTTGATCGCCTATCTTGCAACCAAAATAGAGGTCGTAGGCCTTATAAACATGATTCGTTATTCTTCACATCTGCGAACAGAAAACAATGTCTCCGCATACATAGCAAAAACAGTCAGCTCTAATAACACACGTGCGGGGCATCTTGCCGCCTTCAACAGACTGGTGGTTTCCTTGATGCTGGTGGTTTCCAGAATAGAACAGAATGGACGATGCAATCGATGGATGATGCAGTCAATGGATGATGCAATGGTGGATAATGCTATCGATCGAGAAAACATGCAAGGGATGATAAACTGACAAAAAAATTAAGATGCAATCTGTAACATTATGTTATAATGCATCATTTCTGTTTTTTAAAGTATGTAATGTCCACATATAGTAATGTAAATAACCTGAATGTAAATAAAAATATTCTGAATGTAAATAAAAATATTCTGAATATATATAAAAATATCGTGAATCTACATAAAAATTTAGAACCAATCGAGAATTTTTATTTACATTTTTGTTATCAGCATACTGTAATTAGTTAAAAAAAGGTTTAATTCAGGAAGCGAATTCACTGTTGACTAGTGTAATTGGATAGTTATTAAAGTTTATGTAGCCCCTTCAGACACAGACCTTAAATTCGATTGTAAAAATTTTGTTTTTACATTTATTATATTGATACTGTTACATTAAACATAACCAGCAGTTTTTTATTTATTAACATTTTTTATTATCTTTTTACATGTATGGCTATATTTGCTACCGAAATATACATATTTATTAGAGAATCAACAGATTTTATTCATGTCATTTATTTAGTACGAAATTATACAAAATATAAAAAAATACCACACTTTTGACAAGGTAAACGTCCAATATACAAGTTGGAAACATATGTTGCCAAGGTGACTGAAGGGGTTAAAATAGTTATCTCTTGGAAAATAAGAAAAGAAAAAATAGAAAAATAGTTATCTCTATTTGGTTCTCAGAAAAATTCCTATTGTTAGTTATCGCAATGATAATGATTAAGGACCGTGCCCAACACAAGTAAAATGCTTATTTTGGGACACGTTTTTAAAACCAAGGGTTAAATAAAGGCCGAATAATAAAATCTTAGAGGGGCAATATCTAATTATAAATTATTCTCCGTTCACTTCGATGGTGATGTTCCAAAAGCATTAAGCGACCAAGGATTGACGAGGACTTAGGCTTCATTTCCGATTGAGAAAATAAACAAAAGGAATGGAATAAAACGTGAAAGAGTAATTGAAATTAGTATTTAGCCTAAACTAGTTGATAGACATTATTTCCGACAGTTTCAAAAGAGTTCCTGAAAGGTAATTCATTAGGGTAATTCATTATTTTAACAAACTGAACAGCCGAGTTTGCGATAAATATGGCGCTGTTATGTTCCTTCTGAAAAATTTGGAGTGGCCTTATCGTATCACTTTAGCAGTAAACCAGTGAAACGGAAAACACTGGCAACCAAAGACGAGGTGGACGTCTCGAAGATTGACTTCCGTGACATTTGGTAACGAGGACACAGGAAGAAACAACAGAACCGCTACAGGTAGAAATTCACAAAAAGCATTAACGGGAAGGTAAAGACAAAAGGTTGGGGAGGAAAAGGAAAAATAAGAACTAGTCTTAAAGGATAAGGTTAGTACTATTTAGAAAAGGAATGCTAACACTAAATTTGCAATGGAGGTGATATGAAGGCTATTCGAGGTGGTTAGGCCATTAGTCTTCACGTTTCAAAAGCCTAAAGATCACGATAAGACGAGGTTTACGTGTCTAAGCAAAAAAAATTACTGAGAAAGAGAAGGTTACAAATCAAATTGTTTCATTATGTTTCTATTTCAACTGATTCAAGCATCTACCTAGTTGAGATGTGGAAAGTGCAAAGACGTATCGAGGCCGTCTGAGGTGACGTGGTCGTTGACTTGCAAAAACCCTATCCCACTATCGAGATCCATGGATTTTTAACCTCCCAAGCCTTTCTTCCATGATGGTCTCATAAAGAATAACGACTTTTCACTCTTATTGAGAGAACTACCTGAGTCTCGACAATCGAACAGTGTAGTGTATCGGTATTCGAGTGGAACTTGAAGCAGAGCTTCCATAATCTCACCCTTCACAATCATATTCCAAGGGAAATACACTGAGCTAGAAAAGAAGCATGATGTACCCACAAAGGTCATCCAAAGTATGAAAGAAAATTGCCACCTCTTGGTGGAGGAAAATTTGATTGACGACTGTCTAGACTAGAAGCAGACCACTAGTATTAGATAAAACACGACTTATGAAGTCCAGTAATCTGGAAATAAGGCATTATCAATGTCTTCAAAATTAATATCAAGTATATGCCTTGGATCACGATATCTCTTTCTATGCATAGGATGCTTTAAAATGCCCGAGACTAGCTCGTTGCTATGATTTTCTATATTGGGCAGCATGGATTCCATGAGCCCTTGAACGTATTTGCCAATATGAGTCATGTTGAAGTCATTATAAATGGAGGAATTGCGAACAATTCTCCGATCTTTTTGCGCAATAGTCCTAAGGGTAACGTTTTGGAACGTTTGCAGTTCTTTCCATCTAGTCTTACATATTGTGGCCCAGACGGGCATACCATACGTCAAGATAGTCCGAACAATGACCTTATAGAGTAGGAGTTTATTATCAATGTTTAGAGCACTATTCCGGCCCAGCAGAGCAATCAAGCTAAACTTGGCTCTCCTGGCCTTATTCAACGCATAAGTTGCGTGGGAAGTCCAGGTAAGTTTAGAGTCAATAACAACACCAAGATATTTATAAGTTTCAACCCACTCCAGTTTTTTGCCATATAGTGTTAGAGAATCTAATGATCTCTTTCTTTTCTTGGAGACAAACATCGCCTTGCATTTGTCTACATTCAATTTTAGCCTCCACTTGCTAAACCAGCTTTCACACTCCTTTAGAACCTTTGCAGCCGCGAGACAACTACGGCTGGTTGAAGAGCACAGGTCAGTATAGCAGGGTCATCTGCGTAAAAAAAGAGCTTACATTTAGAAGGACTTGGAAAGTCTCGCATAAAATAATTGAATAATACTGGCCCCAGGACTGAACCCTGTGGGGCACCAGCTTTTACTTCATACATAGGAGATAGATTATCTCCAACTCTGGCCTGAAAGAACCGGTTGGAGAGAAACGAGTGTATCAGAGTAATTATGTCTTCAGGAAATCCATCCATAATCATTTTAAAAATAAGACCATCGTGCCAGACTTGGTCGAAGGCTTTGTGTACATCGAGGAAAACGACCCCACAATACCTAGACAGATTAAGGGGCTCATTGATATCCGCTGCGAGCCTCCATGTTTGGAGTTGGCAGGAATGGTTTGAGCGAAAGCCAAATTGTTCATCGCAGATGAGATCGTTGGCATCACAGTACTCAACGAATCTCTTGAGAATTGTTTTTTCCAGGATTTTGGAAATTGATGGTAACAAGCTGATGGGCCTGTAGCTAACAGGATTTGCAGGATTTTGTCCTGGCTTAGGAATGCTTAAGACAACTGATTGCTTCCAAGCATCCGGGAAGTAAGTGTTTTTCCAGCAGTCGTTAATCACTTTTGCAATATCTTGAATTGTATTTGGAGGTAAATTTTTCAAAGCACTGTTCTTAATAGAGTCTTTACCTGGAGATTTTCTCGTTTTTAAATTTTTAATGATGCTTAGGACTTCATTTACATTAATGCTATGTTTTGCGAATTCATTGCCGTGAATATTATAGAAGCCAGTTATGCAGGTTTTTACTTTCTCAGACATATCAAGTCCTATTTGCCGACCATCAGTAGGCGTGACAAACTGTTCTGAAAGTGAACTTGCAATAAGCTGCGCTTTATCATCATCATTCGTGATGAATTTGCCATTTTGGGCTAACAGAGGTGGGATATTTATGGCTTTCTTGTTTTGCAAGGCTCGAACCATGCACCAAAGAGAGTTATCGTGGGTCGACAGACTCTTAACTTTATCGCTCCACCTGTCATTACGAAGTGCTTTTACCTCCTCATGAACTCTTCTAGTGAGCCTATTATACTTGGTCTTAAGCCATGGATCACGAGTTCGGTACCACTGCCTTCTAACCTTATTCCTTTGCTCAATTAATTGTTTGATTTCTGGGGTGAGATCAAGGTGATCAGCTCGCTTCGACTCTAAGGAAAATGTGAGTATATATAAGGAACTACAACCAATCAGAATTCGAAAAAGAAAGACACGAAAAAAGTCAATTCTTTTGATTGGTTGTTTGGGTCAACCACTTGATTAAAGGTGAATCGATAATCGGACCAATATCTAAGTTAAGTAGCGTATTTTTGTCTGTACGCTGGATCGCAATGCTTTCGAACGCATCCAACAGGTGTCTTTTATTTATTGATTTTATCAGTTTAACATTATGAAAATCATGGCCGGTGTCGATGGAGTGTTTGGCAATTGCGGACAAGTTACTTCTTCCAAACTTTCTATGTCTTAGGTGATCCTTGTATCTGGTTTCTATGCTTCGACGCGTCTGCCCTTTGTAAACCATATCACATTGTGCACATTTAATTTCGTAAATTCCTGACTTGAGGAGCGAAGAGATCAGGAATTTACGAATTGACTTTTTTCGTGTCTTTCTTTTTCGAATTCTGATTGGTTGTAGTTCCTTATATATACTCACATTTTCCAAGACTCAGATAGTTCAGAAAGTTCAGCCTGGTCGCCCTCCTGGGGCGAAACAGCGCTCTTGGAATAGATAGCAAACTTTTGCTATATAAAATGGTAATCCGGACCATTCTGTTATATGGTATGCCTGCCTGGGCCACAATATGTAAGTCCAGATGGAAGGACCTCCAAACTTTCCAAAACGTTAACTTGAGGACCATTGCTCAACTCGACAGGAGAGTTGCAACAAATACTTCTATTGCCGACGATTTTGAGATACCTCCCATTGGAAATCACGTCCAGGAATTGATGAAAAAGCTGCTTCCGAAGATGAAGGACCATCCCAATCCTCTGGTTGCAGGTATTCTTGAGCACCCGCTTACCTTCAGAAGCCTTCTTAGACATCGCAGGCCACGTCACCTCCTGGACATCAATTTCGACGACATCCAAAAGGTGATATTTCCCGAATATTGGATCTCCTAGCTCCTCGTGTCCCTTGTCCCTCGTCAATCAACAATCAACACTATCGTCCTGATAGGAAAGGACTCCATCTTATCCTCTGGATGACTTAACTAGGTTTCATCTGGCTTCTTGCCTAGTTCAGTGTACTTCCCGTGGTTACTTTCTGGACGAGTATGGCAGTGAAAGCGTTGCTTTCGGACCACTCGTTTCGTTTTACCTGCACTGTTTGATTGTCGATTGTCGAAGACTCAGATAGTTCTCTCATTCAGTCAGATTCAAGGAGCCTCACATTCACGGATATTCATTCATAGATGGTATCCTACTCTTAGATGGTATAGATTGGAGACGGAACGTTAACTGAAGGCACATTCTCCACATTCTCTTAAGGTCAGCGGGTTTTTTTATATCCTATGCTTTAAGGCTGTTTTTTTTTTTTTTTTTTTTTTTTTTTTTTTTTTTTTTTTTTTTTTTTGTACAGATCCTATTCTGGAAAAGCCCTTTTCAGGGCTAGCAGTCTGACTATTCTATTATTTTAAATTTTATCATAATGCCAGACTCAGGTAAAGCGTTAAGTGGCATTGCAAGCCAAAAAACAAGTGATGGTAAATATACGTATGGCGAGATATATAAAGATGCCTGTAAAGATTACAGATTCGAAGCTTTTGATGCTATAATTAAGGATAAGCTAGAGGTTTTGCGCCAAGAAATGTGCACTAAGTATGATAACCTACAAGGAAAAGTCGAGTCACTAAAAGGGAGCATAGCTGAAATCCACGATAAAATTGCTAATATGAATGCTGAAATATCTGCAGCACGTAATGAAGCCAAGAAGAACTTTAATAAATTGGAGCAGTTTCTCAAAGATCAATTCTCTGCTCTGTCAATGAAAGGTATTCAGCCTATTTTCGTGACAGCTATTCGTTTATTGTCTATTGTTCCAAATAAGTACTTGTAAACTTTTATAAAAGATGACGTCATATCGTTTCTCGAGGCCAACGAGATAACAAGGCCTGGAAGCGAAAAAGTCACCTGACCATCGGGGTGCTAGCAACAATCCAATCTACATTGTTTCCAACAAACGGAAAAACACTGGTTGTTAGCATCCAAGATGGAGACAATGAACGTTGAATTGTTGCTAGCACCCCGAAGGTCAGGTCTCGTAGGTTGAATTTTTCGCTTCCAGGCCTTGTTATCTCGTAGGCCTCAATCGTTTCTACTCATCAGTTCTTTTTCTAACGGATACAGTAGCCAATCTGGTTTCGAGATTTGGCGCTGGCCTGCCATGGGTGCTTTATTCGTTTGTCTGGAGTACATATGTAATGGAAGTGGATGCCATTCAACTGTGTGACTCGGACTGCGAGTGTAGATCATAGTTGGAAGACAAACAAGAAGCTTTCTAACTTTTTTGTGGAAGAATTCGTAATTGTAAATAGAATTATTAAATTTTAGGTTTAACTTCTCTTTCAAATTGAGAGTCTCAATTAATTTGTTTTTCACTTGGATTACTAAATTACTAATTAATAATTATTGGGCACTTTTATTTTTTTTATTTTTTAATTGAATGAAAATAAAAACAGAAATCATTTACCACATCATCCTGGATGCCTTTTTTACCATAATTTATTTTTGTGAAAAATCGATACATAACGATCAATTGATTTAAAAAAATCATCGGTGATTGTTAGAACCATCGATGGTTCCGCCGATGATGGTTTTACAACAATCGCTCACCACTATAAAACCCTTCATAAAGCGGATAAAAACGTTTACAAGATCCTACACACTATTATTCAACCAAAACTACTGAACTTTCTAGAATCCTTGGAAATCGTCAATTCTACCCAAAAAAATTCTTAACTCGAACAAAAGTCCTATGAACGTCAGTGATTGGACGTTTACCTATAAGTACCTACAGAGATGATTGGTTATTTTATTTTATTTTTTTATGTTTATTTATCTATCTTTAAATTGCTTGCTTGTATCATGTATTGCTAGTCAATAAATTCAACAGTCTCGAAAACGGATAAAAGATTTACATAAATGACATTCAAGACATGTGTAAACAACTTGGCAGTATATGCCATTTGTATAATGAATTAGGCAAAAAATATCCACAAATGAGTGGAATTCTTACGAGCAAACACTGAGATTATGGCTGATCGACGCTATACTGTTATTAACAGAGGAAAGCTTCGTTGCGTCATATGGAACGCCAGGGGAATTCCCCGGAGGCGTATTGAGTTTTATAACTATTTGATTAAATGGGATATAGACGTGGCATTTGTTTGTGAGACACATCTAAAGCCAGGCCAGGACTTCAGAATCCCGGGCTACTGCGTTTATCGCAGATAGAATTATTACTCCCAATGTCAAAAGCTCATCTGGAGGTGCAGCAATTATCATTAAAAAAGGCATTCGGCATCGGGAAGACCTCATACGAATGTATACAGGAATGGAGGTTGCTTCTGTTATTATCACGGATACTATTGTTGGCGATGTTAAATTCCTGGCTCTTTACAACTCTCCCAAGCATAAGATCGATGTTGACGAGCTCGATGAGCTATTCTCTGGGAGTATCCCAGTGGTAATGGCGGGTGACTTGAATGCTAAGCACTCGCAGTGGAACTCCAAACGTCATAATCAGAACAGTGTCACATTATCTAGATATATACAGAGCAAAACTGATATCATTGCGATAGGTCCTGTAAACGACACGTATTACTGTGATCACTCACCTACAAGTGATGTCCTTGATATTGTTTTGCTGAAAGGCTTCTATAAGCCATTCGATATTTTTACTGTTGATGATTTATCTTCAGATCATAAACCGGTCGCACTGAATTTTGAAAATCTCAATATTGACTGCAGAGAACAAATGGGGCTTAAACAAGATTGGAAACTTTTCAGAGATCTTCTCAAAAATGACAGTAATCTACTCAATGACGTGCATAGTACGGAGGAGATAGACATAAATGTTGAAAGGGTCACTACACGTATTACTGAAGCCATCAATGCTTGTGCTTCTCCAGTAGACGTGAAACGGCCTGATCATCTCGATCTTACTCCAGCAATCAAGTATCTAATAGATCAAAGAAACAGGGTAAGGAGGCAATGGCACCGAACAAGAGAGCCTTGGCTTAAAACCAAATATAACCGACTTACGAGAAGAGTACATGAGGAAGTGAATAAACTTCGTAACGATAGATGGAATGAGAAGGTGAAGAGTTTGTCAACCCAGGACAATTCTATATGGTGCATGATTCGAGCCTTACAAAACAAAAAGGCCTTGAACATTCCACCGCTTTTAGACACTAATGGACATTTCATAACTAATGACCAAGACAAAGCACAGCTTATTGCTGATTCACTTAAAAAACAATTTGTGACTCCAAAGGATGATCGTCCAGAAGGACTAGAAATATCCAAAATGGTAGAAAGCAGTATAACAAAGCATTGCAACAATAGCCATCATGTGGCCAAACATAAAATACAGGTAGCTGAGATTCAAAATTGCTTTAAGAAACTCAAGAAAAAGAAGGCACCAGGTAAAGACCCTATCAATAACAATGCCTTAAAAAACTTACCGCATAATGTAACTAGTGATATCACTAAAATTATAAACGACTGTTGGGATAACTGTTACTTTCCGGATACATGGAAACAGTCTGCTGTCCTAAGTATCCCTAAACCCGGTCAAAATCCTGCAAACCCTATAAGCTACAGGCCCATCAGTTTGCTGTCTTCTATATCCAAAGTCTTGGAGAGAACAATTCTCACAAGACTCTTAGATTTCTGCACAACCAATAATCTCATCCGTGCAGAACAATTTGGTTTTCGGGCGGAACATTCTTGCCAGCTCCAAGTTTGGAGACTTATAGCGGATGTTAACACTCCCCTTAATCTTTCGATGTATTGCGGTGTCATCTTCTTAGATGTTCATAAAGCATTTGATCAGGTCTGGCATGAAGGCCTTATTTATAAAATGATAACTGATGATTTCCCACATGATTTAATTAGTCTAGTTCACTCGTTCTGTCCAACAGGTCATTTCAGGCCAGAGTTGGAGATGAATTATCTGATACCTGTGAGATAAATGGCGTTGTCCCACAAGGATCAGTGCTGGGGCCAGTTCTGTTCAATTACTATATACGTGACTTCCCTGAAATCTCTTACTGCAAGCTATATTTTTATGCGGATGATGCTGCTATACTGACATGGGCACGCCAGCCTAGTGTTGTTGTATCACGTTTGCAGAAAGCCCTTAAAGAATGTGAAATCTGGTTTAGCAAGTGGCGATTAAAACTGAATGTCGACAAATGCAAAGCAATGTTTATCACTAAGAAGGAAAAGAGAAATCATGACTCCTTAAAGTTATATGGCAAATACTTGGAATGGGTTGATAATTATAGATACCTTGGCGTTGTTATTGATTCAAAACTATCATGGAATATGCATGTGACTTATGCGATGAACAAGGCCAAAAAAGCAAAGTTTAGCTTAATTGCTCTGTTGGGTCGTAACAGTGCCCTCAGTGTTGATAACAAACTACTGTTATACAAAATAATTGTTCGTGTCATCTTGCTATATGGTATGCCCGTCTGGGCTACGATTTGCAAGACAAGATGGAAGGAACTCCAAACTTTACAGAACATTACCCTAAGGACTATTGCACAATTAGATAGGAGAATTGCTCGCAATTACTCCATTCATGATGACTTCGATATGACCCATGTCGGGAAATATGTTCAAGAGCTCATGAAAACCGTGCTGCCTATTATGGCAAATCATGAGAATGATCTAGTCTCTGGCATTCTAAAACATTCTCTACATAGAAAAAGGCATCGTAATCCAAGACATATCCTTGATGTCAATTTTGATGACATTGATAATGTCACCTTCCCAGACTTCAAGAAGGCACTGATCGTCCCCATCTATAAATCTGGCCCCCGTTCGAATATCAAAAACTACAGACCTATAAGCATACTGCCTACTCTAGCCAAAATAAGCGAAAAAATCTTGTTCGCAGATACTGTTGACCACCTCTGGTCAGTCATCCCGAAAAAGCAATACGGTGGACGACCCAATACCCCAATCTTATATGTACTATTAAAAATTCAACTAAGTGCATTGAACGCCCTCAGTCGGAAACAAAATCTCCTTATCGCTCTTACTGATCTGTCAAAGGCCTTCGACAGTGTTTCTAGATCACAACTAATTGAACAGCTGAAGGCTTTAGGCATTGAAGAAACGATACTGTCCCTGATTAAAGGCTTATTCTCAAACCGATACAATTATATGATTGGCCCCAAAGATAATGTGTCTCACCCATCGGAACGAGGAGTAATGCAGGGCTCTGCATCTAGTATTACCTTTTATGCAGTGGCAACCAGCCCATTGTTTAATTTACCCCTTAAAAGTGACATCTGTGCTTATGTCGACGACAATATCCTGTACACAGTAGATTCTGATGAAACATCTGGTGAAGCCATTAAAAACATCCATCACGATATCTCCTTGCTTAAGCAATGGTATGCCAACAATGGGATGACACTTAATGAATCCAAGACCCGTTTACTTAAAATCACCAACAGTAACACTAAGCATTCCGATGCCCCTAATCCTAGGCGTATTATTTGACAACAAGTTATCCTTTAAACCCTGCATTGAAGATCTTGTCATGCAACTAAGCCGTCTTAGATATCTTGTCAAGCGCCTAAAAAAGACCTTGAATAGGAGAGTGATCACCATAATAATAAAGAGTTTGGTGATTTCTAAACTAAATTATGCAATTATTTTATGGTCCTCTGCCTCCCGATTCCTATTAACGAGGATAAAGGTTGCATACAACTCGATACTACGTGTGGCTTATTCAATTCCCCGCTACACTTCCGTTACCCCATCATGCAAAGCTAATGATATATTAACTCTTCCTGGTCTAATACAATTGGCCAAGTTCAAAGAACTATACAGGGCCTTGCATGATCCTCACCACCCGGCACACTTTATTTCTCAATGGATAAATAATAACTATAACACCCGAGTAACCCGTAAATTTAAATTGGAACCTCCCTATATCCTCCCGTCAACACTAAAGAAGGCCTTTCCTTATAACACTATCGAGGACTGGAACCTCCTTCCATATGAAACAAGAGCAACAATATTAAACTGTAAATTGCCAAACTGTAGTAACCATAAGATCCATGTTACCAAGTTACTTAACCAATATGTAAAAAACAATCAATTGTAATTACGATTTAGGTTCCTTGTACCCAATACCCCTCTGGGGTGCTATAATTTCAAATAAATAAATAAATAAATAAATAAATAAATTCTTTCGTTTTTTCTGTGGCTTACTATGTAATATACTCCTAGTTCAGACAATCGTCAATCAAATTTTCCTCCACCAAGAGGAGGCAATTTTCTTTCATACTTTGGATGACCTTTGTGGGTACATCAGGCTTCTTTTCTAGTTCAGTGTATTTCCCTTGGAATATGATTATGAAGGGTGAGATTATGGAATCTCTGCTTCAAGTTCCACACGAATACCGATACACTACACTGTTCGATTGTCGATTGTCATGTATTGCTAGAGTAAACGAAGAAGTCGTCAGCGCGTCTAGAAAGAGGAATCTGAAGAATGGACAAGGTCGCTCGGCTAATGAAGACCATAGAATCACGAAGAGGCATGTACCGCCGATTATCGTGCCGACTCATGGCGTCCCGTTTATGACGATTTTAACTGAGCTCGAGAAGCATGTTCCAGTGGAAAAGATCACCGTTCATACGGGCAAAGCTGAAACCGTCAAAGTTAAATGTGAAGACGAAGAAACGCACAACAGGTTAGTCTCTGGAATTAAGTCTGATAATATTCTAAAAATTCAACATCATCAACTGAAGTCGGAGAAGGTCTTGAAATACGTGATACGTAATGTGGATATTACGTATGACCTCGATGACTTCCAAGAAGACCTAAAAAGAGCCAACTACTTCCCGGAAAAATTAATTCGCTTGAAGAAAGCCAAAGGATCCATTGATATGCCTATGGTTTTGGTTCGAACTCCGAACACAACCAGTCATTGAAAAACATAACACGTATTGGGCCGCTTGCAGTAACAGTGGAGGCCTTTCGAGGGAACAAGAAGCCACTAATGTGCAACAAATGCCTGCGCTTCGGACACGCATCATTGGGCTGCACGGAAGATCCTCGTTGTAATAAATGTGCTGAGGGGCACCAGTCAAGAGATTGCCCCAGGATCAAAGGACAAGACCCCTCAAAGTGCATCAGATGTGGTGGACAGCACACTTCAAGTTACACGAAATGTCCAAAATACCACCAGGTTCAAAGGATGCGTAGTTCTAAAGTGACAGTAGGCAAATCCTATGCTGCTGCTGTGTATACGCCAGAAGATAAAGGCCTCAACATCAACGACCTACCAGGTATATATAAGCAATTAGGACGTATCTTTCATCTGTTTTCTAATCTAGGCAAAAGTTACCCACAGTTGAGTGGGCTCCTTACGACCAACTAATTTTAGTCTGGCTGCACAACGTTATACTGTAATCAACAAAGGTTAACTTCGGTGCGTGATATGGAACGCTAGAGGCATTCCCCGTAAGCGTATCGAGTTTCACAATTTTCTGTTAAAGCAAGACATCCACGTTGTTTTCCTTTGTGAAACTCATCTCAAACCAAGCCAGGACTTCAAGCTACCTGGCTACTGTGTGTACCGTAAAGATCGAATGGCTTCAAATGCTGCAAGATGTGCTTCTGGGGGCGCTGCGATCATCATTAAGAAGGGAATTCAACACCAAGAATTAGTCTCCAAGTCTTATGCAGGTATGGAATCGGCTTCCATCATTATCAATGACGTCTGCTGTGGTGAAGTGAAGTTCGTGGTGGTCTACAATTCACCTAAACATTATCTTGACATTAGTGAGCTTGATGAACTCTTCAGTGGTGACACTCCAGTCGTCCTAGCTGGTAACCTAAATGCCAAACACCTAAGCTGGAACTCCAGAACACAGGATTACAACGGCATGATTCTCTATAGGTACATACAAAGTAGAGATGATATCATCGCTGCTGGACCTGTGGAGGACACCTACTACTGCGACCACTCCCCTAGTAGTGACGTTTTGGACATCTCGCTCTTGAAGGGTTTCTTCAAACCGTACAATATCTTCACGATTGATGACCTTTATTCTGACCACAAGCCTGTGGCGTTGAAATTTGACAATGTCGACATAAATTTCCAAGAGGAACTGATACATCATCAAGACTGGAAGCTCTACAAAGATATTCTTAAGGAATATGGCTGCCATCCCGACGTTGCTTGCCGTACAGAGGACATCAATCAACGTGTTGAAGACATCACCAGATGTATTAACAGTGCCATAGAAGCTAGTAATATATCCATCAGAGAATAAACCTCCTCATCGAATCCAACTCACTCCTGGAATCCAACGCCTAATTTCTGAAAGAAACAGGACCCGTAGACTATGGCAACGGTATCGTGAACCTTGGCTCAAAACCAAGTATAACAGGCTAGTGCGAATAGTCCAAGAGGATATAAAAGAGCTTCGCGACGCTAGATGGAATGAAAAACTCAAAAGCTTGTCGGCTCGCGACAATTCCATTTGGAGTATGGTCAGAACTTTACAGAAGAAGAAGAATGATACGCTTCCTCCACTACGTACTCCACAAGGTGACTATGTGCAAACTGATCTGGACAAGGCCCAAGTCATTGCAGATTCACTGGAAATGCAGTTTGTTACTCCTACCAACGATAAGCCCGAGAGCCAAATCATGTCTCAGCGTGTGGAAGAAGGTATTGTTAACTTTGATGAAGTCCCGCAGCATTTAACGAAGTACAACATCGAGGCTGGAGAGATCGCCAACATCATAAGTAAACTGAAAAAGAAGAAGGCTCCAGGAAAAGACAACGTGAGTAATAACGCCCTTATGAATCTCCCAAAGAACTATATTGACTTTCTCATCAATATCTATAGCGACTCCTGGAAATTTTCTTACTTCCCTGTGGCTTGGAAGAAATCTATTATGTTGAGTATCCCCAAGCAGGGGCAAAATCCTGCAATTCCCGGGAGCTACCGACCTATTAGCTGTCTACCCTCGATGTCCAAAGTGTTGGAGAGAACGATCCTCGTAAGATTCCAAGATCACTGTCTAGCAAATGACCTTTTTCAGGAAGAGCAGTTTGGCTTTCGTGCTGCCCACTCTTGTCCGATGCAGATATGGATGCTCGTTGAAGACCTGTTCACCCCCCTGAACCTCTCAGAGTTACTGTGGGGTGGTATTTCTCGATGTCAGTAAAGCTTTTGACCAAGTGTGGCATGAGGGTCTTGTCTACAAAATGACCAGAGACGGGTTCCCTGCCGACTTGATTTTGATGGTGAAATCCTTTCTTAACGGCAGATCCTATCAAGCCAAATTTGGAGAAAATCTTTCCACACCCCGTGTTGTAAAGGCCGGTGTCCATCAGGGTTCTGTCCTCGGGCCTGTGCTATTTAATTACTTTGTACATGATTTCCCGAAACCCGATAATTGTATTGACAACAAGCTACTTCTGTACAAATCGATTATCCGGACCATACTTCTCTATGGCATGCCTGCGTGGGCGACTATCTGTAAAACCAGATAAAGTGAACTACAGTCATTCCAGAATGTTACCCTGAGGACCATTGCCCAGCTGGACAGAAGGACGGTGAATAACCAATCCATCCACTTGGATTTAAACATGGCCCATATCGGAAAGTTTATACAGGATCTCCTTTTGATTATGATACAGAAGATGAAGACTCACGACAATAAACTTGTGAAAGGGATACTGAGGAACTCAATGACTATGAACTGGCGTACGAAGTATCGTAAACCGAGGCATGTTCTTGACATCAATTTTGAAGATATTAGCAACGTCTCTTTCCCAGACTACTGGAAGATGTAATAATCTTCTTTCTCCTTGTATTTTTTTTTTATTTCGTTTGTTTTTTCTTTCTGACAATCGTCAATCTTATTTTCTTTTTTGTATAATATAGAAGACCGCTTGGGTTGGTTAGGCTTCTTGACTACCTCAGTGTATTTCATTTGGAGTTTATTCTGGTTGGATGTGCTTTGTGAAAGCGCTGCTTTCGTCCCATCCTAACAAATGTACACTTCACTGTTCGATTGTCGATTGTCGATGTATTGCTAGTTTAATACTACTTTGTAGCTGAAGAAGGGGACTTCGTCCTCGAAACGTATTTTGTAGTAAAACGTTTTGTGGAAATGTGTATTCGCTTTATTATTTTTAGGAGCTTTAGCATAAAAGCTACTTATAAGAATGCGCCCTTGATCTCTACGTTTATCCGGCCGTCCAGTCGTCCGTCCTCCTGTCCGTCCGGCCGACTGCCCTTTGCACGATGACTTGAAAATAGATTAACTTTTTCAAATTCTGTTTTCAGAAATATGACCATCAAAGTCTTAGCTCGGCCTTATCAACTTTTCAGAATTTTTCGTGGACCCCTTCAAGTCGAATACAAAGATAATGGCATTTCATATAACAATCGATTTGTCAAGAAGGAATGTATTGTTACTTTCTGTTTATCTTTTAAGCATTACTGATATCGGCGCGCGCACGTGAAATCGCTTTGTCGAAGCACGATTGTTCAAGTGCTCATAATCTATATTATCCAGTAGCAGAAGAATGGAGCTGTTTATTGGTTTTATAATGTCAGTTCGTCACCTTCATAATTTCTACATTTTTTGAGGTAGAAGGTTGAAATTCGGAATGTAGCTTACTATGGGCATGCCTATCTGCACTATTTAGTTTGATTTTCATTGGGGTCGGAATTACGTACACTGGGGTCGGAATTACGGGGGTGGGAATCAGAGAGGACAACATATCTATGTGCTATTTAGGTACGTAAAGGCGTGAAATTCAGTATCCAGATTCCTCAAGGCAATATTAATATGAAGTTTAGGCCCAATTGTTACAGTGGGGTCGGATTTGCGGGGGTGGCATATATTTGGTCCTTAGAACTATGACAACACATGACATGTGATATATCATAGGTTCGTAAATGATGAGAAAGGAAAGAAGATACGAGGTTTTTTTGCATTTTCTAAATATTACGTTCGAGAAAATCAACCTGGGGAGAGTTAAAAGTGCATAAAAAGGGGGTAAAAATATATGACCGCAGGATCTGCTACTTGCCATCCTGGCAGCTACCTACTGGGATCTACCTACTGGGGGGGGGTTAATTTGTTTTTAATGAATGTATAAATGTATTTCTGCTTCACTGCTAAAGTTTCTTCTTGGAATGTTTACAAGATTTTATTTAGTTTGGTTTTGATTGCTGCACTGGGGTCGGAATTACGGGGGTAGGATTCAGAGAAGACAAAATATCTGTGCTATTTAGGTACGTAAAAGAGTGAAATTCAGTATACAGATTCTTTTAGGCAAGATCTACATTAGTAAGAAGTTGACGCCAAATTGTTCTAGTGGGGTCGGAATTCAGTGGGTGGCAGCCACTTGGTCGTTAGAAGTATGGCAATATATGGCATGTGATATATCATTCCATCGGAAATGATGAGAATGGAAAAAAGATACGAGCTTTTTTTACATTTTCTACACACTACTTTCGAGAAAATCTATTTTTTGATTATAAAATTTCGGTGAAGGTAACAAGTGCAGATAAAGGGATTAAAGTACATGACCGCAGGGTCTGCTACTTGCCTTACCCTACTCAGGGAAATAATTACTTGTTAATAAACATATAAATATATTTATTGCTTCACCTCATCGATGTCTTTCAATCGATGTCTTAATCAATCTACCAACCTCCATTTACCCACCACTCACCCGCTGACCATAAGCACTCCTTTTATCCTCTAAACCTCATCGATGTCTTCAGCTACTCCTTGGAATATTTACAAGATTTTATTAATCCCCAATATTTTAATTGTTTCTTTAGATAGACAATTGCTTTATTACAATTGTTTTCGATTTATTCAGAGTAAGTCCTCTATTCCTATACCACGCATGCAAGTAACTGATATCTTGATCTAAGTCCAGCAACATTCTATATTCGTCTGTCTTTGATAAGGAGTAAATAATAAATTATCGTCCACGTAAGATTGAATTTTGACAATGGCGACATTAATTTCAAAGAAGTCAAGCATCAGCAAAACTGTGAGTTCTTCAAATACCATGAGTGCCATCTCGATGGAAAAGCTGTACGAATGTCTTCGAACAATGTGCTCAAGACCTCACCATGCATATCAATAGTGCCACTGAAGCTTGTGAATATCCTCATCGATTGATTTTCACTCCAGGAATTCAACGCCTGATTGCTGCGGGAAACAGGACTCATAGCCTATGGCAGCACTATCGTATAACTTAGCTTATAACGAAATGCATGCTATAGACTGTTGTTAAGAGTCCAAGAAGAAGTAACGGAGCTTTGAGACACTAGCTAAAATGACAAACTCAAAAGTCGCGACAATTCTATTTGGAGCATAGTTAGAGCTTTTTAGAAGAAGAGCGGTATGTTTCCTCCAATTTGCACTGTTGAAGGTGATTATGTGCAAACTGATCAGGACAAAGCCAAAACAAATGCCGATTCACTAGAAATGCAGTTTGTTAACATTCATGTCACGGCGTGTGGAAGAAATTTTTAGCAACTTTCACGAAGTCCCGAAACATTTAACAAAGATCAACATCCAGGCTAAAAAGCAAGGCTACGGTCATATGAAACTTGACAAAGAGGTAGGCTCCAGGTGTTATTTATGAAGAATATTATTAACAACCTCACGAATATCATAAGAGACTGCTGGAAGTTTTCCTACTTCACGGAAGCTTTCTATTGCATTAGGTATCCCCAACCAAGGGCAAAATCCAGCAATTCCTGCGAGTTACCGACCAATTTGTATTCTCATGTAGATATGTAATGTTTTGGAGAAAATGATCGTCACCGGGTTCAATGACCACTGTCCAACCAATGGACAAGCCCGGAAATAACAGTTCGGCTGGGCACTCTTGGAAGATGCATATAGGAGCACCACTCTGGGCTCTCCAGTTACTGTGGTGTAGTCTTAGACGATGCCAATCAAGCTTCTAACAAGGCAGTGTGGCCAGTTTGGCATTTTTTCAAGCGTTTTTCCTTTGTTGAGCATTGTTAATAAAAATTAAATAATGCGCATTATAGGCGCTTTAAAAAAATGCCAAACTGGCCACACTGCACGAAGGGCTAATCTACAAGCCAATTAGAGACGGGTTTACTGCTTCTTTGATTTCGATATTTTCTATCATGATAAATTTGGCAAAAATCTATCAGTGTCTTTTATAGGAAAAGGCCTGTGTTCTACAAGGTTCTGATCTAGGGCCTGTATTGTTTATTTACTTCCCAAAATCCAAAATGTGTAATTTGAAAATGCTGATAATGCCATCATATCTTTGGTGCATCAACCTTCTCACATTATCGCTCGTCTGCAGAAAGCCTTGAATAAAATTTGAAGAATGGTTTAATTGATGGAAGTTGAACTTTAAAATCGAAAAATTGAAAGCCGTGTACTTCAAACAAAAATTAAGCTCTAAATACTGAAAAACTCGATCAAAATTAAGTAGTATACGATGTATCAAAAGCCGAGGCATATCTCGATGTCAACCCTGAAAATATTGGCAAAGTTTCTTTACTGGATTTTTGGAAGATCTGATATCTCTACCCTCCCCCTTTTATCTTCTGACAATCATCAATCTTATTATTTTTTCGTAATGTGGAAGAACTTTTGGGTTAAACAATTAAACACTTATGCTTTGACAAAAAATGGCCTCCTATTATATTGGTTACCCTGTATTCAATTATTATTATATTTAATAATATTTATTTTTTATTACAGTACACTTATGTCTTGCGTCCTTTTCTTCTACATCCGTCATTTAAAATCGCTTAAAGAACTGTTACCACTTTAGGCGGTTTAGTAGTCGGATTTCGGGATCATTTCTCGTGATTAAATTGATCTTATACATTATCGGACAAATAATCATTAAAAAATAGCTGAAGATGGGTCTGTGACGCCATACATGAAATGTTAAATTTCTATTTCCTGCGTTTCCACCTATAACCATTTCAAGAGGAGCCTGCGGAAATATTACATTACAACTCAATGATAGGACTAGTTGGTTCTTCCTTGTCTAATTTGCCTTTCTTCTGTTTCTTCTGACGATGCTGCGGTTTTTACACTCTATTTTTCCTTTTACTCCCGGAGAGTGCTTTTAATTAATGATTATAATAATAATAATAATAATAATAATAATAATAATAATAATAATAAACATAAACAGCAAAACAGGGGAAATTTTATCTTACATGAACACACATATCTTACCACAGTACATTGAAGAAAATCTGTCTTTAGAATACATACACCTACTTATTTACACTGGGGCTCTTACAGTTATATCCACACTGGGTAGGAAACCAATCCATAAAAACACACAAAATTCATATACCCAACAGAAACGTAAATGGCAAAAGCGGATTGAGTCTGAGATTGACGAAATCCGCTAGCAGTTAGGTAGACTTACGCAGTACACTAAAAACAACACTTCATCAAAGCAGAACAAACGCCTCAGACAATTATTTAAGAAGATTAAAACACACACCAGACATGAGCAGCACAATCAACACATTACAGAATATATGGACACATTAAAACAAAAGTTAGCTGCAAAAACACAACGCCTGAAGAGATACAAAACATGCACTCAGCGCAAACAGCAGAACAAGTTATTCGCAAACAATGAGAAGACATTCTATAAGCAGTTAAACAAAGATTATACACAGACAAAAAACACTGGTCTGCCAACACAAACAGCCCTCCAACATTATTGGTCGTCTCTTTGGTCTGTCTCAGTTGAACATAATAGGGAAGCTAGCTGGATCAGGGAAGAGGAGCAATTAGCATCCACACTATCAAACATGCCTTATACTGACATAACAGCAGATGAACTCTCACAAGTCATCAAACGTACTCACAATTGGAAGGCTCCAGGTGTAGATAGGATTCAGAACTTTTGGTATAAGCGCTTCACCTGTTTGCATCTGGCCCTTGCAAAACAGATTTCCAACACTTTGCAAACACCACAGACATTGCCACATTTCCTCACACAAGGAATTACATAACACTACAGATCCCACACAATATAGACCTATCACATGCTTGCCTACACTTTACAAAATAATAACTGCCTGTATCGCAAACAAAATTTATACACACATAGACACAAACAACATTCTCACTGAACAACAAAAGGGATGCCGTAGAAACCACATGGGTTGTAAGGAGCAACTCCTGATAGACAGTGTGGTCCTACGGCAAACTCACAATAAACATCGACACCTCCATGCAGCCTACATTGATTACAAAAAGGCCTTTGATAGTGTTCCACACTCATGGCTTTTATATACACTACGATTATATAAAATAAACCCTACACTTATCACTTTTTTAGAAAGTACAATGCTGCATTGGAGAACTACACTACACCTCACACTCAACAGTGAAACCATCACGACTGACAAAATACAGATAAACCGGGGCATCTTCCAGGGTGACTCACTGAGCCCACTCTGGTTTTGTCTTGCACTAAATGCACTTTCCAACAGACTGAATAGCACAACTTATGGCTACACAATTAAACATAATAAAAGCTGCCACTACACGCTCTCACACTTACTCTACATGGACGACATGAAAATCTACGCCTCCACACAAACACAATTGCACCAATTACTTGACATTACACAAACCTTTTCAAAAGACATACACATGCAGTTTGGGTTGGACAAATGCAAAACCATTCACATTGAAAATGGAGTACTCAGGGAAGGGGGCTTCACATTAGATGAACCAGATCACATTGCTGCTATGGAAAATGACGAATTTTACAAATATCTAGGATTTAAGCAAGCCAAGCTTCTGGAGCACAAACACATAAAGAATACACTCACTAAACAATATCTTCATAGGCTAGAGACAATACTTAAAACGCACTTAAATTCCAGAAATTTAATCAAGGCCATCAATGCTTATGCCACGCCAATACTCTCCTACTCCTTTGGAGTCATACAGTGGACACACACAGATCTTGAGGGACTTGAAAGGAAACAACGTAAACTGCTTACAAAGCACAGAAAGCACCATCCACACGCAGCTATTGAAAGACTCACCCTGCCTCGTTCAGAGGGAGGCAGAGGTCTTATTGACATAACAGATCTACACCAGAAACAGACTCAGTCACTCAGAGAATTCTTTCACTCTAAACAACACACATCACCATTACACAAAGCAGTCTGCATGGCTGATACAAAATACACACCTCTGAATCTGAACAGCATGCAGAACACCCATAACATTCCTACAACATGCACTAAACTTCAATCATGGCTCGGAAAGCAACTCCACGGTAGACATCCTTCTGACCTCAACCAGCCACACGTCGACAAAAAAGCGTCGAACTTTTGGTTGAGTGAAGGGAGTCTCTTTGGGGAAACTGAAGGAACCATGATTGCCATACAAGACCAGATTATTAACACTAAAAGCTACAGAAAACATATTATCAAAGAATCGACTGACGGGTCTTGCAGGAAATGCCATATCGCAGAGGAAACCATCCAACACGTCATATCCAGTTGCAAAATACTCACGCAGACAGATTATTTGCACAGACATAACCAGGTAGCCAACATCATACATCAACATCTAGCTAAGATACACAAGCTAAGGGACATTCACACTCCTTACTATAAATATATCCCCGACACTGTCTTAGAGAACACCACACATAAACTATATTTTGACAGAGCTATAATCACTGACAAAACTATCCCTCATAACAGACCAGACATTACACTAGTAGATAAGCAAAACAAAGTGACTTACATAATTGATATTTCCATCCCCAATACACACAATTTACAAACGACATACACTGACAAAATCACTAAATATACGGATCTTGCACACGAAATAAAACGCCTTTGGGGAGTTAACAGAGTACACATTGTTCCTATCATTCTTTCCGCCACTGGGATTATTCCACACTCGCTACACAAAAGCCTATCAACACTAAATTTAAACCCACACTTATACAAAACCTTACAGAAAGCCACAATTCTAAACACATGTCACATAGTAAGGAAATTCCTACACTCAAACATCAATACTCCCACGAGTGGATAACTTTCCCTCCCTCACATTTGAGTCCCTTGGGCTTTGGCCCTCTTTTGGGTCCGCCTCTGGGATTGGCTTCCGGACTTGATCCGAGTTTGGTTTCTCCAAACAATGACAATAATAATAATAATAATAATATGACCAACAAATAAGGGGGAACAAGCCCAGAGAGCTAGGTTGTTGAACCTCAAGTTGCCCCCCACAGGCCGAAGCCCAATTTGGGGTTAATGAACGTACAAAAAGGGGGAGAAAAAGAAAAAAAAAGCAAGAAAAGAGAAAGTAACAAACAACAAGAATAAAAGAAAACAATTTAATGTTAAGAACAAACACTAGGAAAAGAGATGAAGATGAAGATGTTTAGAATGGGATAAGTTAGTATCATAAAAATGGTCATGATAATTCTGGTTAATAAGTGAAATAAAAGAATTCCATCTAATAGTAGGGGTGAAAACAAAACCCCTACGTGTCAATCTGAGACTTTGAAAGTTAAAATCCTCAAAGAGTGGCAGAATACTAATTCTACCATTAAACACTCTTAACAGAACATTACACAGACCCTTAGTTAAAATATGCTGTATGTTAAAAATAGTGTATGTTAAAAATAAATTAGTGACGAAAAACGGGATAATCAAATAATTATTGATTTAGGATTATTGATTTGTAAGATGGTTTAGTGAATCATTGAAAGATCTGAAGGAATATAAAGAATTTTATAAGGATTTAGTACTGGCTTAGTTCGTCATAATTCTAGTTTAGTTGGTACATATTGTGAGCTCTGCTCCTAAGAAGCCCTTCGTCGGAATACTGTTTCAGTCAAAAGGCCCAGAACCATATACATATACGTAAATCTTATATCATAATTTTTGCCTATTTGTTGGGCTTCAAAATACAGAAAGTCATTTGGAATGTCATTGGTTCAGGAAAATGGTAATATTTTGTTATTTTCCTATTAACTGTTTAAATACAGGTAACCAAATCCTAACTTTATTTTAAGAAAACATTAAGAAACCTCACATAATTTACACACTTAAGTGAAACACTCTTTATGACATATTAGTCGTTTATTTTGTTTCTGCAGAATAAACTTTTTATAACAAAAAATATGAAATGATATAATTTTGAAATGGTGGATGTAAAAGAAAAAAAAAGGACAAGACACAAAAACCCTGTAATAAAATAAAATTAGAAAGAAACATTATTTAGGGTCTTAACATTCTTCTTAGAATTATTCTGGAATGGTATAATATACTTTTCGTTTTTTAAATAAATTTTAAGTCTTTTCTCTGACGAAGCAATTCAAAAACATCGTTTTTACTTATTACAATTTGATCCACTTTTCAATCCTATTCATAATTATGAATTTTAATTAAATTAGCAAGGTATAATGAAAAAATAAGAAGACACTGTGGCATGAAATGGACTGTATTTGAAAGAAAAAGCAATCACAGAAGAACATCTGAGATATGGAACACTGAATTTGTATTTTGAAGCTTATGCTTAAGTTTAAACAACAAATTCAGCGCGCGCTAGGGTCAACGACTTCTTGAATTGAGAAACTTTACAACTTAAACTCTTACAAGTTAACTGTTAAAAGTTTTATTATAACTGAACTATTAAAAATTACACTATGACACTAATCTGATTCTAATCTGACGGTCGCTTTCCCTGACCTACCATATTTCATATGAGAGAAATTCTTATGATAATGTTTTCAGAAATTGGATCGTCATAGTTCGTATCATAAGAATCACATTTCTAAATAGATTCCAGATTTTTTGGAAGTGAATAATATATCAGAATTACTTTAAAGCGCTTTTAGGTGCTCCCATTTTCGAATGCAATCATTAAATTACAGGCGTTAATTTTCTTATTAAAGTTACCTCCAGAACATAAATTAAACTAACATTATTTGTGGCAGTTTTGTCTGGAGTTAGATTTGTGGAATATTTTTTAACATAATGGGAATATTTCTAATTCTTATTCACCCAAGAATATCTAATTCAACCGAGAAGAAAAATACTAATAATCATGCCAATCTTATATTCATTAGAGTAGTAAATTACTGATGAGATTTTAAATCTTATTCGCAGGCATGTATAAAAGCTATGGTTCTGCACATTAAAGTAGATAGCGTAATTTCCCTTGGTCATCGGCTGATTGACAATACGTGCTGTGAGAGTGATATTAATCCATCTATTAGCTGTTTGCCATTGTGCATGCCGCAGCTGAATGTGTGCTTCTACTCCCACTGCTCTTCAAAGGCAATCCTTTTCCCGTCTTCAAAGGACCCTGAGGATATGAACGCTTTTCTCAAATGGCAGGTAAGAGAAGTAACTTGGAAAAGTGATCATTAATGCTTCATGTTCTTATTTTATGATGCTATCTTTTAGATATACTTTGGAATGTCTTCTAATCATTTTACCTATTTACTATTTCAAGGGTGAGCACAAAATCTTGATTGATATATGGCATTTACCAAAAGATGGCAAAGTATCAGGTAAATTTACAATTAACTTCGTTTTTTGCTTTAATTGTTAAACTTGTAGTTTAGCTTCATAATCTACGTATATACTGGGTGTTTCAAATAAAGTCTACCAGTCGAATAACTGAAAAACTGTAAATCGGATAGAAAAACAAAAAAGCAGGTGTGTATTCCCTCACGTGTGTATCGTCAATCACGTCGCAAAATCGCTACCTGGATATTAAAGTGCACTATCAGTGCATTAAAAACCACACACCGGAATGCTCAGGATTCGCACAGCACATCATCAAGACAGGCCATATGGCAATACCTATTAACTACAGGATTTTACACCACGTCAGTGATTATAGGTTTATAAACTTCCTCGAGTCACAAAAGATAGTCAAAAAACGGAATGATTAACTCCTAAACTCAGATCGAGGTCCCACCGATCTCTCTGATTGGACGAGCTTCATTGGTGCTATCAAATAATTACTGTTTCCTTTATTTTTTCTCATTGGCAACTTATGAGCTTTTGATTATTTACTGTATTTCTCTATTGTCTTGTGTTCTATATCAATAATCGTGATAAATGTATTATCAATCAGTCATGCTGAAAAAAGGCCGCATAGCGACCGAAAGTGTAGTCTAGTGCAAAAAGGTTTCTAGTGCTCCATAGGAACTCAGGTTACTGGATGTTGATCGGTTGCAAAATGCGGTACTTTTACTGAGAGACAAGGCAGATTAGACTGGACCCGTCCCTTCTAAATTAAAATAATGTAGCACGTACACGCTTTGGATATGCTATTCACGTGCTCAATTATGAATTTCACATAATTGTGAAAAATTGGTTGGATTGTGTCTCCTATTGATAGTCTTCACTTACACCGTTAAAAAAGGCTATTTACTCTATTTAATGTCTGGCTGCATTTGTTACCGAAATATACATATATATATATATATACAGGGTGCAAATTATCTCCTTCAAAAAAGAACTACACTATAATGTAGACAAAATTCAGGCGATTAAAGTGATATAAGACACTTGGGGTCGCAAATCATAAGCAACGCCGTAAATTGAACCTCAAACTAAGCTGAATGGCGTGGCGCTGTGTAGCACGAGCCAAATTTGGGTGACTGTGTTCACAAAATAATGGTACCCCAAAACTTAATTGAACTATCAGTCTTTGTTCATTTCCTCGATACTTTTTGATGAAAAACATGATAAATACTATCGGTATTAACAAGGTTGGTACTGCACATGCTACTGACTCCGGCGCAAGAGCAGAGTACGTCACGTTGGACTGGAAGGCGGACCTCTTCGAGATGAGGTAGTGGGGAACAGGGAAACCAGCTAAGCCGCGCTGGGCCGCGCCGCGCGAACACAGTCGCCCAAATTTGGCTCGTGCTACGCAGCGCTACGCCATTCAGCTTAGTTTGAGGTTCAATTTACGGCGTTGCTTGCGATTTGCGACCCCCAAGTGTTTTATATCACTTTAATCGCCTGAATTTCGTCTACATCGTAGTGTAGTTTTTTTGACGGAGATAATTTCCACCCTGTATATTAGAATATCAATAGATTTTTTCAAGTCATTTACGTTGTATGACACTTAACAAAACAAAAAAAAATACTGCATTTTTGTGTCAAGTTAAACATTCAAAATACAACTTTGAAACTTTGAAATATTGCCAAGGCGAACGAAGAGATTAATATATTTCAAAAAGCTATCCAATGATACCAAGCTCGACCCCCGCATTCTTAACCCCTGATGGCTAGAGAGGGGGAACTATGAAATCAGCATTAAGAACCCCCATTTTTAGTGTTTTTTTCAAGTAATCTAACCATTAAAGAGATAGCAGCACTGAAAGTGTGGAATTATTAAACCCAATTTTATCGATAAAAACAAAAAGATAAAGGGTGATTGTTACAGGTATTCCTTTTCCAACTTTTGATGGTATTTAAAAATCCATAGTCAGAATTTTTAAACTCAGAGAATTTTTATTACACACATACAGACTATGTTTATGAACTATAAAATTTAGGATTTTAGAAATTCTGACATCGGATTCTTAAAGACCATCAAAAAGTAGATAAGGAATGTTTTAACACACACTCTCTTACTATTTGTCTTTAAAATTTTCAAGCTTTCAGTGCCTCTAAGTCCCAAACGGCTGGATCAATTAAAAACACACCAAGAATGATGCATTCGCAAACGTTATGTGCTTCTTGAAATACCATTAAAATAGGCGTTCCTATTTAGGATTTCAAAGCTATTGCCTCCCCTAACTCAAGGTATAGGGTTGGGGGATCGAGTTATGTATAATTGGATAGCTTTTTGAAAAATATTAAACACGTGGTTTTTCTTGCGATCCTTAATGTATTTCTCCAGATATTCCACTGTTGCACTTTGTTTGAAATACCCTGTATATAAAAAAGAAAGTTTGTGCTTTTTTTAAAAAAATCTTCGGTTTTATTCCAAGTTTGATCCAGTGGCATGCGATAACCCCCCCCCCCCCTGCTCCAGAGGGCACATAAAGCCGTCAGTCCCGGCTGCTGCTAACACCTAACAGCAATCATTAAATGCGGAAGGGAAGGGTAAACCACCGCATTCTCTTCCCTTGTACATAACCAGCATGCAAGTCGCGCATGTTGGTCGCTAGCACACAGATCGGACAGGGGCATCAAGAGAGAGAGAGAGAGAGGAAAGGATGAAGTTTTGCGTACTTCACCATCAAAACACAGGGTCAAATATGCATAATTGATGAAATCCTATTATGCAGAAAAGAAAACAGATTTCATCACAATTAGTTACTTTGGAACCGAAGCCTACAAACTAGCAAAGATTTTCAAAGATGAAGGTCTTGGTGTCGCCTTTAGGACAAAGGTCGCCAGACGATTCACCCTAAACTCCAGAAAGAAGGCTACCAAACAGGACATACCCAAACAGGCAGGAGTCTACAATCTCGCTTGTCCAGACTGCAACGCATACTACAGTATATTGGATCCATAACGCCATCCTTCCAAGAAAGATCTAAGGAGAAAAGGCGGTCATGGATGAATGGAGACAATAAGTCCGCCTGTGCTGAGCACCTCATAAAAGATAAACACAGAATGCTGCCAACGGAAGAATCCATGAGCATTATATGGAAAGGCAACAACAAGGCTAAAATCCTAATCCAGGAAGAAATCAAAATAAGAAAGCATCGCCAAAAAGACCGAAACATCCTACTTAACAACCAGACCACATTCGAAAGTGACGATATTCTGGAACTCCTCATTGAAACTGACAAGAAACCCTGGACAGGAAGTTGTCAGAATGGTTCTCATGAGGTCTGCCTTTCCCCCTATGCAATCCAACAAACATTGAATTTGCCTATTGTAATTACCTGTTCCACAAACCAAATTCATTCATTATCCTGTACCTTTCTGTATAAATTCTGGTATGGCTGCAACACACTTTGTAGCTATATCAGCCTCCGAAGATGATGTAATACCGAAACGCTGAAGGCATATTAAATTTTACAACCGTATCATTTGTTTGACCCTTTATTTCTCAAATATGTATTGTTTGGATGTCCTTTTTTCTCACACCCTGCAGTTTGTATACCACGTCAGTCACTTCATCAATAACCTGAATGGTCCAAGTATTTATATGAAAACTTCTTGTACCACCCATACATACAATCCACTCAAAATAAGTATTTATGTGGATCGTACTAATGAACAGATTAAAAGTGCAACACTCTTTACCCACAACTAGTCGGATTTTGTGATAACTATTTCTCTCCTCCATTCCATCGGTGTAGGCACACGAACTTTTTCAAGCATATCATTAATCCATGGGTCCTTGCTCTGTGATAATTTTAATTTGTCTGTCCAGGTATCACTGTTAAATTGCACTTCAGCCACACAGCAAGATCTTGACAGGAATTCAGCAATAACAATATTCGTTCCAGGCGTATGCTCAATAATTATATTGTTTTCAGAAATCTCAAGGGCCCACCTTAACAACCTATGGTTTGAATTTTTCATCTGATGTATAAAACTAAGTAGTCTATGATCAGATTTTATAACTACTGGATATCCCAAGATAATCGTTCCGAAATGTTTCAGGGCTTTTACGACAGCGAGAGCTTCTTTCTCCACCATAGAGTATGCTTTCTTTGAACCGTTTAATTTGGAGCTAAAGTATCCAACTGGCCTCGACATACTATTGTAGTCTTGAGTGAAAACGGCTCCAACAGCCTCGTTGTAAGCATCGGTGTTTAACACAAAAAATCTCATGTAGTCGGGTGGAGCCAACAGGGGTGGAGACATAAAAGCCATTTTCAGACGATCGAATGCCAGCTCACATTCATCACGTCAAATGAAGGGGATCCTTTTTTGAGTTAAACGTGTGATTGGAGACAGAATTTTTGACAAGTTCTTAAGAAGCGGCCTATAAAAATTAATTTTAACGAATAAAGATCGCAATTTTCGCATATTGCTAGGAGATTTCATTTTCATAATTGCATCAACATTACCCAAGTTGGGATGAGCTCTACTAGGCGAGATAATATGTCCCAAGTATCTTCCGCTATTGGCACAAAATTGACAAAAATTCACAATAATCCCATATTTCACATACTTTTCCAGTGTCCATTTCAGAAGCTCCAGATGCTCTTTGAAAGTCGGGGTGGAGATAAGTACATCATCGAAAAATACCTGGATGCCAATACTAATCCATTCCCTTAGAACCATAGTCATGAACGACTTGAACATATGCGAGGAATTTCTTTCCCCTGGGGTAACTATATCATCTGATACTTACCCTAAGGGGTTTGAAAAGCATAACGCTCGTGTAGAGAGGGGTCCAATGGTACCTGAAAGTGCCCAGGGTTGAGATCAATGGCGCTATGCACTTCGTTCAGAATGTCTTAATGACTGGCATTGGGAATTCAACCGGTTTGGTCACGAGATTTATCTTACGTAAACCCATGGTCGCTTCGACTTCTCTATTTGCCTAAGGGATGATGTGAATAGGGGGATTCGACGGACTATTACTTGGTTCAATTATCTCAGCGGAAAGGAATTCATCAAGCTTTTTTCCGATATGCATCCTTATAAACATAAGCTATCGGATATTGTTGGACATACACCGGCTTGGCCTTGTCCACAGTATACTCACCAACAAAGTTCTTAACAACTATTATTATCTCCACCTCCTCAGAGAATGTTTCAGAAAAATCAGCTAGCAGTAACATTATCTGTTCTGCCTGTCCTGAGGTCACAGTACCAAGAGAGTACCCAATTAGTTTGGTAACAACCTCAATTCGCCCCACAAATCCACACTAACTAGCTAGCAAAACTAAACAAAAAGATTAGGAGGGCAATCATCAATTGACGGTGCCACGATGCTGAATGCCTACACACTTTACTCTCACGGACGCCAATAATGCGACACCCCAACTGTTTCACAACACAACAACCCAGGCATGCCGTAATACTTACTTACTTACTTTTCAAAATCGCTTATCCGTTAGGGTCGCGGGGGCAGCAGCACTTTGGAGGATCTCCAGTGATCGCGATCTTCCGCCACCGGCGCATGTCCTCCCTGGTGATATTCAAGCGACTCAAATCCAGATTCTCCTTGTAGTCTAGACACCTTATTCAAGGCCCACCCCTTGGTCTCTTACCCATCGGTTGGAAAATAACAACAGCCTGGTAAGACCAGTTTGCAGCATCCGAATCATGTGGCCATACCAGTGCAACTGTGATCTCTCAATGCGGAGGAGTAGCAGCTCAACACCTAAACACTCTCTTATTGTGCTGCTGTGCACTCTATCTAGTACGGGAACACCTGCCACACTCTCAGAAATCTCATTTCGGCCGCTTGTACCCTCGACCGCACGCTTTGGTCATTACCCAAGGCTCATGACCATGGGTGAGAATGTGAACAAAGATAGATTTGAAGATGGAGAGCTTGGCTTTGTTACCCAGCTCGCGTTTCGTTACCACGGATCACCACAGTTGACGTCAGACACAGCTTGCTGCACCGATCCGAGCATCCAATTCTTTCTCCTGCCGTCCATCACTCGTGAATGCAATCCCAAAATACTTGAATTTCTCTACCTGTATCCGTGAGGCACTCCTAATATGGAGAGCGAACTGAGCAGGCTGTCTTGAGATGACTAGAACCTCCGTTTTAGCCACACTAATCTTCATCCCAGCTTTTACACATTTGGCTGCAAACCGGTCTAGTGAAAGCTGAAGGTTCGTGCGAAAAGAACCAAGGAGACAAGGTCGTCAGCAAAAAGCAACCTCTTCACAAGGCAGTCGCTCACACAAATAAGCTCATCGCTTCGGCAGCTCCTGTCTATCCATTCCATAAAGACAATGAACAAGAGGGGCGACAATACGCACCCTTGGCGGAGTTTGACACCCATGGTGAACGATCTTGACTTACGGCCATTTATCCGGACACACATGTCAGAGCTTTTGTACAGAGACATGATAGCAACCAGCAATTTCCAATCCACTCCATACTCTTGCAACATTTGCCAGAGCATCTCCCGAGGAAAACTGTCATATGCTTTTTCGAGGTCCACAAAGCAAGCGTACACCTCTTTTGCATACTCCGAGGATTTCTCAAAGATTTGCCTTAAAGCAAAGATGTGACCCATCATGCTTCAGCCAGGTCGGAAGCCACACTGCTCCCCCGACAGATTGGAGTCGACTATTTCCCGACTTCTCTTCTCCAGACACTTAGCAGGAATGCTGAGCAAAGAGATGCCTCGACAGTTGTTGCACTCTCTCTGATCTCCCTTTTTGAAGATAGGGATCAAAATTCCTGTCTACCATTGCTTAGGGGCTTGTCCAGATATCCAAGTAACCTGGCATACTCGAGTCAGCCATAGAATACTATCCTGATTTAAGGCCTTTAATCTCTGCGACTGGTTTTCATTATCACCTACAGCTTTGCCAGTCTTCAGGGACTTAATGGCCCACCTGACTTCTGCTTCAGTGTATTCTCCGCTCCAAGGTGCACCTCTTGTGCCTCAGTTGTTGCTGTCATTGGATTAAGAAGAGATGCAAAATATTCCTTCCACCTATGCAACACGCTCCCCAACGTTTTCAGAAGCCTCCCATCTGAACTCATAATAGTATGTGATGAAAGAGACTTCTTTACACAGAGGCAGCGCACGGTCTGCCAGAATACCTTGTTTGCCGAACCATAGTCTGTTTGCCGAACCATAATTTCTCCCCGGCCTTCTCCCAGGCCTTGGCTTTAGCTCTTGATACTGTCTTTGCTGCTGCTTTTCGCGCCTCAGTGTACCGCACTCGACTCGAAGTTGACTTAATTGCAAGCCATAGCAAATAGGCTTCCTTCTTTGCCTTGACAGCTTCTTGGACTTCACCGTTCCACCATGTACTCTTTTCTAACTGCCTTGCGCCACATTCAGCCGCTTACGACCACAGCACAATGCAGCTGAAGTAATCACAGCAGTTTTAAGCAACTGCCACTCCTCTTCAACAGTACCACGATTACTGGGTAGTTCTTTGAAAGTTGAGGATATGTTATCTGCAAAGGTCTTCCTCACAGCTCTATCCTCCAATGTCTCCCATTTGATGCACCAAGTTTGTCTGAATCTAGTATTTCGCTCGGTTGACATGGATTCAGAGAACCCCAAAGTGCAGACAACAATATAAAATCAGTTGATAGTTTCTGACCTTCTTCTCACACGAATATCTAACACTAATCGGAATAAGTCGGCTGATACGATTACAAAATCAATCAGTGATTTCTGTTTCCATTGCATCCTTGTACCAGGTATACTTTCGACATCCCTGTGCTGGAAGAAGGTATTTGTGATGGAAAGTCCCTTGTTGCAACAGAGATCCAACAAGCATTTCCCATTCGCATTTAAATTGGGGTGACCATTCCTCCCAATCAAGCCTTTCCACATTTGGTCATCAGCCCCTGTATGTGCATTGAACTCGCCTACCAGGATGATTGAATCTGCACTCCCTCTCCTGCTAAAAGCAGCATCAACTTCATCTACGAGGTTTGGGGCATAAGTCATGGCAACTATTTTTTTTCTTGTAGATATCTGAACGGATCACAAACGTATATGTGTCGTGTGGAAGTTCTGTAGGCACAGTGTTTATGTAGAACAACAGATGGCTCTGTGATAGCTGGTAGTAGCGCAGCGAGGGCTGTGAAATCAGTCAGTTGGTGAGTGTCATGCGAGATGGAAGTAACCCGTGTTGAGCAGCGCGCTTACATCAAAATAGCCGTTCTCCAAAGGACAAATGCGATGGAATGTCACAGTGAATTAGTGGAAGCTCTTGGGAATAATGCCCTACCAAACCGTACAGTAGCACGGTGGGTAGGAAAGTTTCAGCAAGGACGTGTGTCAACCAGTGATGAGCAACGTTTGGGACGACCGGTCAGTGTGCGGACCCACGTGGCACGTGCCGTTATCGGGCAGCTCATGGATAACACCTTGTCCTTTCCAACCGGACTGGTATCTTCAAGAAAAAAAATAGTTGCCCTGACTTTTGCCCCAACCCTCGTAGAAAGAGTGCGTACTCTGTGACTGCATTCAGAGCATATGCAACGATTCCATATCTGAAGCCTCAGGAGACATAGTCTTCCACTTAAGGGGGTCCAATCTGCAACATAATCTGCCAGCTGGGGACTTGTGAGTATCCCCACTCCCGCCTGGGCAGTCATGTTAGGGTCGACACCAGAGTAGAGAAGCTTCCACTCTCCTTCTAAGTCCACAGTTCCAGAATCCATACGGTTCGTAGAGGTAATACATATGATATCCAGTCGATACCGTTTGGCTTCCACTACTAACTCTGATTCCTTTCCTGTCATGGAGAATACTTTCCAAGTGCCGATTGACAGCACCCGATCCAGTTGTCGCTTTACCGATTTCTCCTCCTGGGTAAAGGCAGGCGCTGCCCCGGACCGTTTCCCCAAGCGCATAGCGAGTGCACTGTTGGGGCTACTCGGAGGCATTGCTCCGAGATAACAGCCTGGAGATTGTATACTATTTTTCGAACGAGAGCCTCTGCCTAACTCCTGAACGTGGGTGACTTTAACCTGCGCCTCACCCGATGCAGTATGAATTCTCTCATTTGTTGACATCATGAAATATATGTTTGTTTGCCAAAATCAACAGCAAAATTGCCACAGCAGTAGGCAATCACCAGAAACTAAATGCTGAATTCAGAAGACGATTTGTGGACTTAAAATCAGTGGAATAGCAATTCCATATTTTGACATTACCCTTTAACTGTGATGCTGAAATAGTACCGATACCTCTCCAAACAGAGCTCATCGGCATGCAGGCAGACAGTACACTGAAAACGCACTTTGTTCACAAAATCTGTTACAATTCTATGAATAATAGTTATTAATTAAAAATACAAATTAAATAAAAAATACGGTATAATAAACAAAAATAATTAATCTAAATCAAAATAAAAAGCTGACGTTTCGGATGGAGACTATCCTTTATCAAAGAAAAAAGGATAATTCTCTAAAAGCAAATAGAATATTAGAGAATTATCCTGAAGTTATGAAAGTTGTACTAACGGACGGGTTTATATATAGTTTGCATGGGGAATAGTAATACGCTATTGGCTGAAAAACAAGAAGAGAACAAACGAGATTAATTAGAAGAACTGTTGGGATAGGACAGGACGGAGGACAAATAGGAAATAATAAGCGGGCGGCGAGAAAAATGCAATAGGATGAAACATATGAAAGTGAAATTATAAAAACGTTTAGGAATGATCGGATGCCTAGCAAAAAGATTTCGTAAAATTCCCTGAATTTTCCTTGATTATTCCTGACAGTTAACAAAAAAGGCTGTCATGAAAGAATATTATTGACATTGTTCAAAATTTTCGATTTTATGATTCCCTGACTGTTCCCGGTTAAAAAAAATTTCCCTGACAATTCCCGGTCGCTAGTCACCCTGTAAAATAGTCCCACATGTAAGAGCATCGGGTCAAAGGTAGAAAAATATGAAAGAACATTGAAGAACATTGAAAAGAAGAAATAAAAGATAAGATAAAGAAAAAAGAAAGAAGAAAAGGGCCCGTAGGGCTTGCGACAAATCAAGGAATAGCTGAAGTTGGAGAGAGACATGGGAAAGGTAATGAGGGAATGGTGCCTTTGCTTAGGTTAATGCCATTAGGGGTGAGGGAATTGAATTTCCAAATAAGAAAAGACTCGAATTGCTTTCTTTCTTTTTTGTTATGGAAGTTACTACGAAGAATATAAAGGCTGATGGCCTGTAAAGAGTGGACAGGGGAATTAAAGTGTTTAGCGACAGGGGTGTCAGCATTGCTAAGGATGTCGAATTTATGTCCGGCAAATCTGGCACGTATGGTATTGCCTGTCTCACCGAGATACTGTTTCTGGCATACCTTGCAATGCAACAGGTAAATTAGATTGTGAGAAGTGCAGGTCAGGTTCTGGTTAATTTTGAAAATAAAGTTAGGAAGCACTGCTGGAAATGGAGGTAGCAGGGTTAAGAAAATGGCAAACGCCACAACGCTTTTCATTGCAAGGAGAACATCCCTTAGTGGAATGTCCGTTTAAAAGAAACTTTAGGTGGTTCTGGTAGAATGGAATGGAGAAGAAGAGAGTTGTCAATTATATGTTGATGTTTCCTTAGGATATTTTTAATACTATTGAGGGTTGGATGATAAGGAAGAACTAACGTCGGTGTGGCCATGGCTGGAGAAGGTTTAGGATTGTTGTTAGAACAGGAATTGCGATGCTTATATATAGAAGCGCGTATGACAGATTTGGGGTAGCCTCTCGCTTTAAGGGATTGAGTAAGGGCGTTAGCATGGAAGTCCTTGTCAGACTGTCTAGTGCATATTCTATGGATGCGAGTTACCTGACCTAAAGGGATGTTATCCTTGCAATAGCGTGGATGGCAGCTATCATAGTGTCAGTACTGGTGCGTGTCAGTGGGCTTCTTATAGAGATTAGTAGACAATTTGTTGTTAGTGATAGAGATAGAGACATCCAAAAAAGAAACAGTTGTGACAGAATAATTGTGAGAAAACTTGATAAAGGGGTGGATGGAGTTAGAGTGGGTTATGAAAGATAGGAGAGAGTCTTCATTATGAGGCCAGATCAGGAAAACATCATCAATATACCGTAGCCAGACTAACGGCTTCTTACAATTCTATGCAAATCTGAAAGAAAACTCTTTTCCAAAATGAAAGATTTCGCAAGAAAAAGGATCGTAATATTTACCTCCACGTACTTATGCGAACAGACTTTTTTTTGTATAATAAAAAATATGTCCAAGAACAAGTCACTACAGACAAATGAAAACTTACAGGCCGTTCTGCGCATTAATAGCAGCAATTTCACACCTAATTACAATAAATCTGTCGCTGACTGTGGATACCTTCAAACTTCACACTAATAAATAGTGACTATTATATATTTGTCATTAATTGTGCTAATACATGTTTGTAAATTGTAAAAGAATTGTTTAAACTGATTAAACGTTTTTACTACATGTGTCGTCATTGGTCATGCGGCCCGTGAACATTTTTGAAAACGCTTATACGGCCCTCAGGAAAAAACAGTTGCCCACCCCTGATGTAGAGGGTAGTCCATTTAAGTGTAGACATGTCAAATTACTCGAAAAAAAGCAGTGTACGAAAAAAATGTCCGAAATCAAAAGTGAATAGCCCCTGTCCCCTTCTGAGGGGGATAACACTGAAATTTTAAATAGGAACCCCTATATATTAATTTTTCTATCGAAAAATTTGAAGGAAAAATTCTACGACCTCGGTTGGAACCAGGAACCTCGACTGTCATGGCCGATGCCTCTACCAGTTGGGCTATCACAGACACCCAACTGGTAGAGGCATCGGCCATGATAGTCGAGGTTTCTGGTTTGAACCCAGGTCGCAGAATTTTTCTTCCATTTTTTCGATAGAAAAATTAATACATCATGTTTGCAGGTCATCTCCAGTTTATATTTATTTATTTACTTGTGAGGAACCCGCATTTTTAATTGTATATTCAGTTTGTACAAAATATTCGAGAAATCTTTTATTCTTTGTGTATTTTTAATTGATCCAACTGTTTAGGAAGATGCCCCGAAGTCTAGAACTTTTAAAGTTTTGAACCCAATTTAATGGATGAAGACAAAGAGATAGAGAGTATGCCTTACCAATATTCTTATTCTACTTTTTGATGGTATTTAAGAATCCGAGTTTGAAATTAAAAAATCCAATGTTTTTCATTACATTATTAGGCCCTTAAATGACACAAATGATGGGTTCATCAGCTGCATTATTTTTGATCCACCCGACATCCTAGAACAGAGCTTCTTAAAAATTCTCGATGGGTATTATGATAGTCGTGGAGATGTTGTTGAGGTGATAGTTAAATTGATTCCACTGAAAAAACAAACCATTTACAATATCAATCTTACGTCTAACAAATAAACAAATATTTTCATTTCAAATGTACATAGTGCCACTGCGTTAGTTTTAGTAAAGGTCTATGTTACATTTTAGGTTACAGGCCAAGCTTTCCATTTAAAGCATGTTATCGTTACCTATCGAATTTACAAGAGGTTTACATGATTATTATCTGTAATACAGACATCATATCATCTCAATTTGTGGGAAACACATGTGCTCCACTGTTATAAATCATACCAATATTGCATGCTAGATAAGAGTTAATTTATCAGACTTTTCACTCACCAGACCATTTTTTCTGAAGTTATAATGTCGTTGATTAGATTGAAATTTCCATTCGTTTAAGCCACGGTGATTTGATTCCACATTTTTGTAAGAAACACTATAGTGTGAGGTTGAGTTCTTTTCTCAACCCATCAAGCTCATAAATTGCTTCATACCCTATCATCTGCGCCAGGAGGCGATTTCACATTACTATTAAAGTCAAAAGGGTAGTGGCTTTTCCGCCACATGCGTCTCAAAATAAACACAATTTTTTTGCTTCTCCCTCCCCTCCCATGTCCTTTTTCTCACCAAATTCCCTCGTTAGCTGTTTTAGCCGTTGCTAGGATGAGTTTCGGAGGGAAGCGTCACTTCCCCCGCCGAATTATATTACGCAATTGAAAAGTTCAATTAACAGAACACGGATGGTTTCTACGAATATTCTAGCCAGACTTATACCCGAATCATAGATATAAATATTATTCACTCAACTTTTGTAGTGCAGTAAATAAGGCAGTCGTTTTGCTTGGTGTTTGCACAAGTTTGAAGTTGAAGCTCTAACTGCCACGGTTGAAAAACAAACTTGAGGTATTCGCTTGCTCTGATTTAGCAAGTTTTCTATGGTTCTCACTTTATTAAATAAAAGAAACTTTCCTATTTGAATTTGCGTTTTTTTTTATAATTTTATTTAACTTTCCTACAATGTTTTATATGTATTGTTAACTCGTGATTTTCCAATCTATTAATGTTTTGATGTTATTTTTTTATATAATGTTATTTTTTGGCAAAGAGGGCCTTTAAAAATACTGAACTATTATTTTTTTTCTTTTTCAAATATTTTTTCGAACATTTAATTTCAAATTACTATCTTTAGTTTTTCTTCGCAGTTATTTAAGTTTTAACTCGAGAACTTTTCACTGTTTTGAAGTTTTTTATTACTTAGTATTGTTATTATATTTTGTTCTTTATGCTTTAAAACAATCCATATAACGAATTAGCGTGCTGTTGCCCTTTTCGCCTTTGTTTGATCATCACGCTTTGCGCTGGTGCTCAGGTCGAGAGATCCTTTCTTTTGGAGGCCGCTGAACTATTTCAATTTAGCTGTGCACTCGTCTTTGGCTTGGTCAGATCGGAAGGTGAGCCATCTGAATTGGGAAATTGCTGATGGATTTCTTGGCGTTGGAATGTGATGTATTCTAACCAATATCACCGCCTTCTGATGTGTTCATCTTGGATCGGGTTCTTTTGTGAGGAGATGCAACTCCTTTTACATTATTGAATGCCCTCATGATTGGCTTCCGGTAAGCCCATTCTCTTTCTTCCATTCGATGTTGCCTTGGTGCTTTCTGCTATCCAAGACCTTCCCGAACGGTCGGATCATCCACGATGTCTTTTAGTGAAACGCAGCCATCGTCGGATGTTTAATGGTCTTCTCGGGTTCACCTTTACGAACTTTTGGAGTCGTAATTTCATCCTAGACTGTCGCTTCCTTTTTTTCCAAGTGTTACGCAGAGGTTTCACCCATGTATATGAGTTTCGTCCAGAGGGCTGATTTTTTTGCTTGAACTGTTCTTCACAAACGGGACTGCCTTTCCGTTTTTTTTCAACGGCAAATAATTTTCTTAGTTTTTTACGTTTAATGAACTTTTGCTAAATTATTCTTCTTTTCCAGCCTCAATCAGGTCCAGAGTGTGGGATCGCCCTACAACATCGTTTTTCTCCTTTACGAATTTTTTCAAATACATTTTTTTGCTGTCCCTCTCCGTATCGTCCCACGTCTGACGCTTTTTGCCCTTAAGTTTTTTTTATTCGACCTCCATCCACTGCTTAGTATAACTGATTTTCGTTCACTGTAAAGATTTCTTGTTCCTTTGTGTAATCTTTGTGTTCTTCTTTTTCCTTTCTGTTTTTTTTCCCCTCTTTATTTTTTCAGTGCGCACACTCCGAACAGTGTGCGATCTTTCCTACAGAAGATTTTTTTCAACCGCTTCGCAAGCAAGTTCAACGAGTGGTTAGTTTTTTTTTACTTCAAAGAACTTCCAAACAGGATTGAAATTGAACTGAAATTAATTTTGTCACCACTCTCACAACCCGCTCCATCTCGACGCAAGGTTCGTCTATTCAACTCTTCGGGATTCTGACTTCAGGGCTTGGTAGCGTTCATATGCTCGATTTTTGATACCTTTTATACTCTTTCTTATGTAGCGCAATAAAGGGTCAATATTTATTTGGAATCGTCCTTTACAATTATTTTAATGTTTATTTAGCAAAAATATTATATCCTGGGATTTCTTTTAGTAATGGTGTTTAACTAAATTTAATTAGTGGGAAATGGGATTCCTTTCTGGGATTTTGGGATATTAATCCGCAGTTTAATTTCAACTTCATGTTTTTGTATTTTACTTAGTCATTTTCTGGTCCCTTGGCATAATTTTGCGAGTTTAATTATCATTTCCTCACCACCCTTTTGCGTACCTGCCTTAACGCTTGAAATGTACTCGCTTTAATAAAAAGCGCATAACAAGGGACAGCTATTTAGAGAGGCAATGAAATTGGTTCTCTGTTTTCAAATCTATATCAATTGCCATGCCGCTACTCAAATTTAAGGGTAAAATTCTTTGTCCTCACGCCTTAAGAGGTGGTGCGTCGGTATTTAATCATCTGATACCAGCCAAAATCTGAAACAGTCACTGTCATAACTATGTGCAACAACAGCCGAGAAGTGTTACATGAATTTTAGAGATGCATTTATTTCCATGATGAAGATGATAAAAAAAAGCCAAGATGGAGAGAATTCCCACATTGGTTTACTGGACCTATCTTGAATATTGAATCATGCAACTCTCTCTTTGAAGGGGCTTTATATAAAAGAAATTATTCACATACACAATTAAATCTCAGTGAAATTACTGATGATCAGTTTGACACGACAGTAATAAGCAAATGGATTTGCAAATCCATGAGATTTTTATGGCACCAAATTTGAATCTGCATCATAAAATGAACCATTATTTATATATTCTTCAAAAATATCCAATGACAGTGAGAATAAAGATAGATTGAAATGTTGAAAATTTAACGGGTTTGAAGTAAACGAACCATTCTGCGCTTCACGTGTAAATTCAAAAACCAAAGGAGGTGGAATCTGTCTAGTAATTAGGTTATGTAGGACATGATTTCTATTTCTAGCACCTATGCTTCACCACCTCATTTTAACTCGACCAATAGGATCATATTAGTGGTTTGTAGTCTTCGCATGCGCCAATAATGCAGCCTTATTAAATTTAATCCTCTTAACTTTCAGCATTGCTTTTCGGATTGTGTTTTGATAGTAAGAATTAAGTGCATCAGACATCAGAGGAAAATTTTGTTTACTTCTGTAAAGCATCAGGATGAAATCCGAACAGTTTAACAGCAATCCACTCTGCTGGAGGATGCCTAAATGGAAGGGTCCCTCTATGTAATAAACGCCATCATGAGCTGGATTTTTGCTCAACATAAGGCCAGTATTTATATCATCAGTATTTTCCATTTTTCTACTGGAGTCTTTAAAACAAACTATATGTGGGTAAACGTTTTTTGCTGTGACTGACTAGCGTATCACCCAGGTAACATTCCACATTTAGAGAATAGAAAGTATAAGAAATGGTTTATGGGTTCTGTTTTATCACCACTGGCAGTAACCCTTCACCGTTAATGGAAACGACTTCTAAACTCCTCATGGTATGATCGAGGTCAATATAAAAATCCACCAAGCCTGGCACGAAGAATTCAATAGGATTGCCTGACTGATGATGGCTGTTGGTTGGTATCCTGTATCATGGCACTTTTCCTGTTGACCGCTAACGTGGGGAATAGAAAAAATGCCAATAGCACTGTTAAGGCATTCTTTTCTCTTCTGCTTTATCATTGAGCACATGATTAGGTATTATATAAAAATTGATGATAAAGATCGTCTGTTTAAAATCAGCTTAGAATGTAATTTTGTGTTTCCTTTTGGTGTCTTCTTCTTCTGTGGCTGTTTTCAACCTTGTTGACTGCCGCACTAGACATCTTCGTCTACTCATTTTACAGAAATGATTCCAAGCTGTTGCACCTAAGTCTTTTTACATGCGAATGAGTAGGTGCTAAAAATTCGTTTTTTAACTCTAATACCCATTTCCGAGAGCGTGCTGCCGACAGCCTCCTTCATTCGTGAATATAGGGACTGTTTGAGATTTTAGCCTTGTATTACATCATTAAAGACCGAGAAGCCATCTTTCAGTGTGCGACGACCAGGAATTTTACCCCTAGATTTAAAAATGCAGAACCAATCAATTGCCTCTTTGAAACGCTGTCCCTCTAAACATGGGTAACTTACTACCCTCTGACCTGAAATCGTATCTTGGATCCTATGATAGGGTATGTGCGTTTTGAAGCAATTTATAAGTGTGATGGGGAGAAAAAAGAAATCACTCTCACTCTACATTTGTTTCTTATGAAAATGAAATTTCACACCGTTTTTTCCTAATATACACTAATGCAAATCACAGTGATCTGAATGAACAGCAATTTCAATAATATCGATGAGTTTTTTACAGAGGATGAGTCAAAAGTAGTGGCCTACTCGGGAGACGGGTTAGAGTTTAACGAATTTCGGGCGAAGACCATTTACCACAAGGGTATAACAAAGTTTATTAAAAGAAAAGAGTGGAAAGAAACTTAAGTACGAATTTGAATGCCATAGACATTGTGCCACCTTCGTCAGCCAGTGTAAAAACATGCCAGAAAAATTGGTGATACGTGGCTCTTTCGTTACTATTGGAAAAAAGGACCTGTGCGCGAGCAGCAGCCGCTGGAATTTGCAGGCTGGAAGATCAGGGTGTGGCCAAAGAACGGACAGCACGACGGTGGTTCTCCCACTTTTCGTCTGGAGACATCGGCCTGGAAGATGGGCAAGGAGCAGAAGACCCAAAGAAGCGAATGACGCAGCCTTAAGGCAAAAAGTGGAATACAACCCAGGCACTACCACCCGTGGACTAGCGACGGACGTCGAGACATCACAATCGAGTGTCGACAGAAATCTGCTCGCCACGGGAAAGGTCAACAGGAGCTGCCGAGTTGTGCCCCACGAGCAGACGCCCGCACAAGCACAAACACGGGTGAAAGTGTGTCGTCAACTGCTGGAAATAATCGAGGTTCTGCCACATCCAGCATAGAGCCCCAATCTGGCACCTTCCGACTACCTTCACTTCCGGACCATGGCACATTTCCTGCGTGAACGGCGCTTTGCCAATATCAGTGAGATTGAAAATGCCACATGTAACTTTTTCGCCTAGAAACCAGAGGAGTGGTTTAGGGAGGGCATCTGCCAACTGGCTGATATTTGGATGAAGGACATCGAGTATGATGGAATCTACTTTGAAGATCAGTAATGAGTGGTTCCTGCCTGCTGCCCATTTAAAAGTTTGAACTGTGATCTGCCAGTACTTTTGACTCTACCTCTGTATCTCCTCTACCTCTGTATGGGAAAGTAGTATGTTGCGTAAAAAGTCTAAAAAATTAATTCTCTTCTAACATGCAGGAGGTACATTATCATATCTCGTTTTTAGCGTGAAGTTTGAAGCTTTGAGGAATTTGCATGTGATTTTTCAAACTCAAGCTGAGCTAAACACCATGCTGATATGCACTAGTTGCGCGAAACGCAGGGAATTTCAAGCTGCTTTTCATTTCAAGCGGACATCTAAGTCAATATGATTTTAAGCTACTAGCAGCTTCGAAATGATCCTGGCTCATGCACACTTCACGCCTTTCCCCATTGACTGCATTGGGTGCACTATTATACAGGATGTATCTGAACGGTCTGTACAGACTTGGAACGGAAGTAGTATGGGTGATTCTAAGCAAAATGTTCTTATGAACATGCATCCTAATTTGAACGATAACTCAGATATGAACAGAAATAAAAATGCCCCCACCAAGATCAACAAGTTAATAACTCAGGTTTTGTAAAGCCTAGATTAATGTAATTTGGAGGAAAAAGAGGGTACATAAAACTGTGTATACCATTAAATTTGATCGGATTCCAAGACGAAGTTTCTGAGTTACTCATTCAAAATCATAACACGTGTTCACTTGTGAGTACTAACCACCACTTATTACAATTTTGATTGCATAACTCGGAAACTTCTTGCTGGAATTCGATCAAATTTGAACGGTATACAGTCTTATGTACTTTGTTATTTCTCCATATTTCAATAATCTAGGTTATTAACTTGTTGATCTTGGTGGCGGCATTTTTGTTTGTGTTCATATCTCAGTTAACGTTCAAATTCGGACCCATGTTCATATGAACTTTTTTGCTTAGAATCACCCACACTACTTCCCTTCCAAATTTGTACAGACTGTTCAGATACTCCCTCTAGTGTGAACGCAAAGGAGAATGGAAAGGAAGAATTCTGTTATTTGAATTTGTTTCTCTTGTCTCTTTTGTATTCATGATTTGCTTGAAGAATATCTTAATAATTATTTCTTCTTTGAGTTTTATAGTTTGGTTAAAAAATTTTATTGATAATTAGTAAATATCTATTTCTTTTATTTTATTTATTTTATTTAATTTATTTATTTATTATTGTATTAATTTATTTAATTATACTTATTATTTGTTTATTTATTTAATTTATTACATTTGAATGAGTTTATTTTGTATAACTTTTAATTTGTTATTTTATATTTATTTTATTTTATTCATTTATTTAACATTATATTCAATAATTAATTTACTGTTTTCATTGAATTTCTTACATTTATTTAATTGTTATTTTACTCATTTTATTTTAGTAATTTGTCTATTATTTTCCTTTATTTATTACTTAAATATATTTAATTAATTAATGGCTCCGTTTATTTATGGTTTTGTTTTATTTTATTTATTCCAATTTTTTGTAACCATCAGCAAAAATAAAAATTGGAAATATGTTATCTTTTTACAAAATACTTTTTAGATAAATTATCAGTAGCTTTTTAAAATTTAACTCCTTCTCTGTAACAAGAAACGTCTGTGCTGTGAGTGGTGGCATGTTTTTTTGATTTCCTCCTTTTGAATTCTAGCGAGACACATTAGCTATGGGATATCTTCAACGCTAGCTTTGCTTTAAAAGCTCGCAATCAACTGCTACAATTTTCTAGCGAGTAGAATTTTCTTCAAAGACCAAGCTTCGCTTTGAAGCTCTAGCAACCTATGAGAACGCACCTTCAGAATGGAGCAAATGTGTTTCTCACAAATTGATGCTGGATGATGTCTGTATTGTTATCTGACCTTCATCAATAATGAGCTCTAAATTGGAAAGCTTGTCCTGTAAACCTTATGTGTAATTGGCCCTCCGTACATTTGAAATGAAAACATTTGTAAGGCATGAGTTTGATGTTGTAAAAAGTTTATTCTTTTGATGGAATAAAATTACTTAGCGCATAAACAACGTTTCTATGACTATCATAATACCAGTCAGGAATTTTTAAGATGCGGAGCTCTAAGATGTCGTGTGAATAAGAAATATTAAAGCTGATGAACCTATCGTTTGTGTCATTAAAGGGCATAGTTAGGAGGCATTTCAATTTCTTATTCTGGAACTGATCAGGTATAAAGCCTATGTTAACTGATGTGCATAATTTCCTTGCTGTTCATTTTTTTTTTGTTTTTGTTTTTGGAGTTATAATTTAATTTTTTGAGATTTTTCTGTTTACCTACAAGTGTAATTATCCCGGGCAACACCGGGTACCTCTTCTAGTATTTAATAAGTTTGTGGGTGTTACAATTTTTATACTTGACTAAATATATGTAAGGGATAAATTTTATTAATATGTAATAAAATGTTATTAATGCCGAACAGAAGTCTGAGCCGAAAGAACTCCAAATTTAAATAAGCAGAGATTTTAATTAAACCTCAGTAAACGTATACACTTCAACTGGAATTGACAACATAAAACAGAAAACAAATAAATTAATAAATAGTCTAGTATAAATAATAAAGAAATAATCAGATATTAACATTCGTCTCAAATGGGAACATAAACTTCAGCCCAATGGGTGCCTTTTAATTCCCATACAATAGCTGCCTTGTCGTCGAGATGCTTCAAACATGACCATAAAAGAATCTAACGCAGTGGAAAATGCTTGCACCTACGACGTATGTATCTTCGAGAACAGCAGTCGGCAAAGAGCAGCTTCCAATCTCAATATAGCAGGCAGAAAGGACGAACGCCCGTCCGGATACAGAATACGCAACAAAAAAATAATTGAGTCAGCAAATAAATTGACGGATAATGATAATAAACTACAGCGAGCTTAATTCCTTCAAAATACGGGACAAGATAAAACCTCAGGCGCAATACGCAATTTTATGGCATGAGGTAGTTAGCACATCAAAAATTAAAACGATACTTAATGTTCGTATATACAGAAATTCCAAGAATCAGGATAATTAAGTTTATTGGAAATTAGCAGGAGTCCGGTTAATTAGAGAAGCTCCTTTAGCGCAATAGCTATTAACAAGCAAAAACAATTCTAGAGCTCAAGAGCTCAAAAATTCACAAAAAGCATAAAAATACAGCTTAGTTGACTTAAAAGAAATAATTCCGCATTAAAAACGATCCTAGAAATTAATAGCAACGGTATTTTTCCAAACTTGAAGAGAAATTAATTCACGTCGTTTTAGTGAAGCGAGCAGCGACCTTTTCCGTCGCGGTCGAAGCCACTCATCCAGTAAAGGAAGCTTCCTTTGGCTCTACGCAGCTCGTATTCAATGATAAAAGTTTGCTTATCACTAATTGTATTAAGCCAAAAGTCTATTTGTAGGTTTGTAATACTGTAAATGTAGGAAGGAGTAACACTTACGCCAGGCTGTGAATTATTGAACAATTCCTCTCGCCAATGCGTAGTTTCGCTTCTCTCTGCGGAGACCTCCCGTTAGCCGTCTCGGATTCGCTCGCCCGGATCGGCGTCCGTCTTACGGTTCTCCTCACGGATATCGTTCCCAGACTTTGCCAATTTTATTCCTGGGCTATCTTGGGCCGTCTCTCGCTTAAAAGACTTCCTCCTTCCATCGAACCTTTCTTCTCCAACGGTATCTCGAGCTAAAGACCCCTTCCTTCTATCCTTCTCTTTCCATTTTACCTTTGCCCGTCGCTCATTGGTCCATTCTCTGTTACGTCGTTCTTCGTAATTTTCGTTGCCTCTGCGTTGGCATGCGACCGGCTTTTGTTTATAAACAGAAGAACGGCGTAACAATATAATTTGTTGTTGGATTTTAAAACGTCAGCGGTGTTTCATCTTAAATTTTTGTTTTTACTCTTTTGTTTTATGGGCGATCACTGTTGCATTGAAACTTCGATGCAACAGTATCGCGATTGTTGCGGCTAACATTGTTTTCTCAGAGATTTTCTTTTCCGAGAAGATAGTGCATTGTTATTCGTATTTCTACCAATAATAAGCCCTGAATTTGCACTATCTATGATGATGTAACAATGTATTCAGTTTCATTGCGGAGGCCTTCTCTCTCGGTGGTCACGGTCAGTCTCCCAACAGTGCAATGTTAGAGTTTGCTTCCATCTTAGTTACGGAGGGAGTTTCTTTTTTTATGTGTGATTGAACTGGGTGAAGCCGAGAAGGGGGCTTGTGTTGAGCAAGGAAGATAAAGGAACATCGGCAGTGGAGGGCTAAAGTAATGTTGCATTTGCTATTAAAGCCCGGATAAGAGCTTCCCAGCTTTAACATGTTTTAAATGCATCCTCCAGAGTTATGTATTTGTTTAAGTCAATCGTTTAGTTTTTTTTTGAAGAATTGAATGCTGTAATCTTGTTGGCGTTCATGGTTCGCACAATGTTGTCATCTGGGCAATCGAACGCTTCCGCAGCTGGGCTGCTGACGCCCGACGTAAGGCCGTTCGAGGCTGATGGACGGGTAAAAGCGCCGATGCAAATAGATGTCATCAGTTGGTGAGTTTGTTTTTCTTTATGACGCGATAGTGGGTCTCTTTATTAACAAACTATTGAATGCTGTAGAATAACGGTTGATGGCCAAGAAAGTTCGTACCTCTGTTGTTCAGTGCCTATGAGAACTGGAACTACTTTCGTGTGGGGTCACCTTTGTGTGGACTCATGCAAGTCTCGATATACTGAAATTTGTTAAATAATTTCTGTCCCAAGAAGAATGTGTTGTAGCTTTGCTTTATAGTCATAAGTTTGGTATGATTAGCTAGTATAGATATACCTATAAAGAGGGGTATACGTTTTTGGCTTATACGCTGTGGCCAAACCTGTAACGTTTGCTTGTGGAACCGAGGCAAATGTGCACAACCTTGGAGGGTTTCAAGGATTCCCCCTCTCACTCCTTTGTGCTCCAATTACAGGATTCTCACGACATCTGGAGAAACGTTGTTTTGTGCCCTAGTATGCGTGGGAGGGGGGTGCCGTAAGGAACCCTTAACGAAAATTCACCCCCCAAGCACAACAGGAGCGGGTTTTTTGGACTTGCGCGAGGTGAATGTTATATACGCAAGGAGTAGAGGCGGATAACCAATGAATCAATCATTTTAATTACCATAAGACTGGAATTCTGCATACATATCATTAACAATAATCTGGGGGCCCACATTAAAATAAGTCATAAGCTTTAACAAATATAATCATAAATCATTCAAAATCCAATTAATTACTTAAAACAAGGCAAAATATCATGAAACTAACATATATTTAGATGGAAACGTGCACCAGCACATGGGCTGCCGTCGAGCCAACAATGCTACATACCATATCTGAAATGCCTACAAGACAGGTTTCCAGTTCCTAATAAGAGAGTGAATAGACTACGAGAACTACCCAAGAAAGCGTCACACTCTCCTGTCTTTTGTTGCCAACCAGTGCTATACAGTAGCACTCCACAAGCTTGGTCAATCAGGGTAGAGAGCATTAACCCCATAATATCAACGCTTGGACCTTTCACTGTCCGCTCCTAGACGCTATAGTTCCTCCTTCTATTCACTCACGTATAACCCTTCTGAAACTAAATAATTATTTACTCTTAGCAATTATTGCTAACATTCAATTCCGGACTGATACATTTTGGCATGTTTTTAGCAATACACTCTTAAAACCCCCCTTCCCATGTGTCAGGCTTCGCTTAACAAACTCTATGAGACAGAGCATAATAGCACTGATGAGTTTTTCTTAAAACAACTCCTTGACTTAACAAACTCTAAGTCGATTGCAAACATCGATTATTGTAAAATCTTATGTTTGATTGCGGCAAATTCTAAGCCAATCGATCACTAATTAAAGACAGTTACTCTTCAAAGCCGTGCCATGAAAAATTAACACGAAATTATCTTACAACCTCTCCTAAGAGAATTAATCGCCGACAACGTACGATCAATGATAATCGTCACTCTTTCTTTTGATGCGCTCTATCACAACAGTTAATTATCCGCAATCGTAATAATTACATCGAATAGGTCAATTATAAGTAAAATGGAACGATCTCACCGCTCAGCCGTTGACACTTTCTTATCTTGGCCTGGAAACCACGTTCTAAACGCATATCTCCATGTAGCGTTCTATTTTGCCGTATTGAAGAAAACGCACATCGAAATAGTCGACGCTGTCAATTTACAGGACAGGTTTATTCCGTACCAATTCATGGTTATTGAACAAGCCTGTTTTTCCATTAAAAGTGTATAGGCCTATATAAAAACAAAACTCCACATTTGAACATCGCTGCTAACACGGGGGGGGGGGGGGGTAGAACGATTTTTTTTTTTTAGCTACGTTTGCCTGCAAAGCAATAAACAACAATCGCTCTCTCTCTCAACAATCACCCATCCCCTCCGGGTTTGTTGAGGCTCATATACTGAGAAAAACTGCCCCAACAGTGTTTGCTCAAGATTATCCAAACAATTGACCTTTATCATAAACTCTCGTTCTCAAACCCCTTCTTAGCCTCTGTAACCTTAACTATCCATGTGACCACATAAAAAATGGCGTCCCTTGGTCGTGTTGTAAGCACTTGTGATATGAGTAAAATTCATTTTGTTTACATTTTCCATAGGTTTTTACTATTTTAAAGATTTTTATTATTATCTATATTAATTCAACATACATTGTTAACTTTAAATTTGTAAAATATAATGATTTAAATGTTTACTGATAACCTTTCATAATTTTAATTTCATAGTCATTTCCAAATTACCTATAAAATTATTTTCTAATGATGTTTATTTTTTCTCCTCATTCTGACAATTGGGAACACAACAATATTTAACTATAGCAACAAAAATTTTGAACAACAACAATTAAAACTTTCACTTACGATACAGTCAACAAATGCCATTAACACGTCCAGTATCCGCCATTTGCATTTTGTAAAAAAATCAGTGACGTTTAGTAGCAACCAATCACAATACAGGGGATAAAGGTCAATTGCGACAGCTTCCCTCGGATAACTTAAATCGTGATACTCGCAACAATCGGGAAAAATACAACGTATATAAAAAAAACAAATTTCCTATACAACGAGATGAATTGTCTTTTATTTGAAATTCGACACACTCAATCCAAATTAGTAACCAAACACACAATGAAACACTTACCCAACCACCACAAAACGATCACAAATAAACTTAACACAAAACATTTGCATATACGACACCAACCAACTGTAAAACGAACACGAAATACAAAACGAACTGAAAACACACACTGACACCAGTCACAGTCTTGGCTTCAGTAAGGTGGCGCCATTCAGTCGCCAAGCTGTGATAGCGAGTACTGTGGTGGCTACCCTCCTAGAAACAGCGGCATCTCGAGCGCGTCATTAAGGAGAGCACGGTGTCGGTGGACGAGGGCCCAGCACTTTCTCCTCCCTCTTTACCGGAGATTAGTTTGTGAGACGTAAGTGGCCTATCGAGTTGTATTGACTTAGTGTGTAGAGTAAAACCAAGAGTAAGAGTATATTGTTGTAGAGTAGCGTGTAACGGTGGCTAAGTGCATGTCTTTTGGTGCATGTAGCATTGAGGGGCCCATCACGGGTTAATAGCGCTATTACAGCCTGAGCGGTCGTTGCTTAGTAGATTGTTTTTTTATACTGTTGATCTTGTACTCTAAGGGTTTGGATATTAAAATATTTTTTGGTGTTATCAAGAGATGTGTCACATCCTTAAACACGCCCGCACTCCTGACAAACCCTACCTTCGTGATAAGTGATTGATACTTTGACCGAAGTAACATATTTGAGGGGGGTTCATCACATTTAGTGCCCGACGGGGGTTGTGTTAATCCGGAATTCCTGGATCATCAAGGGGTGACAATGGTCCAGCCTGGGTTAGCAAAGTTTTTCTGGGGACGGGGATTAAGGTGTTGGCCAGGGCATCATGTTTTTCAGGTTAATTGAGTGTCTCGAGCACCTAGTCTGGGAGATTATAAATTTGCTCGCTGGTAATGGGGCACCTGTGGGTAATGAAGGTGTTGCAACCAATGTCAGGCTAACATGTGGCACAGGTGGTAGGAACAGCTGTTTTATGCTTGCTTTGTACTAAGTTGTTAGAGACTCTGTGGTGGAGTCTAATATTGTGGAGGAGGTTGCATGGGAAACAAGCAACTTTGTTGTGATGGATGTGGTGCGTCTGGTGAGAAGACGGATGATGATGCTTGTTGTGACTGGGCCATCATGTTTTGGCCCCTTCACCATGGTGGGCCATGTGTCCCTATCGTTAGTGAAGGTCAAGGGGGGGGGGGGTTCGGTTTGGCGATGTCCAAGTTGTCCAAAGGGCCCGAATCCTGGAAATGCAGGTATCAAGGAGACTCTCGGGTATTAGCAGTGAGGCAGGACCAGCTAAACAGGTGGCCGACAAGGTCACTGGTTTGCCGGAGGGAGGCACAACCATGAACTTCTTTGCAGGCACAGGTAGCGTGCTAAGTGCGAGCAGCGGTGCGTATTCCGCTCCCATTTTAGGGAACCCCCTATACTAGTGGAGAGCCACACTTGGCATGTTTGGGGAACGAGTCATATATGACGAGTTGCCCCAGTGGATGGTTGCCATGCTAGTTATACCTGGTCGCTCAGGGAGGAAGTTTTTGCGAGAAGTGAAGTGTAGGATCCGGTGAAAGTGGATGCTGAGGTGAGGATTGGGAACACAGGCAACGTAGGCTTGTCTAATAGCTGCAGAATGCATAGGGCTGGCCTGGTAAGCAGCCCAAGGTGCCTGATAATGTGGGACCTAGAGCGGGCATTCCCGAAAAGGCCGCGTCAGCAGGGGCATTGTCAGGGGACACGGAATGCAAAAGTATAGTGTTATCCATGGAGGAGTGTACCGATGGTGACACACGAAACAGGCGGAAAATTTCACATGCAGACGGGCACACCAATAGCCCTCATGGAAGGGAAGGGGTGTGTTCGACACGGCAGATAGGACATGCAGAATTTGGATGTGTTAAACAGAATCCCCACATTAGGTGGTAATCTCAAGATATTAAGAAATCCATATCTAGTATCACGTTAGTTAATTAAATAAAGAGAGTTCAAGCAGTGACATGAAAACAAGAATAATTTTTTGCTTAATGCATTAGGAATGTCTCATCATCGCAGGCTAGCCTGTTGATGCCCGGGCAGCGTGTTCCCTATACAGGGTGTTACAAAAATACTTTTACAAACTTTTAGGAGAGGTAGTATGGGTGATTCTAACCAAAAAAACTTCAATTGAACATGGGTCCGATTTTGAACGCAGAATATGATGGTGTAACAATCATTGATTGCAGAGACATTCAATAAGGAGAAATGTCATTTACTTAATTTTCATGTAAAACGGACTCTTAGGTGTTTCACTGGATATGTTCGTATGGTGCTGTAACAATTTTATAACACCAGCAAGAGAAGCCGTCTATTAAAATCAGGAGTTTCCAACATTTTTACAAGAACATGGAAAACATCAACTCACGGTGCACCATCCACATCACAGCACTAAGAACCTTCACCATCCACTTCACAATACCAAGATCGGCCTCGGTGGCTCAGCGGTTGCGTGGTCGCCTCTGATGCCCGAGTACGCGGGTTCGATCCCGGCCGAGGACGACGAGGATTTTTCAAGGGGAAATCCTGAGATCACGCACTTCCTTCGGAAGGGAAGTAAAGCCGTTGGTCCCGTGTAGTCGTTTGCCGGCTGCACGTTAAAGAAGTCTTGCGAGGCAAAATTTGCGGCCCCTATAACGCCGTCCTGAAATGACCATAGTAGTTGAAAAGGACGTTAATACCAAACAAACCAAACCAAACCAAACCACAATACCAAGAACAGATCATCAATGCCCCTTCCTCTCTTTGTACATCAGAAGTGCACTATGAATTATCCCAAGATGATCCCAAATAGTCACTTCAGGAAGAAAAGACTGCAAGTGTCAAAAGAAAATTACCATTTCTCAACACACCACCACAAAAAAAACAGCAAGAGAACTAACTGCCACGCCGAAAAAAGCGACTAGGAATATAGCTAAATAAATAAAAAGTATAATTTTGCAAAGAGCCAGAAAAAAATCAAATGAAATACACGCAAAAGTTTATATAAAGTGTTATAATTTATATATTTGATATTCCAGATAGTTGATATTCGACTTTACATTTTCACTGTTCTTATTTCTTCCTGTTCGATTGTTTTCTTTTATAAATTTGTACATGTGAGATTCATTAGCATTTGTATATTTCATTTTTTGCATAGTTCAATTTTATCATATCAGGAATTATGTGGATAGTTTTGCATGATAAATGCACATAAAGCAATATTTATTAAATCTATTTAGCAATTTAAGTTTTAACAGGAATAGATGAGTTTGTACTTTTATTTAAATTATTTTCCACACAACATAAAATTGCATAAAATTAAAAAAAAATTATTTGGCCGTTTCTGTTTAAATAATTTTAAAATTAAAAACATAAGTTAAGAAAATATTAAAATGAAAAAAGTTTGCACAACGAAAGTTTTACTACGGCCTTCTAGAAACTACCAGCCCTGAACATGGAAAACATGGAGCATGCTATCGCCCATGCACCGCTCATTCACCGCCCATTACCGACTTGATTTATCCATTCTTGCTTTAAATTGTAACACTAGTATTAACGCTGTTTTGTTGCGTATATTGTAATTACTATTATAAGTGTACTAGAAGAGTTACCCGGCGTTGCCCGGGATAATTACACGTGTAGGAGCTCTTGCTCTATTCGAAACTTCCTTTGCTCAGTTGTTTCAAATGCCCGTATAGCGTTTTCTGGTTTAGTTGTAGAGTTTCTCTGAACAATACTCGTTCTTTCTCTTTCCTTTCCAGGCACATACATTTTTGCAAGTCGTCTGGAAGTTTGATAGGGATCTGAAGGGAGACACGCGTGACTCCTTTGCCTGATCAATAGATGCTGCCTTATTGATGTTCTGTCACTACATCATCATTTTATGCTCATTAATAATGATTCTTGGAAACGAACGTTCAATCATCGCATTATCAACATCTTAGTTTCCAAAATATACACATTCCCACAGAATATAGTCAAAATGTATTTTTATGAAATGTTTAGATCTGCTGTGCTACCAAATAAGCTAGGTGATAATCTCGGGCGTGCATCGGATTGTTTTTATGATTAAACTAGCAGAGGACCCGGCGTTGCCCGGATAATTACGCTTGTAAGTAAACAGAACAACCTCAAAAAGCTAAATTAAACCTCCAAGTTGGTTAAGTAATAACTCAATCAATACAATATAGTGCGAAGAAACTATACATTCTAAGAAAAATCCGAAAGACAGAAATTTACCTCTTCACTGAAAAAATCCATTGTAGATGATATACCAGGGCTTGATTTACCGAAAAAAAATTTTTTTAAAGGCTCACAATGGATGGACCTCTCCAAGGATGCTTTCTAGTCTAAATAATGTTTTACTCACGTAATCTTACTTTAGATGTACACTTTGTTGTGGCAATTTCCTTTCTTCTTTCGATGTCTTGAAGCAAAAATTTGCCATTCATCACTTTGTGTACTCTAGCGGTCTATTTACTTGCTTACCATTTGGTGAATACAGCACGGAGCTAAAGGGATGCTTCCTCTATCGTCTTTCACTCTCACTCAATAGTCTGCTAACTCACTGTCTCCAGTTACTGATCATTTTTAAAGATTTTCAAGAAATTGTTAAGTACTAAGAATTCTCTTTTCTAAGAAAAGCCTGAATAACAACAGGAATTCTATGCATAGAATTCTATATTGCACAGACAATATTAATTATTATTTTTCCGAAATATGAAGTAGACGGTGGCCTTTCTGATGCTTTGGTGCTCAAGTGAGCAAAATTTCATCAAGATCGGAATAAAACTGTACATTTGCATAAGAAACAAACAAACAAACAAAGAAACCCACAATCAAACAAACCCACAAACAATCATCCTTCTTTACATATACAGATAGACTACACACTTAAATTGAACTTCACTTGTTTGTGTGTTTGTTGACAAATTTTTAATCAATATTCTGTCCACTTTCGATTACCTAAAGCAATGCAACTTTCCCCAACGGCTAAATGCCGATGACAATGCGTGTTTCAATCGTTGGTTTTACTGGATTTTCATTTATTCGTAAATTATTTAATATTTAGGTTTAATATATATACAGTGCAATTCACGACATAACGACTGCCTATATTGTTTTTTTGTTATCGTTTTTAATTATAATGTGAAATTGTTTTTAATTTGATTATCAATGCTAGCAAAGTTGTTGGTTGTGACGTCTTTTTACACACTTTTATTGGACTTGTGTGTTTGTGCGCAAATTTTCTAATCAATAGTTTGGACACTTCCTGACTACATAGAGTTCTGCAACTTTCCCCAACGATATCTTATCAAGGACAACGCATGTTTCAATCGTTAGTTTCACTTTCCTTTCATTTAATCGTATATTATTTAATATTTAAGTTGAATATGTACACTATGCAATCAAGACGTAACGACTGCCTGTATTGTTGTTTATTGTTATCGTTGTTAATTGTCTTATGTAATTGTTATTATTTGATCATCAATGCTAGCAAAGTTGATGATTGTGGAGAGCATTGTTTATGATAAGCGAGCGTAATGTTCTGTAAACGCTTTCCCGTGACCTGCATAACCGGGTAGATTTCCAAAATTTTTTTGGTTTTGTAGCTATCAAATAAAAGCTTATTTTTTAAATAAAGGCTAACAAGAATAAAATAAAATATATAAAGTAATAATTTTAAAGTACAAGCTTTCACTTTAAAAATTGCAGTAAAAAGTAAAAAGTCTAATTTAAAAAAAAGGTAAAATTGTGATGTCGCGATTAATATTACTTTTAAAAAGAAAATATTACATAATAAAATAAATGCGCGACTAAACTTTTAACTTTTTTTAAAAAATTATTTATTTTAATAATTTAAAATACTAACTCCTTTTGATTTAAAAAATAGAAAAATAAAATGAATCTTAAAAATCAATTGATAATGAAAGTCACCCAATGTGGAGAAATGTAATAATGAAGTGGACGGAAACACAGATGAATCGAGCGTATTGTGGAGCGTATTCTTTAATGGTCTTGTGGAGCGTATTTTTTAATCAAAAGGAGTTACTATTTTAAATTAATTATTCAATATTACAACTCCTACTCTTATACAATTATTATATTTCTTACTTTTTACTGCACTTTTTAAGGTGAAGGTGTGTGCTTTAAAATTTTTATTTTATATATTTTTATTTATGATTAGCCAACTTAATGTATTGTAAACAGGGCACACTTCCAAAGCTTTTTTGATTTTATACAGGGTAGTTTTAATTAAAGTGACACCATTTAGACCCTTCTAGCGGCCGTTCTGGTAATCAGATTTTGACGAAACTTCAGATATACAAGGTCTTTATAATTAAAACCAATTTGTGTGACTTTCTGTGAAAATCATAAACGTTTGCCAAAAGTGTGCAAGAAACTGTAAATCCACCCATTTGGGTGACTTTTGGTGAAAATCATGAACGTTTGCCAAAAGTGTGCACGAAATTCCATTTTGACATGGCCATAAAAAAAAACTACTGGACCAAAAGTTATAATACTTGGTAATATTATACAAGAGGGCATGGGAAGTTCACACCCACCAAAAAAAAATTAATTCAAAAGATCACCACCAGCATGGAATGGCGCTCTATGCAATATTCGTATACGAAATTAGACATGAAGACAGGGGTTAACAAGCCCTTAATCGTTACTAAAATTAGTAACATGTTGAATGTGGCCTCCACCATTTACTGAGAGCAGGTTGAATGTGCCTAATTTCGTATACGAATATTGCATAGAGCGCCATTCCATGCGGGTGGTGATCTTTTGAACTAATTTTTTTGGTGGGTATGAACTTCTCATTCCCTCTTGTATAATATTACCAAGTATTATAGCTTATGGTCCAGTAGTTTTTTTATGGCAATGTCAAAATGAAACTTTAATTATGAAGACCTTGAATGTTATACACACCATGGGAAAGAGAATTTTGCAATAAAAAAAAATTAGTTCACATTTTGACCTCTACGTCAAAATATGGCGCATGAATAATAACAAAAACAAGTTAGAAGCAGAGAAATTTATAAAATCAGAGCATTTGTTCAATGTGCATTCCATTTGTGTCATTGACATGTTGTAAGCGCATTATTGCATGTTCCACAGTAGGGCAAGGGGTTTCCTGAGGAATCGCAGTGATATGGCGTTTTATACTTACGTTCAATTCAGGGACAGTACGTATTCTTCCTTCATATACATTATCTTTCAAATATCCCCACAACAAGAAATAACAAGGTTTAAGTACGGTGAACGAGGAGCCCATGCAGTTGGAAAAGTTCTCGAAATCATCCGATCATCTCCATGCTGAGCATGAAGCAGTTCCTTCACTTGTCGTGCAATGTGGGGTATTGCGCCATCTTGCATAAAGACAGTAGTGTCTTAACATTGTCTTAATTGTAAAGCAGGAATGACTTTCTGTTGCGGAAGTTCGCAGTAACGAGCACTAGTGATTGAACAACTGTTAGTGCCTTAAGGAGTGTTTTCTTCAAAGAAAATGGGGCCAAGAATGAAATGTGAAGTGAATCCGCACCATACAGTAACGTAATCAGAGTGCAAAAGCTTTTCATGCGCAACCATCGGCTTTTCAGTACCTCAGATGCGACAGTTTTGAGCATTCACTGCTCCGACTAGTGTGAAATGCGCTTCATCTGACCACAAAATGTTTCATGGCCATGCATTATCGACGGCTATTCTAACCAGAAACTGGCAAGCACATCAGTGCGATTTTCCGGATCTTCATGAAGCAACTTTTGAACCACCTGGATCTTGTATGGATACCACTTTAAAATGGAACTCAAAACGTTTTGTACCGTAGACCATGGAATAGACAAATCACGTGATACGGCTCGAGCAATTGCTGAAGAATATTGGGAACTTGAAGCGCTCTCTACTATAGCAGAGCAACGTCTTCCACAGTCTCATATGCAATTCGTTTCCGTCCTCTAACTGGCAGCGCACCAAACTCACCATTTTTTTCAAATTTCTAAATCATCTTTAATTAATGGACGTAGGCCCATTTCCCAATTTTTCAAACGTCGATATTCTCTTAGTGCAGCAGAAGCATTGTAGCAGTTCTGGTAAAAGAACTTCACCAATAAAGCTCGATTCTTTTTATCTAAAGCCATCGTGAAGAATGACTTCATATTTAATTTCACTGTCATTTTAAAGCTTTTTTAATTTTACATCTCATTTGCATAACGTCTCTGATTGAGTAAAAATTCTCAGATAGTTTCTTACATGAACAGCGCCATATTTTGACGTAGCGGTCAATATGTGAACTAAATTTTTATTGCAAAATTCTATTCCCCATGGTCTGTATAACATACATCTCAAGTTTCGTCAAAATCTGATTACCAGAACGGCCGCTAGAAGGGTCTAAATGGTGTCACTGCAATTATAATCACCCTGTGACACTTTAATTATAAATTTATAATTATAACTTTAATTATTATCAAAAAATCTTATTTTCTATTTAAATTAGGACATAAAAAGAATGAAATAAAAATATAAAAAAATTTTTAAAGCCCACACTTTGACCTTAAAAAGTGCAATAAAAAGTATAAAATCTAATTTAAAAACAGGTAAAAGTTGGATGGAGCTTTTAATATGAAATTTGAAATAGAAAATACTACATAAAATAAACATACTGCAAGGCCTTCATCGATAAAGACAGTTCATAATGTTACTGATATCATCTAAAACATGTTCCATCTCTCTGCTAATACAACGAATTTTTAGTATAACTAGGAATCGTTGAGTAAGTGCTGTTTCTATCGATAAAATTGGTAGAGACTTTACAACACAACAAAGGGAGAACAGAGTTTCCGACTAGTTTCGCCATTTATTCCCGGCTTTATCAAGGATACACACAATCGACAATCGAACAGTGAAGTGTACATTTGTTAGGATGGGACGAAAGCAGCGCTTTCACAAAGCTCATCCAACCAGAATAAACACCAAATGAAATACACTGAGGTAGTCAAGAAGCCTAACCAACCCAAGCGGTCTTCCATATTATACAAAAAGGAAAATAAGATTGACGATTGTCAGAAACAAAAAACAAACTAAATAAAAAAAATACAAGGAGAAATAAGATTATCACATCTTCCAGTAGTCTGGGAAAGAGACGTTGCTAATATCTTCAAAATTGATGTCAAGAACGTGCCTCGGTTTATGATACTTCGTATGCCAGTTCATATTCATTGCGTTCTTCAGTATCCTTTTCACAAGCTTATTGTCGTGAGTCTTCAACTTCTGTATCATAATCAAAAGGAGATCCCGTATAAACTTTCCGATATGGGCCATGTTTAAATCCAAGTGGATGGATTGGTTTTTCACCGTCCTTCTGTCCAGCTGGGCAATGGTCCTCAGGGTAACATTCTGGAATGACTGTAGTTCACTCCATCTGGTTTTACAGATAGTCGCCCACGCAGGCATGCCATAGAGGAGTATGGTCCGGATAATCGACTTGTACAGAAGTAGCTTGTTGTCAATGCTGAGGGCGCTGTTGCGACCCATGAGAGCTATGATACTGTACTTAGCCCTCTTCGCTTTGTTCAAAGCATAGGACATATGCTGATTCCATGAGAGTCTTGAGTCAATGATAACTCCCAGATACTTGTAGTTGTCCACCCAGTCCAGTTTCTTATTGAACAGAACAAGAGCATCTGGGGGATGCTTGAGCTTCCTATTGAGGTACAAAGCCTTGCACTTTCCGACGTTAAGGTTCAACTTCCAGCAGTTAAACCAGTCCTCGAACTGCATCAAGGCGCTCTGCAGCCGAGTGATAACGTGAGCCGGCTGGTGTGCCCATGTCATAATGGCAGTGTCATCCGCATAAAAATACAGATTACAATTATCGGGTTTCGGGAAATCATGTACAAAGTAATTAAATAGCACAAGCCCGAGGACAGAACCCTGAGGGACACCGGCCTTTACAACAAGGGGTGTGGAAAGATCTTCTCCAACTTTGGCTTGATAGGATCTGCCATCAAGAAAGGATTTCACCATCAAAATCAAATCGGCAGGAAACCCGTCTCTGATCATTTTGTAGACAAGGCCCTCATGCCATACTTGGTCAAAAGCTTTACTGACATCGTGAAATACCACCCCACAGTACCTGGATAGGTTCAGGGGGGTGCTCAGGTCTTCAACGAGCCTACATATCTGCATCGGACAAGAGTGGACAGCACGAAAGCCAAACTGCTCTTCCCGAAAAAGGTCATTTGCTAGACAGTGATCTTGGAATCTGACGAGGATCGTTCTCTCCAACACCTTAGACATCGTGGGTAGCAGGATAATAGGTCGGTAACTCGCCGGAATTGCAGGATTTTGCCCCTGCTTGGGGATACACAACACAATAGATTTCTTCCAAGCCACAGGGAAATAAGAAAATTTCCAGCAGTCGCTAATGATATTGGTGAGAAAGTCAATAAAGTTCTTTGGGAGATTCATAAGGGCGTTATTACTCACTTTGTCTTTTCCTGGAGCCTTCTTCTTTTTCAGTTTACTTATGATGTTGGCGATCTCTCCAGCCTCGATGTTGTACTTCGTTAAATGCTGCGGGACTTCATCAAACTTGACAATACCTTCTTCCACACGCTGATTGATTTGGCTCTCGGGCTTATCTTTGGTGGGAGTAACAAACTGCATTTCCAGTGAATGTGCAATGACTTGGGCCTTTTCCTGATCAGTGTGCACATAGTCACCTTGTGGATTACGTAGTGGAGGAAGCGTATCATTCTTCCTCTTCTGTAAAGCTCTGACCATACTCCAAATGGAATTGTCGCGAGCCGACAAGCTTTTGAGTTTTTCATTCCATCTAGCGTCGCGAAGCTCTTTTATATCCTCTTGGACTCTTCGCACTAGCCTGTTATACTTGGTTTTGAGCCAAGGTTCACGATAGCGTTGCCATAGTCTACGAGTCCTGTTTCTTTCAGAAATTAGGCGTTATATTCCAGGAGTGAGTTGGATTCGATGAGGAGGTTTATTCTCAGATGGATACTTACTAGCTTCTATGGCACTGTTAAAACATCTGGTGATGTCCTCAACACGTTGATTGATGTCCTCTGTACAGTAAGCAACGTCGGGATGGCAGCCATATTCCTTAAGAATATATTTGTAGAGCTTCCAGTCTTGATGATGTATCAGTTCCTCTCGGAAATTTATGTCGACATTGTCAAAGTTCAACGCCACAGGCTTGCGGTCAGAAGAAAGGTCATCAATCGTGAAGATATTGTACCCTTCAAGAGCGAGATGTCCAAAACGTCACTACTAGGGGAGTGGTCGCAGTAGTAGGTGTCGTCCACAGGTCCAGCAGCGATGATATCATCTCTACCTTGTACGTACATATAGAGAATCACGCCGTTGTAATTCTGCGTTCTGGAGTTCCAGCTTGGGTGTTTGGCATTTAGGTCACCAGCTAGGACGACTGGAGTGTCACCACTGAAGAGTTCATCAAGCTCACTAATGTCAAGATAATGTTTAGGTGAATTGTAGAGCACCACGAACTTCACTCCACCACAGGAGACGTCATTGATAATGATGGAGGCCGATTCCATACCTGCATAAGACTTGGAGACTAATTCTTGGTGTTGAATTCCCTTCTTAATGATGATCGCAGCGCCCCCAGAAGCACATCTTGCAGCATTTGAAGCCATTCGATTCTTACGGTACACACAATAGCCAGGTAGCTTGAAGTCTTGGCTTGGTTTGAGATGAGTTTCACAAAGGAAAGCAACAAGAGGACATAAGCCGTTATATACAGAAAATATGGTACACAATGAGAACATGATTGGATGAAAAAATAACAAATCGTAAATAATATAAATTATACAGTGGCGACATTGAAAGGAGAATGGTTGGATAAGGAACCAATAAAAATGAAATTATAAAGAAACCTTGAGAGGAAGATTAATTGAAATATAAAGGAAAAATTGATGTCATAACACAAACAAAATTGAAAACGCGGACCTAGTAGAAGGCTCATTCAGGCGGTAGGAAACTTGGAGGCCGAGTGAGGAGAGGAAGGCGGAAAGGCGGTAAAAATGAGAACTAATGAATCGCATGACCACCCAATTCTTGGATGGGGATGGGTGAGGAGCTTTTGGGTTGAAGAGGACAAGTTTTCTTCGTTGGAGAATCCGGGTGAAGGTGGAATTTGTGTAGCCATTCTTTAAGGCGAGGGCGCATGTAGTTCGGAATTCTTTGGCACGGGAAGAAGGACTGAGGGGCAACTTGAGGGCACGGTCGATGAAGAAACGGAGGGAGGCTTGTTTATGGATAGGAGGGTGTGAAGAGGAACAATGGATTAAATTAGATGATGTGATGGGTTTACGGTAGACAGAGAAGGAAAAGCGGTGTTCTTATACCACTAATTGAAGAAGATGAACTTAGGCTTCAGACTTTCAAAGAACACAAGTTCATGACGCTATGCCAGAAGCTAGAAGACCTTTGACGTCCGTTACTTCCCACACAATCCTCCAATATTCAATGTGACTTCAAGTTCCAGGATAACGTTGTCAACTTGACACCGATCCAGTTCTCAGTCGACGAGCTATCCCTTCTAAACAAGGGCCTTAAGCACATCATCCACAGACGACCGACCCAACCAGATCTCTACTCTATCATCACGGACACCGAACGAGCCATAACTTTCTTACCCCAACAAGATCGCCCATCCAGCCCGTGCCGTTGCGGGACACCTCATCCGCAGAGCATACAATGATGCGACGTCCGCCAAGATATCCTGCGAACAACGCACCAATACTGCCGCCGCATCTACCATAAAGAAGAAATGAGCCAAAGCCGATGCCTTTATCGTCAAGGCCGACAAAGGAAACGCTTCCGTTATCCTCTACCAATCCATATATATTTCCAAGGTCTGTGACTTCCTTTCATCCAACAATTTTATTATCTTACCCTGCGATCCTACCTTTAAATATCATTCGTCTATCATATCTGCCGTAAATAAATCCCCCCGACTTAAATACCTCCGCGACCTTATTCCACGCAACCCTCATCCTCCTACCCTTAATGCCCTCGTCAAAATCCACAAGCCGATATGCCTACAAGACTAGTTGTTAATTACACCCCCGTCCCTGCTTATCGCGTTGCTAAGTCCCTCTCCACATTTCTTTTAACCTTAAACTATTGCCAAACACCTTTAATGTCCAGAATTCCATTACCCTTACTGAATCTCCCTCCTCCTTCCACACTAATGAATAACTTTCCCTCATATCACTTGACATTACTAACCTATATATTAACATCCCTGTCCCAAAAACCCTCTCTAGCCTTGGAAACCTGCTGCTCTCATCCTCCTTTCCAGCTCATGACTACGTCGACCTAAACTCTATCCTCAATGTCATTTCTAACCAGAATTACCTTTCCTTTAATAATACCTTCTATTCCCAACCGTCCGGTTTAGGAATGGGGTTCCCATTAAGTAGCTTTCTTTTCGGAGTCTTCCTCCAGAACCTTGAACTCACCTTTATCTCTCCTCTCCTCTCCTCTCTAACTCCAACATTATTTCATACCTTCGATACGTTGATCTTATCCTAATTATTTTTGATTCCCGTTTTACCTCACCCGTTGACATTGCTAACTTTTTCAACACTTTCTCACCCCACATCCAGTTCACCTTTGAAACCAAATCTAACCGCTCTCTTCCATACATCGATATCCTCATCACTAATGACCCCTCCACCACCGCTTTTCCTTCTCTGTCTACCGTAAACCCACCACATCATCTAATTTAATCCATTGTTCCTCTTCACACCCTCCTATCCATAAACAAGCCTCCCTCCGTTTCTTCATCGACCGTGCCCTCAAGTTGCCCCTCAGTCCTTCTTCCCGTGCCACCGAATTCCGAACTATACGCGCCCTCGCCTTAAAGAATGGCTACACAACTTCCACCTTCTCCCGGGTTCTCCAACGAAGAAAAGTTGCCCTCTTCAACCCAAAATCTCCTCACCCATCTCCATCCAAGGATTGGGTGTCTTTGCGATTCATTAGTTCTCATTTTTACCGCCTTTCCGCCTTCCTCTCCTCACTCGGCGTCCAAGTTTCCTACCGCTCATCGACCCCATACTTTCGCTCTCTTAATCCCCCCATCCAAACAGACACCGACAATTTCTCCCGCTCCGGAGTTTATAGATTAAACTGTGGATTTTGCGATAAATATTATATAGGCCTGTCGATCCGCAATTTCAATAAACGATTCAAAGAACACATGGACTCCTACAAGAAGCCAGATAATAATTCACACTACGTGATCCAACTTGCCCGCACGGGACATGCCCCAAAAGAGCAAAGTGAAATTATGACTATTCTCCATCTATGCAACGGCCCATTCAAGACCGCCACTCTCGAAGCTATTGAGATCTTTATAGCTAACATCTCCTCTCCAGATCACCTCCTCAATTGTCAAACCGTTTTTGATATTTATTCAATTTTAAATTCTTTATCCGATATCTTGTAATTTTTCAAATTTGTATATTTACTTTCATTTCCATTTCTTATTGATACCTTAGTTTATGTTAATTCTGAATGAGTCTTCTACTAGGTCCGCGTTTTCAATTTTGTTTGTGTTTTGACATCAATTTTCCTTTATATTTCAATTAATTTTCCTCTCAAGGTTTCTTTATAATTTCATTGTTATTGGTTCCTTATCCAACCATTCTCCTTTCAATGTCGCCACTGTATCATTTATATTATTTACGATTTGTTATTTTTTCATTAAATCATGTTCTTATTCTGTACCATATTTTCTGTATATAAAGGCTTATGTCCTCTTGTGTGTATCCTTGATGAAGCCGGGAATAAATGGCGAAACTAATCGGAAACTCTGTTCTCCCTTTGTTGTGTTGTAAAGTCTTTACCAATTTTATAACTAGGAATGCCTGCATGAACGTCTCTGTCTGAAATTCGCCCAAGTCTCCATTTGCTGCTCTTCACCTGCAGCCCAGGCTGACAAAGCTGCTGCTATTCTGCGTATGGGTGACTAAAGCCAGAGACCTTCTCCACAAGACGAAAGAACTATACGGACAGCTATATAATCTCCATACATCATTGTGTCACTGATTAACGATGACGAAGCCCGACTTCGGTTTTTCAAAGAACATATATATGCTACTTTGTGGAAGAAACTCGATATCCTGAGCCTGCCTCTGAAGTTCACCAGAATTGTTACTGCTCCTTCCATCCAAAAGGGTCACACTGACTTCCATCCAATTCACCGATGATGAAAGCGCCTTCCTTAACAAAGGATTGAAGGATTTCATCAAGTAGAAACCTCCTGCACTGCCTTCCAATCCCTACACATAACAGTTATAAACCGACCCACCGCCCGCACCATCCCTGGAACCGTGATTCAAATAGTTCTCAGGAAGCCCAGACAATCCCAACTAAGACCACTGAACTTGAATCCTCTGCTTCCATTAAGAAGAACCTAACTGAATACGACCCCACCATCACAAAGGCCGACAAAGGCAACAACTTTGTGGTAATTCACCGTATAGTCTACGTCAAGAAGGAAACCGATTTCCTATTCTCTGATTCCACCGCCAAATTTTAAGATCCATCATTTCCACCATCAACAATTCCCCTTACTTCAGACACCTTCATCGCCTTATCCTGCCAAACCCATGTTTACCCGCTCTCAAAGCCTTTATCAATGTCCATAAACCCTTCCGTCCTGTTGTCAACTAAACTCTCGTCCCTGCCCACGACATGGCTAAATCAATTTCCAAATTTCTATTTAAGCTCCTCCGTAATACTTATAATGTCATCAAATTTTGTACATCTAACTAAAAATATTGTCGATTTCCACAACAATTTAAATGTAAGCAGTGCAGAGAACTCTCCATTTCCTGATATTACAGAATTGCCTATGATATCATTTCTTTTTCTTAGGAAAAATTTATATCCGATAAAATCGCGTGGGGCCCTTTTGTCATTTATTGCTTTGGCTAATAACGTTACAGCGAAAGTTACTGACTTTGCAATGGACGAAATCGAATAGAATTGTTTAATTGCTACGTTTATAGAAACGAATTGTCTTATTAAATTGATCCAAACGAAATCTCTGATATGAATTCCTCCTCTGTCTGGAGTTAATGACTGATTATCGATCAGCTATTAAATAATAGCTATCAAAATTCAATGAAAAGAGAAAAGATATCAGAATCCTCATTTCTCAGAAACTGAGGTTTGGCTCTTTTAGTATATAGAAAGTTTCCTAAGCAGAGATCTCATTTACCACAACTCAACCGCCAGAACATAAATTGTTAGAGGTTGATACAAGAGTTAGAAACTCAACCCCGAGTATTTGAGATACCTACTAGAGACCTAAAAAGAGTTTTTCCTAAAGTAGATTTAGTCGACTGATTGTTCAAACTGATCCAGAATGCAAAAGATTGGGCAGAAGCTAAAGGAAATCTATTAGGTACCCCAAGTGACAAACTGACTGAAACCCATACAATAAATGAAGTCTGTACTCTAAGACAAAAGAAATTCGAAGCTTTCGTTGTTTATTGGGCAAAATTAAAAATAAGAAACTGACATTTGAATTGGCCCCTAACAAAAATGATTTTAGTTCATAAAAATTCCCAAACCAGGTCAAAAAGATTCGTACCCAAAGAAAAGCGTATGAGTTAAAAAGATCTAATAGACCTTTTTACCTCGGGATAATTCGAAACTCCCGTTGTTCAGATGTTTCAAATGCCCGTATAGCTTTTTCTGTTTCAGTTGCAGAGTTTCTCTGACCAATACTCGTTCTTTCTCTTACCCTTCCAGACACATAAATTTTTGCCAGTCTTCTAGACGTTTGATAGGAAGCTCAATGGAGACACGCATGACTCCTTCCCTAATCAATAGACACTGCCTTATTAATGTTCAGTCACTGCATCATCATTTTATGCTCATTATTAATAATTCTTGGAGACGAAGTTCAATCATCGCATTATCAGCATCTCAGTTTCCAAAATATACACATTCCCACAGAATATAGTCCAAATGTAATCTCTTGAAATGTTTGGATCTGATGAGGGTCTAAGAGCTCCTACGTCAAGGGCAAAAAAACCTTGAGCCTAAAGTATCTGGTGATGCTCCGCAGTGGTGAGGCAAGTCAAGAAGAATTTAGTCCCGGTATATCCCCTAGAATTCCTGTTTTTCGTATTTTTCGTAGAATGATAGTCCCTTTGCTCTATGTTGTATTGATTGAGTTATTATTTAACCAATTGGGAGTTATAATTTAATTTTTTGAGAATGTTCTGTTTATCTACAAGTTTAATTATCCCGGGCAACACCGGGTACCTCTGGTAGTTAATAAATATTTATTTATAAACTGAATCAACTGATAACAGTTCAGAAGAAATTAAATGGAATTATGAATAACATTACAATGAACACCTATTAACACGCAGGTAGTTCTCAATATTGCTATCGGTTACTGTCGTTATTATTGTGACAAATAATGGTTTGAAATTTATTTTCACAGAATACATAAATAACTGATAGTAACAGGTATTGTACTCGTTATCTTTTAGATTAACAAGACTTAATTAATTAACCCTTAAAGAGAAATAAGCAATAATAGCTTTATAATTTTAATTAGTGTTTTAAAGTCCTCTGGACAAAACTAAGTGGCATTGAATATTTTTCCCTGAAGCTCGAGGGACCAATTGTACACCTAATGTACCGCTGGACTAACTGGAAAAGTGGCGACGCTGAGAGTTTACCATCTGGATGACGTCTCAGGAAAGCTGCAAGAGTAATAGAAACATAATCAGTGCGAGCTTTAAACATCGAATACTTCTTAAACTAATTAACCCCACTCCTTTAGCAATAAAAATGGTAATTGAGAAAACGCGAATATTACCCCCTCGAAAGTATGGCTATGCTAGTACACATTGATTAGTAAACTATCACGCCATTAATTTGTATAATGCAAGAACCTAGCATAGAGGCACAAGAATAAAATTAACGCGGAGTAGGCGAGTGGGAGTTCGAGGAAATTTGAGAGAAAGGTAGAGCTCTATCATTAACTTATATCAGCTCACCTGAAATACAGGGCGATGCAGCCGAAATCTTCACTCAGAAATACTGGCAGGGTCCAGGAGAAAATTCCCGACAGTCGGGACATGGGCAGAATCTCTTTGTCATCGTAATAAGGCATGTATGGGCGACAGTACTAGAGATTGACGTCTGAAAGAATGACTATCGTCCTTGTGGGCGTTACGGAAAAACTCAGACACCACAGCGGCTGGCTTGCGCGATGACGATGTTGGAGCACCAAAGAAATGACTGCTGCAAGTTAACCTTCCCCGTGGACTGGGCTGGCTATCGATGAATTGCTCTCCACCGATTCAATAGGTATCGATAAACCAGTCACTGACGAGTCCGGTGTATCTGTCGAGAAAGGTATCAGAATAGTTAAATCACTTAACTTGCGCACTAGCATTACACAATAACAGTTCTCTTCTGACGCAGCACATGGCGAAACTTCTACAAAAACGGTCTCTTTTTTCAAGGAATCCTACGTATCGAAGGAATCATTACTGGCGAACTGTGTAGCGGAAATTTCCACAAAAGTTTCCGTAGCCAAAGCTGACTGTCTCTCATGGTCCCTGAAATCTTTCTCCTCGATTTGAGTTTTCCACTCGCGCATTACACCTTTGCGCTTTTTTCTGCGCCACCAACCTGTCTGCCGCCTACGCATCTTCCTATGAAGAATTTCTTCCACTTTCATCTTATAGATGCGTGGCATATTTTCAAGAGATGGAGCCAGTGTATTGCCAACATTACTTGCTAGCAAAGATCTTCTGCTAGCAATATTGGCTTCTGATCTCGCATCTGTTGCAATGCTTTGCTACAAAGATGTTATAAACTGATCGATAAGGTCATTAAAGTGCAAAAAAGGATCTATGGTTATGCCAAAGTTCTTAAGGGGAGCAGTGTTTATCTCTACTTTTTGTCTTGGCCTGGCTCAGCCAAAGGCCTCTACTTGTATACCATTTAGACAAGGTATCTAGGTCTTAGCCAAGTAATTTCATGATAATACCATGATCATGATGCTGGTAGGTTGCATAAAGAAAATTATCGTCAACATAACTCGCTATTTCTTGATTAAAGTGAAGACGGAAGAGCGATGCTGATCCAAACCACGCTTAGAAGTTTTGCCGATCAATCGTTCAAAACTAATAATGTTCATTATAGCTTGGAAGTACCTCCGCAGTAATTCTATGTAATTTTTCGTTATTCCAGAAAGACTCAAGATCATATATAAGATGTGGTCTAGATATGCCTTGGAGATATCCGTTTGAGCGATAATGAATTTATGACCATTGTCGTACGCTTCACAAACTTTTATAAAGATTTCTAAAGAGGCCCATGTATACCATGAAACTGAGAGCACCTTTTTGATCCAATGACTGGTCAACGCTAAAACCATCAAAACAGACCCAACAACTTCATTCTTTTATACTTTGGGAATTACTAGAAAATTTAACGTTAAGGAAAAAAAAACAAAAAATTGTGTCTATTCAGGAAAAAAATTAGCAGATAGATACTAGTAAAATGGTAGGGTTTGCGACTTGTAACTGTTAAAATAAGTGGTGGTTAGGCTGTGTGCTCGCGATTGTAAATGAGTTCCTTTTTTGAATCATATGGCCCTTCTCTTTGTCAGTACCCCCAGTTGTCAAACATATAGGGTAAGAGTAGATAAGATGTCCTAACTAATGTTGATCACATAACAAAAAATGGAAGAGTTTCTAAGCTTACAACTAATGAAATGAAAAAAAGCAAAATTTCTTCTCAAAGAATAAATATAAACAAACTGGCCTGCTAAAATCGGACAGTTTTAAAACCGTAGCCACATGTGTTTTCATTATTTTAAATGAAAGATTTGGTTTGATTAAACAAAACTAGTTATTTTTACCTAAAAGGTGTTTAGTCACGAAAAGTACAGTGTAACGTGCAAAGTGCGCAGATGCAATGGAAGTTAGATTTCCGGCGAACTCGTGAAACAAAAACATATACATTATTGATAACAACAAGAAAGATTATTTAACAAATGTAAACATAAATATGAACTACAAATGTAAATATAGAATAAATCTCTACTCAAGATATTAATTACTAAATGAGAAAATATGGCATTATTCACACGGACTATAAAAGGAAAATTACTTCTCGGCTAATATGATAATTCCAAGCTACCTTCTATTAAAGTCGGTGTGGAAATAACAAGTAAAGCCTGTAATGGCAAACAATTAAATAGATTTTGCCAACTGGGACTGATTTGGGTATCAATCCTCAACAGTTCACTGGGATACAATTAGCCACAAACAAAAATCAGAAGTCCGCAACTTTTTCTTCTTTCTTCCTATGCAGCATCGCAGGAGGGTAGCTATGCTAAGCGTTTATTTGAATGGGTTTCACAAGAAACTAAACCAAAGAGAAAGGAAAAAAACAACAATTAGAGAAGTAAAACTATAAGCTGGTATACTTAAAAAGTGCCGGTTATTACCAAAACTGATGACTTCCCTAATTATCTTAGATCTTCTTAATAAAATTCCAAATTACCTTGACTATTATTACGATTAAAAAAACAAATAATTGCAACGTTTTAATCCTCTTTAAATCCAATCTAATCCCATAACTTAAATTGAGAGAGCCTTTTTTAAAAACAACAAATTTAATTACGCACTAAAGAAAAATTTACCAGTTCAAAATTTGCATAACGACAGCTATACTTTATGAGTGGAAGTTTAACAGAGAATTGGCGAGCAAAAGTATCTAACTTCAATAACGAACATTAGCTTACCTTTTGTGGGGAATAAAAGAGCCTAGACGTTCTTGCAGATCCGCTGGCAATGTCCATGGTGTTATCCAAGTCAATTTCGTTGAATTCGACAATTACTGGAATGCACACACAGACATCTACTTTTGTGATGTCCGCTGTTACCTGCAACGTTCGATTTGCTTAAATGATAGGCGACGAGTGAAGAAAGCTGTAGAAAGTGTTCGTCACTGCGATGGGCGAGGTTCTCTATATCCAAAGGGCATAAAATCAAGTGGCGGCACTCGAGTCAATGAACTTCTCACGTTCGGGCCACTTATGTAGATCTGCTGCCCAGCAATATCGGATAAATCATTCCTTTTTCTCTCCACTACGGAAATGAGAAAGTTAGTATAGTTCATACACACAAAAGCCACCTCTCTGGTGGATGCTACACATGCCAGTTCTATAGAAGTAAGCCATTTGCATCTCGGCTTGATTCAGTAGCATCATAATTTCCTCGTTCACGATTCCAAAGTTTAAAGTGCAAAGAAACAAAAAAAAAACAAAAACCACCAGCTTGCTCGTATGAACCTACATGGTTTAATCCCTACTCGCTTCCCCCTTGTTTCCAATCTGCTGCTCAGAAATTCTACCTTTGCACTTTTTTCTGCGCCGTTTCCTCCCTCTCTGACGACGTTACCTTCCTTGCTTTGACATCATTAAATAACTCTGGATAAACTTCTTTGCTGCCAACGGATGGCACCAGTCTATTTATAACTTTGTTTCCAAGCAAAGATCGTCAGATGGGAACATTGGAAGTAACTTCTGTCGCAGGATTCAGGTATGCACACCCTCATTTCTACTAATCTCTAACTAAGGTCGGATTTTCTCCTTGAAACCAGAGCAAAATACATCGAAATGGGGTTGGAAAAAAAATTACTACTGGACTTGTAATCGGGTTAACCTTGGCTGTGCTAATAGCCTAGTTATGGTTTGATTACCTGAATAAATGACCAATTCACTTGGTGGTAATGCACCCAGTGACACTCATAATAATTATCTTAATATAACACATTTTTATTAAAATTAGCAAAATACTCAGTTCTTTTACTTTGTGCCAAATCCTTCCTTATGATTCATGCACATATCAGTTTGGTCATCAGAAATTAACAAACTAGCAGAGGTACCCGGCGTTGCCCTCCATTATCTCCAGTTACTGATCATTTTTAAAGATTTTCAATAAATTGTTAAGTACTAAGAACTCTCTTTTCTAAGAAAAGCCTGAATAACAGGAATCTAATGCATTGTTACAAATTCAACTTTATCTATCTAATTGAACAAACTTTGCCTTTCATAGTTTGTCATGAGATATATTGTAACGTGTAAAACAGAGTAAAATGGTTACGCAGTGGAATATGAAATGGAGCACGTTATCAGGGTAAGGTTGAAAAAAAAATAAAGTTTAATAAAGGAAATATCCAATAACAAAATATAAATATGTATAGATAATTAACTTGGTAAATAAAAAATTAAGGAGCTAAATTTCTAGCTCTAATAAATTAGATTGATTGTTAAACCAAAAAGCTTAATTTGATAACGGAATCTACAGTAAGACTGACACTCAAGATAAAGCTTGCACAATGTTACAAATTTGACAACTGACGGTTCAACAATTACAATGGGCTTTCTGCCTCAACAAATTAGATGAGTAGACACACAAAATACTCTTACCAAGATAAAACCGAGCTAAGCGGCTAATTCGAGATATACATAAAATTTAAATAACCTGAGAAATTCTGATAGGCAAACTTGCTTAAGTAATAACACAATACAAAACGAGAATGTCATATGCAAATCCAATTCTCTAAGACAAATATTACTACAGCTTGTAACTTAACCTGGTCAAAGATTTCTTACTTTACTTAACCTATCAAATAATCAACCACATCAAAATTATGGCAAAATACCTATAGGGTAATACTATTCAACAATTAATTAATCACATAAAAATTATGGCACTATGTCTATAGGGTAATACAATTCAACGACGGCACATGGTGTGGCCTAATTACGGGCGTCAAATTACGGGCGTAATTACGGGCGTCAAATTTAACACGTATGAATGAGTTTAATTGACACAGAAGATGATTCATAAATCAAAATAATTATTAAAGTCCAAGTCCGGGAATTTAATTTGTTCAAGGTCCAGATAAATTAAATGAGTCTATCTCGGTAGACATTCAAACACACAAATTCTGACAGTTTGAATAGGATACACTAAAAGTTCGCACCGACAAAGTTCATGCCGACACACTGAATTCCACCGAGTTTAAAATAAACCCAAGCAATTGAAAACCTTAGTTCTCTACACACGTAGAATAACCGTGACTTACTACTACGATACAGAAGATAATATGTAATTTACACATTTACCAATAAGTGACCGCACGAGTTCTCGCCAGGAGGGCTGGTCACTAAAGTAGGGAGAAAAATATAAAAATAGACCTGAATTGAAATTTTAACATACAGGCATTACACTTATAAAGCCCTTTCCTCCAACTCTAAGCCACACAAAGGACGCTAAATTACACAAGATTTCCACTTCAACACAGGGGAAACACTTCTGCGAACTCGTCTCGACGTATTAAGCCAAATACGTAAAACCGTACTGGGTTGAGAGGTAGGCGTTCAGCCCAGCAGGGAAGAAGCCTCTAATAGTTGAACGCCCGTCGCACTCTCGTCCATGTAGGTCACTTAATACAGACAACCACGCACATGGATTAAGGCACAATAGGGAAAAAGCACTTACATTCGCCGTTGTTGACACCGAGAGCGTACGAAACAGTAACCATCTCCCGGTTGCTTCCGATGAACTCAAGCGCGTTGGTTCGTTCTCAACGCCGGAGTCGCTCGTCAACGAAAACGCCGCCTGCGGTGCTTCTCCGCCGAACACGCCTTGCTTTGACAAGGGAAACGGACGACTCGCCACGTCGTCGCTTCTATCAGGCCGAGGGTCCTGGGGTCTCCGACCATTACGGGCGACTGCGTAAACTCCTTTCTCCTCAGGTGTCGAACCGGGATCCTTACGATGTTCGCCTTCTGAAGTTCGGGTCGCTCTCTCTTTCACCGACGAAACCTCCCGCCAAGAAAGCTTCGGTTTGACGTCACGGAGTTCCGTCTGGTGTCTATTGGCTCTTCCGTGGTGGATGGTATGACGACACTGTCTGCCCCGCTCCTCCCCCGCCTTCGAACGGGTGAATACTCGTGAGTGGTGATAACAGCCAGTGTCGCCGGAAATCACTTGTGGAATCGATTTCCGTGACATATATATTGTTGGTCCATACAGAGTGTTTGAGAATCGCGGGTTTATGCCATTGTTGATACCTACTGTTGCACAAACATTGCCTTGCATTGTTCATGAGATATGTTTATTGTTGATTCTTGCATAGTGTTTGTGCATTGCTTGTTGACACCATTGTTGACCTATTGTTGTATCATTGGTGTTGAGATATATATTATTGGTCCATGCAGAGTGTTTGTGAATTGCGTGTTGATACCATTGTTGATAAGTATTGCTGCACAAACTTTGCGTTGCATTGTTGATCATAATATTTAATCCTAATATTTAATATCATAATAATTAATATGCCTTGCTATAATTATGAGAATCGATTTTTTATCAATAATTATTACTTTTTTGAAAGTTTAGTAGACAGCGATCTTCGTCATTCTTTGAAGGTCAAGTGTGCAAAATTTCATCAAGATCGGAATAAAACCGTAGATTTGTATAAAAAACAAACCCACAAACAAACAAACATCCCTCTTTTTATATATACATTACTTGCAGAGGACCCGGCATTGCCCCAGATAATTATGTTTGCAGGTAAACAGAACAACCTCAAAGAGCTATGTTAAACCTCCAAATTGGTTAAATAATAACTCAATCACTACAATATAGAGCGAAGGGACTATCCATTCTAAGTAAAATCCGAAAGACCAGAATTTTTCTCTTCACTGAAAAAAAATCCATTCTAGGTGATATACCGGGACTTGATTTACCGAAAAAAAAACCTTTAAAGGCTCAAAATGGATGGACCTCCCCAAGGATGCCTTTAAGTCTAAATAATTTTTTACTCATATAATCTTAATTTAGATGTACACTTGATGTCGTTCCAATTTCCTTTCATCTTTCGATGTCTTGAAGCAAAAATTGGTCATTCATCACTTTGTGTAGTCTAGCGGTAGCTGATTCTTCCATTTACTTGCTTACCATTTCTTCCATACAGCACGGAGCTAATGGAGTGCTTCCTCTATCGTCTTTCTCTCTTTCTCAATAGTCTGCTAACTCATTATCTCGAGTTACTGATCATTTTTAAAGATTTTCAAGAAATTGTTAAGTACTAAGATTTCTCTTTTCTAAGAAAAGCCTGAATAACAGGAATTCTATGCACTGAATTCTATATTGCACAAACTTTGCCTTCATTGCTGGTCATGAAACATATATTGTTGATCCTTGCATAGTGTAGGTGCATTGCGTGTTGACACCATTGTTGATTAATTTAAATTTAAATGAGTTCAGTCTACTTTTAATGGGGAAAATCGTGAATTAATAAAAACAAAAATAAATAATAAATAATGTCACCAATCTTGAAGAAACTTGTGAGATGGAACAAACTCAAAGGATGTAGTCTATTGAAGATGTTGTTCCATCTCACAAGTTTCTTCAAGATTGGTGACATTATTTATTATTTATTTTTGTTTTTATTAATTCACTATTTTCCTCATTAAAAGGAGACTGAACTTACTTAAATTTAAATTAATCATTTAAACTCCTTTGATCAATAAACCATTGTTGATACCTATTGTTGCACAAACTTTAGTTTGCATTGGTGGTCATGAGATATTTCTCATTAATATGCCCTACCATAACCGTGAATATCGATTTTTTTATCAATAATTTTCATTTTATCGAAATCTGAGGTAAACAGTGACCTTCCTCATGCTTTGAAGGTAATGTATACGAAATTTTATCAAGATCGGAATAATACTGTAGATTTGTATAAAAAACAAACAAACAAACAAACAAACAAACAAACCCACAAACAAACAGATATCCTTCTTTTTATATATAGAAAGATTACTTTTTTGAAATCAAAAGTAGACAGTGTCCTTTCTCATTGTTTGAAGATCATGTATGCAAAATTTCCTCAAGATCGGAATAAAACTGTAGATTTGTATAAAAAACAAACTCACAAAAAACAAATTAACAAACAGACATCATTTTTTATATACGGGGTTGTGCATAACCTTTTGCTAGGGGGCTGCGACTTAAACCGCAGCGTTTTAGCACACTCTTATGACGCTTTGGCAGAGAGTAGTTCATTGTGCGTCTATTGGTATCAAACAAATATGGCTGGTTTAATAAATGAAAGTGAAGAGCAGCGTTTCATGGATAGAGTTCGTGCAAATGCATATCGAGAGGCAATGGAAGCAGGTGCGTCTTTTATTAATCGCAAATGGGTTGCAAACAAGTTAAACCCGATCGGATAGATAGGTGACGGATAATTGGAAGAAAGGTTATGATAACTGCCATGCCGAATTTGTTGAGGGTAGGCCCGAGAAATTATCACAGGAAAGCAAAAACATCATTGCTAATAACAGTGGCAAAAGACGTCGCAGCTGTGTCAACGTTGCACAAGAAATTAAAGCCAAGCGTGGAAAAACAATTTCTCGTTCAACGGTTCAAAGACATCGTCAGCGTGCAAACATCAAGCCATTCCATGTTATTCCGGAATCGATGAAGGTCGCATTAAACATCAAAGACCGGCTCTGGTTTTGCGACTACCTGCGGGATTGGGTGGAAGACGACTTCATGCACCTTGCCCCGAGCGACGAGTTCTTTGTGTGGACTATGAGACGTCCGAATTACCAAAACGATAGGGTCTGGAGCTTATCGATTACAGATATTTCTGACGATGAACACTATCAAGAGCTGTCTAAGAAGCCTGACTGCATTGCCATCTTCGTGTGTTTCACCGCCAAGCGAATGATGTGGAGATTCAAGGAGCAGGGTGAGTCATGGAATGGTGATTATTTTCGGAATTTGCTAACAAATGATGTTTTTCCGTTTCTTCGAGATCCAAACAACACTATCGACCCGCATGAAGTTTGTTTTTTGCACGATAAGGCACCTTGCTTTAAGGCTAATGCAACACAGCAAATCCTAAGAGAAAGTGCTATCGATTTCTTCTCATCAAACGAATGTTCCGGTGCATCCCCTGACCTAAACGTTGCTGAACATTTTGGAGCCGTGTTAAAAGACGCAGTGGAATCTTTAATGATTCAAGAACGTGGTGAAAATCGGTATTCTCGAGACCTTCTAATGGGACACCTGACATCTGTGCTGAAGGACATGGAGAACGATACTGCTCTGTTTGAGACACTCCTCCGCTCCTACCCGAAACGGATGCGTGCTGTTCGAGAAGCAGGTGGTGGCCACACTAAATATTGATGTGATAAAAGCAGAAATAATCGTACTTTTTGATTATCAACCGCAGAACATTCCACTTAGTTTTGTTTATTTTCCAGATCCCTAGCAAAAGGTTATGCACAACCCTGTATACAGATAGATGATAGAATTAGAATAATCAAGTAGATCAAACTAATAATTATAAACAAGATATGGAATGTTTACAATGATATTCGTTGATTAGACGCAGATAATCAGTATAAGGCAATACCTCATATATATTTGGTCTCAAAACGTAATTATTTAGGATTATTAATGCTTTTATTACAGAATAAGTAAACACTTATATTAAGAGTTTTTTACCACAAACTAGCAGAGTTACCCGGCATTGCATGGGATAATTACACATGTAGGTAAAGACAATTTCATCAATAAATGAAATTGTAAGAGATGATAGGATAAAAAGAATGTCACTAAAGATTAATTACTTCTAGCATCATAATAAAGTTGAGGCAATTTCATAAAAGAAACACTTGACGAGAAATGTGAACTCTTTCAACAGTTTGATTTTCTAATGAGAGGTTGTTTAAAGAAGTATTTTGATTTTCTTTTGTAAAAGTCTGGCATCAATAGAAGGTAAATAATGGAAGAAACTCGCCGAGAATGAAGGTGAATAACAGCAAAAAATAATAATAAGCTAGGAGTAACAAAGTTTTCTTCTCTCCTTTGATATATAGCATTACACTGATTTCTTTGCTTTAGTGTTGCTTTGTTTGACACAAATTTTCCAGCTCCACATGCCACCAGTTTACTTCTTATCTCAAAAAATTGTTCTACAATATATGAAGTATTTCAAAATAACTGATATGCACACAGAAATCCAAAAAGTGTTCACACAGAAAGCCAAAAAGTGTTCACACAGAACACCCCTTTTTGTGTTTACACAGATCACTTTACTCCTCCGTTCCCAAGTATCTATCTGGCTCCACACACATCAAAGCGAAAAAAAACTACTGGAGCACTCCTATTCTCAGCCACAGAAAACAAAACACCACCCCAGCAATGACATTCCATTCTCGCTTCTCAGTGCCCTCAAAACAAACATCCGAGAGCTAGAGAAAAACAAGTTTTGAGAAGAGAACAAGCCACCCCTTTATAATGCCAACAGAGTTCACACAAACATTAAATATTACAAAAAATTACTCACGGAAATCACCCCTATGTGCATAATGTGCCACTGCCAGCAACTCTTCAGCATAGAGCGATTGCTCACTCTCTTCAGGCCTAAACCTACGAGATTCAAAGGCTATTGACAACTTTCATTTGTGTTGCTAGAGCGCCCCTGCCCCGATTGCCTCCTCTGATGCATCATACATTATATGGAACGGCCGCTTATCACAAATGTTTAAACTAGGCCGGCTTACAAAACAACGTTTTTAACGTCATAATCGCTTTTTCTTGTTGATGATTCAAAGTAATTGCTTCTCCTTTGCACAGCAAATCTAATAGAGGCGCCATTATCTCCACACAACACATTATGAAGGCATAGTAAAACTGGATTGTGGCATAGGCCACTCTTTGATAGCTTGCTTTAACCTCTCTTTGCACTCGTTTCCCTTCGCTGAAACCATAAACCAGAGATCCTTAATCTAACCGGATGCGACAATCCTGTATGGCCTCAGCAGAAAATGGAGTTTCTCTGACTGTGACTGAGATCACGCACTTCCTTTGGAAGGGAAGCGAAGCCGATGGTCCCATGTAGTCGTTTGCCGCTGCACGTTAAAGAATCCTTGCGAGGCAAAATTTGCGGACTGTATAATGCCATACTGAAACGACCATGCCAGTTGAAAAGGACGTTAATACCAAACAAACAGAACAAAACCAATCTGACTGTGAGAAGTCTGTAGGACCATTACAAAATAATCTAAATTTAAGTAATAAAGTAGACGATACTCTTTTACCACAACAAGGCAACAAGAAACGAAAAAATAATAAATGAAAAATAAGGCAAAAAATAAGACAAAAAACAAAAGAATAAGGAAAAATACGACCTGTAAGCGCTTTTCAGCAGCCCAAGGGAATACACAGAGTGAACTAACTTGGGACAATCGGCAATCGAACAGTGAAGTGTACATTTGTTAGGATGGGACGAAAGCAGCGCTCTCACAAAGCTCATCCAACCAGAATAAACTCCAAATGAAATACACTGAGGTAGTCAAGAAGCCTAACCAACCCAAGCGGTCTTCCATATTATACAAAAAAGAAAATAAGATTGACGATTGTCAGAAACTAAAAATAAACGAAATAAAAAAAATACAAGGAGAAATAAGATTATCACATCTTCCAGTAGTCTGGGAAAGAGACGTTGCTAATATCTTCAAAACTGATGTCAAGAACGTGCCTCGGTTTACGATACTTCGTATGCCAGTTCTGTTCATTGAGTTCTTCAGTATCCCTTCCACAAGCTTATTGTCGTGAGTCTTCATCTTCTGTATCATAATCAAAAGGAGATCCTGTATAAACTTACCGATATGGGCCATGTTTAAATCCAAGTGGATGGATTGGTTTTTCACCGTCCTGTCCAGCTGGGCAATGGTCCTCAGGGTAACATTCTGAAATGACTGTAGTTCACTCCATCTGGTTTTACAGATAGTCGCCCACGCAGGCATGCCATAGAGGAGTCTGGTTCGGATAATCGATTTGTACAGAAGTAGCTTGTAGTCAATGCTGAGGGCGCTGTTGCGACCCATGAGAGCTATGATACTGTACTTAGCCCTCTTCGCTTTATTTAGAGTACAGGACATATGCTGGTTCCTTGAGAGTCTTGAGTCAATGATAACTCCCAGATACTTGTATTTGTCCACCAAGTCCAGTTTCTTATTGAACAGAACAAGAGAATCTGGGGGATGCTTGAGCTTCCTATTGAGGTACATAGCCTTGCACTTTCCGACGTTAAGGTTCAACTTCCAGCAGTTAAACCAGTCTTCCAACTGCTTCAAGGCGCACTGCAGCCGAGTGATAACGTGAGCCAGCTGGTGTGCCCATGTCATAATGGCAGTGTCATCCGCATAAAAATACAGATTACAATTATCGGGTTTCGGGAAGTCATGTACAAAGTAATTAAATAGCACAGGCCCGAGGACAGAACCCTGAGGGACACCGGCCTTTACAACACGGGGTGTGGAAAGTTCTTCTCCAACTTTGGCTTGATAGGATCTGCCGTCAAGAAAGGATTTCACCATCAAAATCAAATCGGCAGGGAACCCGTCTCTGATCATTTTGAAGACAAGGCCCTCATGCCACACTTGGTCAAAAGCTTTACTGACATCGAGAAATACCAACCCACAGTACCGGGATAGGTTCTGGGTAGGTCTTCAACGAGCCTCCATATCTGCATCGGACAAGAGTGGGCAGCACGAAAGCCAAACTGCTCTTCCCGAAAAAGGTCGTTTTCTAGACAGTGATCTTGGAATCTGACGAGCATCGTTCTGTCCAACAACTTGGGCATCGTGGGTAGCAGGCTAATAGGTCGGTAACTCGCCGGAATTGCAGGCTTTCGCCCCTGCTTGGGGATACTCAACACAATAGATTTCTTCTAAGCCACAGGGAAATAAGAAAATTTCCAGCAGTCGCTAATGATATTGGTGAGAAAGTCAATAAAGTTCTTTGTGAGATTCATAAAGGCGTTATTACACACCTTGTCTTTTCCTGGAGCCTTCTTCTTTTTCAGTTTTTTTATGGTGTTGACGATCTCTCCAGCCTCGATGTTGTACTTCGTTAAATGCTGCGGGACTTCATCAAAGTTGACAATACCTTCTTCCACACGCTAAGACATGATTTGGCTCTCGGGCTTATCGTTGGTAGGAGTAACAAACTGCATTTCCAGTGAATCTGCAATGACTTGCGCCTTGTCCTGATCAGTTTGGACATAGTCACCTTGAGGAATACGTAGTGGAGGAAGCGTATCTTTCTTCCTCTTCTGTAAAGCTCAGACCATACTCCAAATTGAATTGTACGAGCCGACAAGCTTTTGAGTTTTTTATTCCATCTAGCATCCCGAAGCTCTTTTATATCCTCTTGGACTCTTTGCACTAGCCTGTTATACTTGTTTTTGAGCCAGGGTTCACGATAGCGTTGCCATAGTCTACGAGTCCTGTTTCTTTCAGAAATTAGGCATTGGATTCCAGGAGTGAGTTGGATTCGATGAGGAGGTTTATTCTCTGATGGATACTTACTAGCTTCTATGGCACTGTTAATACATCTGGTGATGTGTTCAACGCATTGATGGATGTCCTCTGTACAGTAAGCAACGTCGGGATGGAAGCCATATTCTTTAAGAATATCTTTGTAGAACTTCCAGTCTTGATGATGTATCAGTTCCTCTCGGAAGTTTATGTCGACATTCTCAAAGTTCAACGCCACAGGCTTGTGGTGAGAAGAAAGGTCATCAATCGTGAAGATATTGTACGGTTTGAAGTAACCCTTCAAGAGCGAGATGTCCAGAACGTCACTACTAGGGGAGTGGTCGCAAGAGTAGGTGTCCTCCACAGGTCCAGCAGCGATGATATCATCTATACCTTGGTGTTGAATTCCCTTCTTTATGATGATCGCAGCGCCCCCAGAAGCACATCTTGCAGCATTTGAAGGCATTCGATCCTTACGGTACACACTATAGCCAGGTAGCTTGAAGTCTTGGCTTGGTTTGAGATGAGTTTCACAAAGGAAAGCAACGTCGATGTTTTGCTTTAACAGAAAATTGTGAAACTCGATACGCTTTCGGGGAATGCCTCTAGCGTTCCATATCACGCACCGAAGTTCACCTTTGTTGATTATAGTATAACGTTCTGCGGCCATGCGCTTCGATTTTTCCCCAAGAATATATTTCGGGACGGTAACACTCAAAATGGTAAATGCCTTATTAGATACGAATTTTGACGTTACCGGATTCAAGAAAATTTTATTTTAGAAAATTTACATGATAATTACGTTATCAGTTCAGGAATTATGTTTAAAGAGGTAGCCCCCTGTCTTCGAGAGTGCTCTGGGTGTTGAAGGTGTTTATTACCGCCAAATTGAAAAAGAAATCGTTGAAAATAATTTGAAATAACGAAAACGGGATAATTATGAAGGATTATTTTTATTGGAAGATATTGTCAATTAGTAAAAATAAAATAAAAATATGAAGAAACTGCCAAGAATATTCACGTTTCAAAAAAGACTTATAGCATTGTTAAAAAAATTAGGTAAGGCATCGTTATCCAACGATATAAGGGTTTTAGCATAAAAATGTTATGAGCAGTAGAGGTCATGACTATAATAAGTGGAGGGGCACAAACACGAAATTTCAGGTTCTTAAGCCTTTTCATATAAAACTAATAGCTTGATTTGTATTTGGAGCCTCGCGGCCCCTGCCAAGGCCTCAGAGGAATATATCAGTTTTAGTGTGTAATAGCTAAAATTTTAAGCAACACATTGTAAGTACATAACATTTCAGGTTTTTGGACTTGTGGACTAAGCTTGATTTGAGATTGGGGCCGCATCGCCCCTGCCACGAGACTTATATAATTTTTAATATATAATAGCTAAATTTTTAACAAAATTTCAGGTCCCTAGGCATTTCCGCCAGGGGCCCCAAGGCCTATACCAGATAAACTGTGTCCTTGTATATTGTCTATTGTCCTTGTATAATAGAGTTTTTACCTGGAGCTTTTCTCGTTTTTAAATTTTTAATGATGCTTAGGACTTCATTTACATCAATGCTATGTTTTGGGAATTCATTGCCGTGAATATTATAGAAGCCAGTTATGCAGGATTTTACTTTCTCAGACATATCAGGATATTACATCAAGTTCACGGGGTGGTCTAGACGCGGACGCTTCTATGACGGATTTGTGTATGAGATGTCCGGCGATGGTTAGCGCAGGAGGACCGTCGGTCTGGGGGAGTAGGCTGATGGCATATTCAACATAACATTTTCTTGTGTCTTAAAGTGTGTCCAGAATCTTCGAGGTGGTTTGCATAGTGGGAAATACGATCTCGTTTTCTATATGAGTCAATGGGTTATTTGAATCGTACTGCAAACTTGCGGGTCGATAATCCTACATAGAATCTGTCGCAAAACGCACAATTCAGGTGATAAACTCCGGATTGGGAATATTTGTCGATGGTGACGGCGGCAGGTGGGTTCAGGATGCGGGTTGATGGTGTAGGAGTACGAAAAGATATTCGAAGGCCGAGGGAAGACAAGAAGTTAAAGTGCTAGGAGAAATTAGGGCCCAAATACAATAAGGACGTCCATTTCTTGGGGAGGGGCAAAACAAGAGGGGAGGGGGAGAAGAGGGCCCGTCTGTGGCGGTGAAGAATTCGGGAGAACTTGGAAGTCGAATATCCATTGGCATGGGTGAGGTTCCGGATTATGCAGAGTTCGGATGATCTGGATAGGGAGCTGAGGGGAAGCTTCAGGGCAGGGTCAATTAGGAATCTTAATGAGGCTTGTTTGTGGGTGGAGGGGTGTGAGGAGGAATGGTGTATTAAGTTGGAGGATGTGGTCGGTTTACTGAAGACGGAAAAAAACAGGAGGTTAGTGTGGGGGTTGTTGGTAATGAGGATACCGAGGAAAGGGATGGATCGGTTAGTTTCTAGTTGAAAAATAAATTGGGTATGTGGGAAAAAGGAGCTTAAAGTTCGGTATCGGTAAGGAATATCGGTATCAGTATCGGCCAGGGTGATTCTAAAAGGTCGTGCCCAAATGAAAAAGCAGGTATATTGGTTGGTTGAATTGTTTGGTATTAACGTCCAAATTTTGCCTCGCAAGGGTTCTTTAACGTGCAGCTGGCAAACGACTACACGGGACCAGCGGCTTTACTTCCCTTCCGAAGGAAGTGCGTGATCTCAGGATTTCTCCCTGAAAAATCCTCGTCGTGGTCGGCCGAGATCGAACCTGCGAACTCGGGCAACAGAGGCGATAACGCAACCGCTGAGCCATCGAGGCCGATAAAAGGCAGGTAGAGAGTGAAATTCTGAGTAAAAAAGTCTAGTCGTGTTTTTCGATCTGAGGCTCCGTTAAAAAGTTATAGTGCTAAGTTAAAAATTGCTCAGCATCTGTACCAAGATAGATTTCCGGAAGTGACGTCACGAAACTTTAAAGACTTAAGCCGCACTTTATACCCAACTGTGATTCGGGCCTAATTCTTATTCCATACAACTTATAAATCTTCTTTTTGATACATCTCTTAGTAGAACAAGTAATTAAGATCAATGTTCACTTCTCTTTGAATAATAATCCTTAATTAGCTTTCTGATTAGTTCTTATCAATAATGTTCATCAAGAAGTCACAATTCTTGGCATAGAGTTTTTTCGCCCCTAGCCCTTCGAAAAAAATTAAAAAAGACAAAAACAGTGGGCATGGTTAATTAAAAAGTAACCAATAGCAGAATAAAGTTCTGGTCGTGTAGTTAAGTCCTTTTCTCCTTTCTGACTCATTTAATTTAAATCTCCCCAATAAATTAAACAGGCTTCATTCTACATTTTGGGATTCGTCACTAGAGTTTCCCAGGTAAGTTAGACGTAGATGGCCATAACATCCTTTTCACACATTAATCTTTCTTTAAATTGACCAAGTTGTCTAATTCCAATATTAATTAGCTTCTCCTGATTCCTTTCATTTCACGTTGGGATTTTCTCATATTAATAATTGCTGTCTTCGATGGACGCCAATGGAACGACGAGGGGAAGGTAAGTAAAAAAAGGAGGGAGAGAAAGGGGGAACGTGTGTCTCAACGGGATTAAGTTAGTGAGTTAGTAAGGGCCCGCCGTCTTTAATGCTTAGCGATTAGATCGGTTACTCTTCTCACCACAAGGAACCATCATTCTGGTTAGTTGGGGCTTGTTCTCTTCTTGCCTTCACTTCAGAAGGAGTCGTTCAAGTCGTCTGTGATAAGGATTAGAAAAACGGAAAAACAGTGACAGAAACTATTCAGTACAAACAACGTTTGGCCCTAATTTTACCATCATTACCAGATTCCGTTGAAGAAAATTCTTTTTTTGGTTCAGCGACGCTCTGCAATAAACAATGTGATTGCCATTTTTTCCACATATCTTGCTTTCACAAATAGTCTATTCGTTAATAGACTTTTTCTTGGAACAAACATCTCGTGGACGCCGCCTGTTTTTCTTGATCCTAAGGACCTCTATCCTTTTCATCACCAGGCCCGGGTTCACTAAAGAAAACTGCCACTATCTCTTTCTGCATTCGTTTTTCCTCTCGCCAGTCTAAAAATCGACGCGAGTTCAACAATGCTCATTTCACTTGGATGTAACAATGTCCTTCAAGTCATTTTATTTTCTTTTTTAAATCTATCTCATATTGTAATGAATAAAGTCAAACTAAATTGAACAAGAACTTTTTAACAAAAATGAACCGACTTCATGGGTCAAGAACCTTCCCAGTAAAATATTCAGTCAAACAGCGAAAACCCTATCCAAATAGGATCAGAAGTTTTTGAGAAAATCGCGAACATACATAAATACAGATATATACGGGTCAAACAGAGAACCTCCTTTTTTGAAGTGGGTAAAAATTAAACATTTATGATTAAAACACAGTGCTATATTTTAAGAGTCTCTCATTTTCAGTTAATCTTCTTATTTATTTTCCACAGATACATCGGCGCTATCATAATCCATGTCCATATGCTTCACACAAAGAATTTTTTTTCTTCTTTTAATTTAACACATACAACACACACACACACACATACACAAATACAAACTTGTGATTAACTGACAGACAAATCAATTTTAAAAAATTTGGATTTTGAAATCATTGCATGGTTTTACAGCAAATTACAGCCCAATGATGAAAAACTACATTTTTATACATTCCAAACTACATTTTTAAATCTGCAAACTTCATTTTATATTCTAAAAACAGCATTTTAATTTTTTATTTGAATATACTTTTAAACCAAATGGAAATAGTATTCAGGAGCAAATATTTACATCGACCTGTGCTGTCACCTATACGACAGCTGAAAAAAATTGAACCAACTGAAGCCAATTTTGGCTTATGAATGAGAATTAACTTGAGTTGCTCAAAGTTTGTATATAAAACAGAATTACGTTTAAATTTTTTACATTATTTAGTTATTTTTTAATATATTAACAAAACCATCTTTTAAATTATCTGTTTGATATTAGCGACATAAAATTATTAGAATTTAATATAATAATATTTATAGCTTGTTTCTCTTATAAAAAGAGAGTTGCAATTTGATTAAATCTTGATGTATATCTGAGCTAAAAATAATTATTTTATGCAGGTACTCATCTCAAAATACTTGTATATTTCAACTCGTCACATCTAGTTTCTAGCAGTAGACAGAAATAATTTTCTGAGTAAAAATAACAAATGATATTTAATCTTACAGCATTTATCCTAAGCAAGCAAATTTTCGAATTGAAACGTACATAACACAATGCATGGAATGGAATAAAAACAATTCAAACCGAAGCAGAAGATACTGTTAAAATCCAAAATTTATTGAATATTGAATCTCAGCTACCTGTAAAAAATTGGAAGGTAGAGGAACCCGGGGCAAGTTGGCTAGGTTAAGCTGAAAAATGAATAAAAAATAGTTCGCTTGTATGTATAAAGCTGTTTTCTTTTGTGGCTATACAGAATGTCATATACAATCACCAAAACCAATGTTATTCGGATTAGTCATTTATTTCTCAAAAAATTACAAAAACAAAAAATCTTGATATGTTTGTCATTTTACCCCTTTGACGAGGAAAGATGAAGAGTCTATTTGGGTAAGATGACTAACATTTACTAGTTATTGCAACAGTCACAATTGAAGTTATTGTAGCCTTCATGGCTTGTGCATGATTCATGCCACTATTTGCTTCATGTGAAGCACTGAATCTAGTTTTCTTATGGGGGATCTTGATACTTTTCTTTACATTCTGGACATATATACTCAATATCCTTAGGAGAAAGCTTTCTTTTATCGGCTTGATTGATTGATCGCTATGTTCGCTATTTTTATTCGTTTTCGACATTCTTATTTCTAACCCTTTTCCTGCTTCTCCTTTTCCTTCATTTCTAATGCGCTCTTTACAGGCGAACTGGAAAGTACACTTGTAGATAGCTTTCGTTTGGAATAACTGGACGATCGAATCATCTTCCTTATTGATTATATGTCAGATGGTTTCAAGAATACTGTAGGCTTACTTTGTAGACCACTTGGTCGGGCTACCCCATTGATTTCACTTGTTGGATTGTGATCTGTGGGGCTAGTAATGAGGGAAGACTGGCTTGCCACATTTGATGTGGTTTCATCTTCAGTGGCAGTGCATCCTTGGTCTGTCGAATATGTTGTGTTCTGCAGATATTGTGGGCATTCTCGGTTGCTTGCATCAGCAGGTGCAAAATCCTCCTCTGTACATATCCGCGGACCATACGGTTCGATTTCAACACGTTTAAATCCAGCTAAGGCATTCCCAACAGTTACTGCCTTACTCTAAGTGGTGGAAAATATGATCGTTCATCTAAGTCTGTGATAATCTTCCCTGGGTTTGATACCATGAAGTTTTCGCAAGCTTGACCATCGAATGTTTTCAAGGATCTGAAGAATGATACGTCCAGGGGCTGTAAGCGGTGGGAAATGTGTGGCGGAAATCCGATCATCAGAACTCCATTTTCTCTACACAGTTTCACAGCTTCTAGGCTCAAATGGGATTTTTGATTGTCCAGAAGCAGCAGTACCGGATTTGCAGAACATGGTTTGATATGATTAATAAGACAGACTGATTCATCCGTCAACTTCCCCCTGTCATCTTGCCCCAAAGTGCAATTGATATTAAAACTAACATGCTTGCTTTTTCACTAACTTTACAGCTGAACTAAAATTCATTTAATTATTTATTTATTTATTGACGGAAATACCCATTTAATTAATCACTAACAAAATAAATTAAAAATAACCAACAATTTAATATAATTAATATAATTATAATAATAATTAATTATCAGTAGGAGAAGTGAAGAGATTAATTTGTTTGAGTTTTTGTCTGTTGTCATGAAAAATTTCAAAATTAGCCAACTTGCACTCCTGAGGAGGTGTCTACTTGGTGAGTTATAAACATAATTGGTGGACACTGATTTCTCAACCAGAGAGGCACTGTATTCCTAGTAATGTATTTAGGGATACGGATAGGAATCAGTTGTAGTAAATTAGGACAGTCAACAGTGGAATTCATTAAGTCAAAAAGAAAGAGTAGGTCTGAATGTATTCTTCTATAGGCCAGAGGTTCAATGTTTAAAAGTTTATGAAGAAAGGCATAATCTGTATTGAAGGAAAAATTACCCAATTTTCAATTAATCATGCGATGAAATCTTTTCTGAACTCTTTCAACTGCAACAATATACTTAACATAATGGGGAAACCAGATTACAGAGGCATATTCTAGATTTGGACGAACTAATGCACAATATAGAATTTTAATTGATGTAATATCCTGAAAAGGTTGTATATGTCTATTTAGAAAACTAAAATTTTTTTAGGATTTTTTGAGGATATAATGTCTGCTGTCAAAAATGACACCAAGACCTTTTATATTTGTAACCTTCTCTAAAATGATATCATCAACTGAATAAGGATAAGACACCATGTGTTTGTTTCTGCAGAAAGACATAACTTTACATTTTCTAATATTGAGTACCATGCAATTACGTGTACACCATAATGATAATGCATTCAAAGAATCTTGAAGTGCATTGCAATCATAGTCATCATTAATAGAGGTAAATATTTTCAAGTCGTCTGCAAATAACAATAATTAAACTCCATTCAATACCTCGGCGATGTCGTTAATGTAAGGTTTTGAGAATTAATTAGCTAGAATTTGAATATTCAGATTATTTATGCAAATGAGCTATTTTATTATTCGCGTTCAGGATTGTCTAATTAGAGTCAGAAGTTAAGAGTTTATATAAAGTTTAGAAGAGTTTTATGAAGAGAAAGCTTAAATAAAGTATTAATTGTTTTAAATATTTTTTATGCGTAGGTGTAAGGATTTGTTAATAAGGAGCCACGTTTTAAGGTTTGTCAGAGGGAGAAAGCAAGAGTCAGTTTAAACAGCTTTGTTTTGATCGTTAGAATCATATTCAAGGTTCGAAATAGTATGGCCAGTGTAGGACAAGTGAATCGGAAACCGGATGAACAGATAGAAAGCAAGAAAGATGAATGTAAGGATTGAACTTTGAATTTTGAAGAGAGAAAGGAGACAGGGAATGATCACGTGGATGCCGAAGTTTGATTGGCTATCGAAAAATCGAAATTGTTAGTTCAGATGCTAAGTGAAAGATTTTAGTCAGTAGCAATGTAACTACTCCCGTAGCCGAGTGTGCGGCGAACTACTCATAAATTTTTATATTTATTCGGCCTCCATCTGGTAATCCTAGGATTCCAGATGGGAAGTTTTAAATTGTAGTATTAATCCAGTTGAGTTGTAGTTTATGAAAATGTAACCGTTAAGTTGAAAGTTAGTTAGCTCGCGTATCGAGGAGTTTTGAAGAGTTTCTATCGAGCTGAGAACCAGCGTCATCAATTACAGTAATTTCATGGTTTGCGAGGGATGTTGCAAGAATGTGTACCGAGCCCCGTGGAGTACCCAGATCCAGTACAAGAAGCCAGAGACGATCTTCCTGTGAGGCACTCCGTTGGACGAGGACGACCCCCCCTCCCGCCAAGCTGTTGTAGCAGAGAGGACGAGAGAGATCCAATAGCGGACAGATTGAGAAGACACGGTATAGCCCATTTCCAATTTAATGTCTCAATGGCCAATTCTTTAACTCCTCACATGATTTCATTCTTTCTATTTTATATATTACATTCATATTTTGGGAAGGAATTATTCTATCAAACAGTGGAAGGACAATTATAACGTAACTTAGAGCAGTCATATTATACGTAAAGAACCCTGATTAATTTAATCTAAATTCTGTATTTTATCCAGTTAATTGTTTAATTGTATTTATTAAAGTCTTATGTTCAGACCTTTATTCAGTAACAATATAGCAGATTGTTCAGTCAGTAGTTTACCTTCATTATTATTTCGGAGCTACTAAAGCCATATTTGTATTTTACATTCCGAGAGAAATAGAACTATTTATAATTAGAGTTCCTGTTGGACATTGTTATCACTAGATATTTCCAAATTCAGTATAACCCGAATTTCCTTGAGATATAAATTGTTCAATCGAATAATTGAGAATTACATTCATACTTAATTTACATATTGCTATTGCTAATATATCATTATTGTTATATCAAGAACTTCTGATCATTGACATATAAGTTTAGTCTAAAGGAACCCTTAATTGATAATCATTCTTTTGTATACCACATAATTTAATTACTAAGTTATTATTTGGAATTGTGATCACTCATCGAAACGTATAATTAGTCAAATTGCCACAAGTCATTTCTTAATTACAAATTGCATTATTTTATTTGAATCTTAATTGGAGCTTGACCAAGTTGAATTTCATATCTTAAATTATCTTTATCATTTGCATTACCTTCCATACAATATTGTTTTATATACATTTGTTGAACATTGAATAAACATTATATGTTAGATTGTTAAGTCAGTCTAAGTGCCTATTCTTTCCTCTAGGCCGGGCCTGTTTAAGCGGAGGTATCTTTTATGTAAGTGGGATAAACCCTAAATTATCATAAACTTTGTGAATAGTATAATTCACTGGCGCAGTCTTTTACCTAACATAATTATAATAAGTTACTCGACCATAATTCTATGAATATTATCCCCAGGAACCCTACATTAATATAGGGAAGAAACAGAAGCGGGCCCAAGTGTGAACCTTTGGGTACCCCACTGGTAGCACTAAATGAACAGGAGATGTTGCCTTTAATTTTAACGTACAAACGCCGAGATACAATAAAACTACGGATACAATAAAAGTGGGTCTCTGATACCGAAGCTTCAAGTTTTATACATAGAATATTATGGCTCACTTTATCGAAGGCTTTAATAAAATCTGTATAAATAACATCAACTTGTTAGGATCGTAAGGTACTTATGTTTTCACAATGTGCGTCCGTCAGTCTGTCCATCTGTCTGTCTGTCTGTTGGTGCTCTAGCGTTTGAACTCTTCCGAATTTTCGACTTCCGTTTTCACCATTCAACAACTTAGGGAAAGCGGAAAACTGAGTTCGTTGGTGGAAAAAATCGTTGAATTACTTTCGGTTCAAAAGGTCACAAAGAATATAGGTTACCACGTTTTTCAATATACAATTCCATATATAAATAGCCTGTGCACTGTCAATGCTGTTCTGTCTTTGGCATTGCATACATAAAGCAGAGAAAAGGCATGCGAAGTAAGTGAAGACACGTGATGGTCTTCCTTGAATGTAAATATCGGTCAGAAATGGTTCACGGGTATGGGGTTAAGTGGGACCATTATGGCCCACTGGAATATTTCAACGCTAAAATATAGCATGTATTATATAAAACAGCTTGGAATAACATGTCATGGTTGAATACAAACGTAATGATAGTCGAAATAGGTTCAATGGTAAGTGGTTTCATGGAACCATTATGGTTCAATGGAAACTTTCAAAGCTCAGATTTGGCATGTATTATATAAAACAACTTGGAATGACATGTCATGAATGAATATAACAGAAAATTAATTATATTCGAAATTGGCTCAAATGCACTTGGTTTACTGGAACCATTAAGGTTCATTGGAACCTTCAATGCTAAAATATGGCATATAATATATCAAACGACTTGGAATGATGTGCCATGAATGAATATAACGTAAAATTAATGATACTCGAATTTGGTTCCAAGGAACCTGGTTTAGTGGACCCAGTTTGGTTCATTGGAACTTTCAATGCTAAAACATGGCATGTAATATATTGAACGATTTGGAATGATGTGCTATGAATAAATATAATGTAAAATTAATGATAGTCGAAATTGGTTCAAAGGTACGTGGTTTAGTGGAACCATTATTGTCCATTTGATATTTTCTATGCTAAGATATAGCATGTAATATATAAAACTTCTTGGAATGGCATGTCATGAATGAATATAACGTAAACTTAATGATAATCTAAATTGGTTGCATGATTCGTGGTTTAATGATACCATTATGCAACAATTGGAAACTTTCAATGCTAAGATATGGCATATAATTACTAACGCCTTATATTATCAACAATTATTTTGTGTTAGGCATATTTTAAAAATAGCTAGTAGCAATTATTCCTTCAATGGTACATGCTTACGTAGAAAGCGTTGGCAATAGTTTATAACGAAAAATTGACCCTTAGACAGTACGCTTCAACAATTAACGCTTATTTCTTTAAATTGGAATGCTTACAAATTAAAACATTCTTATATGTTCTAATCTATACATAATTACTACTTTCTCCTTTTAACTTTTCAGGTAGTTTTATTCATTTTAACTAAACATTTTGCTTAGAAGTACATACGCCTTGCTTACCATCCAGAGTCTTCCATAGCAACCTCTTCTAATTCTTAACAACGGAAGGCTTCTTTAGAAATCAAATGTTTTCCTTTTCATTCTCGAATGCCTTGAAATCCTAACAGTCCTGGGCATTTCGCTTGCCTGACTTGTTTATGTCTATCGAGATTGCCAAAGATATAATTTTCTTATGTTAGTAAGTTCGTAAGAACAGATCTTCCTGGAATTAAACCATGTTGCTGGAGAATAATATGTTTAAAGTGACACTGTATTTTATCTAAAATGATAGATTCAAACCCTTTAGGGATAACTTTACTGAATAGTAACTGGACGATAGCTTGTCACATCACTCCTATCGCCAGATTTAAATACCGGAACAATAAAACTGCTCTTCCAAAAATCAAGAAATACACCAAGATTGAGCGATTTGTTAAAAATGATTAGAAGTGGAAGACACAGTGGAGAGGCACAAGTGGAAATAAAAAGCGGATGCAGGTTATCCGAGCCCGCACTTTTCTTGACCTTGAGTGTTTTAAGTTTGTGTTCTATGACGGAAGCAGAAATTGAAATATTTGAAATGTCAATCTGGTGATTATATAACAAACAGGGTGAGCCGCACAGGTATCATCAGAAACAGAAGAGAAATACTGGGAAAATAAGTTAGCTATTTCAATCGGATCATTCTTATCATCATCAATATAGCACATACGGAATCGCAGGTCATTATTTAACTTTTTTGAGTTGACGTAATTCCAGAAAGACTTTATGCTGGTGTAGACTGCAGATTCTATTGAAAAAATATAAGTTTTATAATACAATTCTGCAAGGTTTTTACACTGTAGGGTAGAGAAATACTTATAGTCAACCATGGATCCTGTTATCTTATAATTATGATGGGCAGATCTCTTACGGCATACAAGCAAGTTTAATTCTGGGGAAAAACCCCACTTAAGATATCCGTTAGTTTTAATTTTATTTCTGGGAACAAAATGCTCGATAATTTCATAAATAACATTATAAAAGTAATTAATAGCAGTTTTCAGATCCATATTTTCCAATAAGCACCAATCTGCCCTGTACAGTTGGTTCACAATATTATCATAATCAGCATTAACAAAGTCGTAGGAAAGTAAATCATATTTCATTTTGTTACCAGTGTCTTCCACATACAAAAAGCAGTGTAAAGGCGGGTGATGTGGTTCAGGATGAATAAGAGGGTAGGCATCCGCAACACCTAATTTAGCCGATGACAGAACCAATCCGAGTACTCATCCGGTGACTTGGATGGGCGGCTGGCTTAGAATGAGCGGGGATCAGTGGGTTGCAGGTGGGGGAACTGTGAATTTGGGATGGGCAAGGGAACGATTGGGAACACGTCTAACCTCAACGAAACCACATTAATGACTCGAAAGTTTCTGACACCATAAAATGATGACTAACATATGAAAAAGCGTGGTTTATCTAGCCATAACATTTATATTTCAGTATTTCAGTTTGCCAAAGCGACAGATCTTAAGTTTCATTGTGACATTATAATAAGGACGGAATAGGACAACAAATTTCCCACTTAGAATTCGTTTCCCACTTTGCCAATGGAAGAAACATATTCACCATTACTGCTGCGGGAGATAGGGAACATTTGCATGTAACAATTGCAGCCATCAAGTGGCAACGTTGGGAAATAAAAGTGATAGTCATCTTACCCCGTTAGTCATCTTACCCCGGATTCCCCTACATGATATAGAGTAAGTGCGTTTAATTAGACATGAACCTCTCAGAAAATATGGAAAATACAAAATTGAAATGGATTTGAGCCGAAAAAAGTTAATAGAGCTGAATAATATTTCGTATATTATTTTTCATTTTGCTTAAGAGCAACTAAAAGAGTTGCCAAAGGCACCTCAGAAGCTAAAAGGGAGATAGGTTTCCTATTTCACTTTCCATTAGAGCAATGGAAGAAGGATCAGAGAGAAACAGGACAGGGAACAGCAAAGACAGAATTTGCAACGAATTTGTTAATTGAAATCGCTGGAAGGACAGAAAGAAGCGAGGTAAACAACTTCAAGAAAGAGATGAGAGGAGATGGAATTTTGAATGACATTCTTCCAAATGATAGATTATGTCAGATGATTGATATTCAAAATTTTAATTGGCTATCAATCACTGATTTCAAAATCATGGTGTCGAAGAAATTAATTAAGAAACGTTAAAGTACAGTAGTCAACCAGGCTAGGAGCGAGCTACCTTTATTCAATTTTTAATTAATTGGCCTCCAAGTCAAGTCATGGTTATCGATCACCACAGCGTGGGAACTTTTAAATTCATTATGTATAACTGCAAAACTTCTTTTAATATTCTGTAAACACGTCCAATGGATGCCTTTGATTTATTTCGAAACGCGAAGACTTTTTAAAAAATTTTTTGAGTGGCGAAACCACTTAAAAGTTGTTTGGTCCCCGTAAAATACAATTAGTTGATTCCCTTATGGTCGTGAAGGAATCGCAAAACGAAGACGTGAAACACTGGAAAAACGCCAGTGAGCAGATTGGCGAGAAAAAACAAGATGCCTTCATCCACAGAGTTCATCGTGAAAACAAGCCATTGACACCCCGGAAGTGTGAGATTATTCGACCAGAAAAGTTGGTAATGAATCCTTATCCAAGGCCTAGTTTCATATATTAATTTACTAGTTTCAAAAAATATTACATTTACTATTTTTATGTATTATATTACTAGTTTCATTAATTACATTAACAAATTTTATACATTTTTAATACACATATTGTGCACTTTTTTATTACAGTCATCTCATATAATTACAGGCACTTAACTTTTTTATGGAAGATATTAATTAAAAATAGCAAAAATGGGTAAATTGGAAATTCAAATATTACTGTTATATTATTATTCTATTACACTGTTCAAGAAATCAAGATGTTATTAGGTTAATATTTAATATTATGAGGGTGAATCAAAAAGTAAGTTACACTCAGCACCATAATTCGCCGTTTTTAAGAATGTTGCCTGTATGTCTATAATTGCAACGTGGAATGATCCCACGTGTTCGCGCGTTTACTGCATACGCAAGAGTATTGTTGTCATAGTGCAACAACTGGTTTTGTACTTCAAGTTGGAGATTCGCGGACCAACCCGTTTTTTGTGGGTGAAAGGCTTAAGTTGCATTTAAATTCATAAGAAAATTTCCACATGATTACAGGGATAAAGTGATTTCTCATCCTTCATTTGTGAACTGATGCCAGCAGTTCGAAATTGGGCGTTCAGTTCTGACGAATGAATACCGCGCACAAAGACCATCTACTTCCAACACTTCCGAGCACATTGCCCGGGTTAACAAGGTGATTCTGAACAATCGACGAATCAGAATTAAAGAAATCGCTAGAACAGAGCGATTTTTTAATTCTGGAGCGGATTTTTACTGCAGCGGCATGAAAAGTTAATTTCGTGTTTAGACAAGTGTTTACAATTGTGGGTGATTATGAAGAAAAGTGAAATAAATAGTGCGCGTTTCCTCAGAATGTGTGTATGGTATCCTGACTTACATCTGTTTTTAATGTTTTGGAGTGTAACTTGTCTTTTCATTCACCCTCGTATTAGCTAATAAGGGAACTACACGAATATGTAACTCACAGATTCCCAGCAAATTGAAATACGTTACTCATATGAAGCTACAGTTGATGATTCCAAAAGAAGAAAATGCTAAATTTTGTTTCTTTCAAATTAACTGAGAAAAGGAAAAAATTAGAACACTTTAGCATACAAATAATCTATTGTTAAAGTGCGTTAAGTGCATTGTTGCGCTCTCAACTTCTTTCCTCATTGCTGAACAATGCGCACGAATCCAACAGAGCTAGTAACGAGACTAACTAGAAAGACAGGCTCTGGCACAGAAAAGTCACCTGACAATAAGAAGTCTATTAACAATGTAACTTTCATTGTTTCCATCTTGTATTTTAACAATCAGTGGTTGAATTGTTGCTAGACCTATTTTGATCAGGTGACTTTTCAGTGCCGGAGCCTGTATTTCTCGTTAGCCTCGAGCTGGTAAGTGGTGACGTCAGTTCCTGGCCTGTTGCCTAGCGATTCCAAACTTAGGTTTAACTTCTCTATGCTTTTCAATGGCCTTACACCACATTGTTAAACCTAATGTTTGGAATCATTAGGCAACTGGCATTATACTTACAAGCTCTATTCACCAGAAAGCAAAGATATCGCTTCCAAGTTATGCTTGCGCACAAAATAATAGAAGAGAGGTAGATAAAAGAAGTGAAATTAGGAACCCACTTACGTGTTTGCTAGGAAATATTTTATATACAATTTATTATTATATAATTCATTAGAATTAATTGTTAATAATTGTTATTAATTTAAGTCAGAACAGGCCAACTGAACAAATCTTTGTGTATTGGATTATACATAATAATCGACTTATATAAAAACTATGTAACTGGAATAATAGAAAAGAATAATTATTAAGTTAGAAGATGTAGGAATTTGATTCACTGTTACCTCTGGTAATGATTTTACTATGGAACCATTTAAACATTTTCAGTGCAGTTTCAATTTCATGTAATATTTCAAACAGCTTGCAACGATGTGTCATGAAAGCATATATATAAATATGTAACCTTCCTCCCTGATTGTACCACCTTACATGAAGGGTGCCAATGTATCCAATATCCCATTGATTGGACCACCCCCCCTTAATCTCAAATCAGCACTAGAATCCAATGCAATGAATTCAGCAATCAGCTACCTCAATATTAATTCTTTTACAACAATCAAAATATTCAATCAAGGACTAAGGTTGGGTTCTTTAAAAGGTGGCAGGTTGTGACTTATTTATTCCAATAAGATAGGCAAGGATTACAATTAAATAAACATCTTTTTATTCAAGGTTAAAAGAATGCCAATGAGATACAAGAACAAATAAAAACTTACATAAAAGGAAAAAGGAGATAGTTCTTAACGCTCAAGAAGAAAGTTAATCCTCAGTCCCCAGTTACTTACAACTATGATTACATGCAAAGATTCAATAAATCCAAACGAGATAAATGTTCAATAATCAAATCTCAAACTCTTCAATCGCTTTGAGGACATAGATAGCATTACTAAAAACTCAATTCTAACGAAGTTCTCTCAAATTGTTCTTTATCATACCTTTTTTTGTCATGACAACCAAAGAAATTTTACATATCAAAGCTCTTTTCTACTTACATTGCGTTGTTTCAAACACCTGCAGACTTGTGATCACTTTTAATCCAAACTTGGACACAAAACACTTTTTAATTTAAACAGTCCATAAATTATTTCACTTATCACATTGAAGCACAAAAACACAGAGTCCACTGGAGGTCTCAAAATGTCCCCACTAACTTCAACAGAAGATTTCAAATATGTAGATGTCTTCCTCTCTCAACGTTAGGTTCCTAATTAAGCCAATCACTTGAAGAAAATTCCGTCTCCTGCTTCCATTCGCTCTGAAGAATATCGAGGTTCCAATTTCCAATTTCTTACTTCCAGTTTCCAATAATGACTCCGTTATATGCTAATTACGTATAGAATTGTCCGATGATGCAGTTCATTGTCATCCTGGTGAAGTGAGCTTGGGCAGAATGTACAGCGTGTGGAGCTCTACCTGACTGGGTACCCCAGGTCAACCCCGACACCTGACATCCCCCATGTCGAATTTCCATGTCTCTATCAATATTGATGAGCTTGCACACTCGGAAATTGATAGGAGAAGCCATCTGATTAATTAACTGTCTGTGAATTCAGCACAGCAGCGTTTTTCGTCAACATAGCCCACCCTCAAATCTTTGTCATGCCAGAACTCATTAGGACTACTTTAAATTCCATCTCTCAATTAATAAACCCTAAAATAACATCCATGATAAATCTGCACTTGCTGAACCTACTTGATGAGCCTACCAAGCGCTGATTTTGGGAGTTGAGGCTACCAGATTGCTTCGACAGGCTGCGGGATTTTCACAGCTGCCTCGGCACAATAAATTCCATATTTATTCCATGACACAACAGATCCTTAAAGTAACCCAATAATTCTTCCTACCAATTAATTCACAGACTAATTTCTGCACAAACCACACAAATTCTAAAAAGAATAGTTTCATCCTGTTTGAACACCTCCCCTCCACTACTCTCACAATCATGTAGTATTATCAGTGTCCAACATTAAAATAATTAATTCTATCCAACTAACATAGACTAACCACCAAAATTATTATCTATCTAGATTCCCACCAATTAACCGAATAATAGCCACTATTATTCTACTGATCAAGTTTTCCCCCAAAAAAGTTTTCAAGTTTTACCATTTATCTCAGGGTACCTTGTACATGTTGGTCAATCAAATGATATTTAACCGAAGTCCGCCTAAAAAGTAGTCTGCTCAATGAAATGGCATTTCTGAACCAAAGGGAAATTCCAATTTAGTATCTACAGAAAGCCAACCACAACAGCTAACCTTCTCCACGTGTCGTCTGCGCAAGTCCCATAAAATGGCTGCCATACACTGATGAAAAATAGAATGGATAACTTTCTTATGTCCGAAGAGAATAAGAAGAAAGATATAGGAATAATCCGATACTTAGCTGAAGCCAATGATTTCCCAAATCCTTAGTCTCCAAATTAATTCGCAAAAAACTACAAACTTGCCTCGCAATGTCCATGAGAAAATAAAAAACACAAAGAATAGATGGTTCTCCTTCCCTTTCATGGACAATTATACACCACCGTTTCAGACTTCTTCAAAGATACACCCGTCAACATTGCCTACCGCACCTCTAGTTCCTGCTGCCAGTTGTTCAAAACGCCACCCAAGCAGAACACAAAACACCCATTTGAAAGAAGTGGAGTTTATACTCAACTGTTGCCAAACTGACATTTTCTACATTGGAGTTTCAAACTGCTCCCTCGCCACTAGACTTATAGAACACCAAACATCATACAAGACTAAACGGGACCAAAAATTGAACTTTCCAATCCATCTACTGGACAAGAAGCACGTTATCGGAAACGAACTTGACAATGCCCAAATCCTGTATTCGACCAAGAGCCAGGACTCATTCTCTACTTGAAATTATAGAAATATTAAAGGCAACGTCTGAAGGGTAAACAAAAAATCAATTGATCAACTGCCAGGCGCATTTCGACGTCTTCCGGTTGCTACAACTTCTAAGTTAACTTCTATAAATAGTTGTATCTATTGTTTACCATCTATGTTCCAATTTCAGCAAATTTATCTCTACTGTTTTATATTATTTTACAATACTATTTCTTCAGTTCTTCACTTTGTTTTATTCATTATTTAATTTAATTTGTTCTACTTTTGATTATTTTACTTTGTTTTTCCAGTAATTTACTGTTCCACTATATTTAGGTGTATTAATTTACTTGTTTTTGTTATTCTTTAATTTACATTTATTGTCATTCATTTAAATTTATTTGTATTTATTACCATTCATTTATTTGTATTTATTACCATTCATTTATTTGTATTTATTGACATTCACTTTATTATTGTCATTCATTTATAGATTTTATTTTATTTAATGTCATTCGTTTTTGTTTTTTTTATTTATTGTAATTATTTTTATTGTTGTTGTTATTCACCCCTCTGCGACCGCTTACCTTTCTATCACTTGTATCCTGAAGAAGACAGGAATAAAAGCCGAAACTGGTTGGTATGGCATGCCTGCGTGGGCGACTATCTATAAAAGCAGATGGAGTGAACTACAGTCATTCCAGAATGTTACCCTGAGGACCATTGCCCAGCTGGACAGAAGGACGGTGAAAAACCAATCCATCCACCTCGATTTAAACATGGCCCATATCGGTAAGTTTATACAGGATCTCCTTTTGATTATGATACAGAAGATGAAGACTCACGACAATAAGCTTGTGAAAGGGATACTGGAGAACTCAATGAATATGAGCTGGCATACGAAGTATCGTAAACCGAGGCACGTTCTTGACATCAGTTTTGAAGATATTAGCAACGTCTCTTTCCCAGACTACTGGAAGATGTGATAATCTTCTTTCTCCTTGTGTTTTTTAATTTCGTTTGTATTTTGTTTCTGACAATCGTCAATCTTACTTTCTTTTTTGTATAATATGGAAGACCGCTTGGGTTGGTTAGGCTTCTTGACTACCTCAGTATATTTCCTTTAGAGTTTATTCTGGTTAGATGAGCTTTGTGAAAGCGCTGCTTTCGTCCCATCCTAACGAATGTACACTTCACTGTTCGATTGTCGATTGTCGGTATGTATATCATTTTTACCAAACATGCAGTACTGCAAGATCACTATCCATTATGTTATTTGCTACGGTACAGAAGAATCTCACATTAACGACTGTGCAAAATTATTTTATTATCTGGTAGGCCGTGGGCTTTCCTATTCAGTGTAATACGGTATTTAATTTTATTTATTAATTAATTCATTTATTTAATACGATATTTTTTAAGTGTTAGCATCTCGCCGATCGAGTTTACAGCTTCAATTCCTTGTGTTTTCCACCAAAGAAGGGAGCAGCGACGTAGTATTTCTACCAATCAGAGTGTGGACTCATTTCTGCGGCTTGTCACATGTGCCAAGAATGTCCGTCTCGAGCCAAAGACACTAAGAACCTATATTAGTAGACATCTATAAATGCTCTGAAACGCTGAGTGGTGCGCTGGCGAGCGGTAAATACTATAAGTCTTTGCTACTGTCACTATTGAACATGATGAAAATCTCCCCGAGATGGCTGACTTTCAATCACAGGGAGATTTTATTCAGACTGAGAATTGGCCAATTACTCCTTAAGGGACCTACATAATCTAATCCGATAAGTGCGCTTGTGATGCGTCAGAAACAGTTAAACCAAGAGATCATAAGGAAGAGAGAGACACTAGATAGGATTTCTGGCCCCATCATCGAGCTCGTATTGGCGACCTTGAGTGGAGACATTTTGAACTATGCGTTAAAATGGTCACCTATTTTTAGTTTCAGCGCCCTTTAGTGGCAGAATGTGAACCATCATAGAAACGCTACAAAAAGGAACCCATCGCTAGTTTGACGAATACGAAAGGTTAAAAAGCAAAAAATATTATGAGAATAATGCTATTGCCATTATGCATCAAAATTTTCGGAAAACTCATCATTAAATAATGAAAAGAATTTAAACAAGCAGCAAAAAAACAGTGATACAGGTTGAATATTTAAATAATTAATAAGAGCACTGAGAATGTCGACATTGTACAACAATTAATTCAAGAAGTCAGCAATGAAATCTGAAATATAAACATAAAATTAAAAAAATTAAAAAAAAGTTGCCATCAATCGATTAAGTTTCGTACAATAAAACATAAAATTAATTATATTTCTGGCTTTTTTTTTTTAATAAAATTGAACACAGGATGGTAGGACCCTGAACAAAAGTTGTTCTTCCGGAGAGAGGATATATTTTGTAAAAGTGGAATGATTTTTGACTAACAAACAAGGATTAATTATAATTAATCCTGCAAAGAAGATTTTTAATAGAATAAATCCAGTACTACAATACTTGTCACCTGCCATGTTTTAGAAATGTCTAACATAATCATGTAACACCTATCTCGAATTTACATAAGATTTCAGGAAACTATGATATTATGGAATTTATATCAGATCATTAAAAAATTCTGGTGTATTTTCAGTATACTGAAAAAAAAACATTCAATTTATTACAATAACCGTTTGTAATATCCTATTAATATAACAAAATATTAACAATAAAACTGTAAAATTTTAATATCAATAATGAATAAGTAAACAATATATCTCATAATTACATTACATATATTCATTATTAAGTAGCTACTTATTGTTTTCATAATTTCCGCATTTTTTGAGATAGAAGGTTGAAATTCAGAATGTATCTTACTATGAGCATGTGCACCTTCACTATTTAATTTAGTTTTGATTGGCCTAGTGGGGTCGGAATTTCGGGGGCGGAAATTAGAGGGGACCAAAAGGTCTACACTTATTTATGCATACAAAGGGGTGAAATTCGGTATGCCGATTCCTCTAAGCAAGAAAAACATTACTGGAAAGTTTGGGCAAAGTTGACCCAATTGGGTCGGAGTTGTGGGAGTGGCAATCACTTGGTTTTAAGAAATTTATGGCAGCATACAGTGTGTGATATATCATTAGATCGAAAATGATGAGAAGGGAAAGAAGATAGGGTTCTTTTATATTTTCTAAATACATGGTTCGAGAGAATCAATTTTTGATTAAAAAAATGGAAAGTTAAAAAGTACAGATAAACGAATAAAAAAATAGATGAAATCAGGGCTTCCGCTACTTTCCTATACTTTCCTCGGAAGGCTTAATTTCTTGTTAATATAAAAATTTATCTTTTAAATTGGTAATATTGTGTTATACTTTAAGATATTACAACTAATTATAATGATATTAAAAATTCCCTCTTTTTATTCTTAGTAATTCAATTTATTCCTAAAAAAAACCCTTAAAAATAATAACCAATCCACAACGGCTGGGAAATGTAAATCCATGTCTTTGGTAAAACTTTGATTTTGGAGGTGAAAAAGTCTCCAACTCTATTTCGAGGGCTTGATTATCTCTACACTGTCGTTTGCGCATGATTATCCAATAATCTTACAGATGATAATCGTAAGCAATAAAAATGCGGGAATGTTTATTCCTGGTCCTGGCATATAATTTGCCATTATACATCTGCTGATATGGAACTCATTACTGCAGATTGATTTAAATGTTCTAGGGTTAACGAAGTTCTTAAACTATTTAATGTAAGTGTTCAACGAGAAAAAAGTCTTTCAGAAGGAACAGACATGGTTGGAGGTGTTAAATTTTTGTCAGCTATTTTGGACAGATGATAATTCATTGGAGGCATTTCTCTCCTAAATGAAAGGGGACATCTAAATACATTTTAAAATTTGGATGTAACCCCGAACTCAGATTTGATCTACCATCTTTGATGCTAACTCATCTTTTACCCCCAAAAAGATGACTATTGTTTGGCTTATCATAATCACTGTTATCAAAATTGACAGAAAGATTTGACAATGGCATGTCTAATAGCTTTACAGTAATGCATTGAATACCGCTGCAGAACATGACCGACTTTTAAAACCATGCTTTTTATATCTGGGATCCAAAATGGTGGCCCTACTGTACATAAACTTGGTTTCTGTGCTCCGAAAACCGCTATCCATAAATTGTTAGGCCTTTGCAAGCAACTACAGTAGTTGATGGTGTAATATCTTCCAAATGCACACTTAACATGGCACCATTGAAATTATTTTATTGACGCTAACATGTTTTTCACTTGATACTTCAAGAGTTGCCAAATTGAATGGTTCCAAAATTTTCAATTCTGACACAGCCAGAATATCGGGAGCATTACTTAGCTTTTGTAAATCCAAGGTCAGTCTCTTTAATATTCAGAAATCTCCCAATCATCTCATATGTAGAATTTCACCTACATGGCACCTCTTGAATTAATCCTAAAACAGGTACTCCCATTTGTTTCTGCTGTTTTTCTAACACTGCTGTGCCATTTTTCTAATAAAAAAAGGAAAAACATCGATACCTTATGCCATACATCGGTGGACTGGAATCATCGATTTCTCAAACATAGGTGATTTTAATACATCGATGTTTCATGTTCACATCGATGTATCGCAAGGCCCTATTGACGAGTTTCTGAAGAGTCCGTTGAAGCATATCACAGTACATGTAAAAAAAACATTGATCTAACAATAATACATGTACCTCGAAGTGCATTACTCCAAGTGCTATCCAGAAAACGGTTTAGCAACACTTTCTTCACGTACAAGTCCTTTTGGTATCTTTCTCGGAGGTTGGTTAGTTCAATATGTTTTATGGGCGCGCCAGCAACTAGGTCATTTCTAATATTTCGTCACCCAATCCAGAGTATTCAACATGATTATTATCTTTTTACATTCTGAGAACAAACACAAACATCCATACCTGCACCCCGACGGAATCTTTGTACGCTCAGCGCTTTCGGCCACTGAGCAGGCCTTTCTAAGACGTTCTTCTGATGATAATCATTGGTAAAATAAATGAATATTATTGTAGAAGACTCACATTTCAAGTCATGTGATGATTCAGTCCATCAGTGGCTCTCCGTGGTTGATGTTGGAGCAAGGAAGAGAACGTGGGCCTCGCGTTGCACTTTATTTGCTCCTGACAAAGTATGGAGACAGAGCCCGCTCTAGGGGCGGACAACCTGGACATTTGTCCGCGCCGGCAAATTTAAAAGGCAGCATTTTGGTTGTGAATGTGACAAAACATTGATAAGTTAAATACCCATTTAATCGACATTTGTCGATTTATTTCTTTGGCTAAAATTAACATGCAATTTACCAAGGGCGCTGCGTGAACTTGTTTGAAACAGGAATACCGGTAGGAAAGAAAATCATGCTCTGAACTGAAGAAATATCATGCCTCAGATTATAAAGGGCCGCTCTTAGGGTGATTACATTACATTAAAGCATTAATTTTGCTAATGCGTCGAGGGTGTTAACAATTACAACCCCTGGAAAGAAAAAACTAATATGTATTCCAACTCATTGCGGCGTATCTAAACAAATAATTAAAAAGAATTACTTGTAAAATCATTTGGAAAATAATTTATTGGTAAAGAACTATATTTGATATTCATAACCCATTTTCATGTAGACTTCTAATGGTTGGATTTCATTAAAAATTACCGAAGTAACTCTTCTCTGGAAAATAAAAACTAATACGCATAATCTTGAGAAATAAGAAACTAATTTGCATGTGTTTTTACTAACCTATTACATGTACTGGTTTTTTTTCTGACAGTCTATTAAATACCTATCAGTGCTCCTAACCTGATTTATTTTGTTTAGATTCATCATCAAAGATTTCTGAAACTTCACAATAACTCAGAACTGCCTATTTTAACCTTGATTTCCGAAAAATTGTATGCAAGCAGTTCGTCCATTTTCTGATATTATACATTATTATACATTATTATTTTCTACATTGCCCAAAGAATATAATTTCATTGTCTAAATTCCTCAAAGCGACATAAATTCCCGAAAACACATTTTAATGGAATAAGGTAAGGTTACTGACAAAATCACAAGATCGTTAATATTATGTAGTCCTCTGGGACCCTGCCAGAAGACAAACATTTATTTTATTTTTTTATATATTTTAAAAGGGGTTAAGAGATATCACACAAAGCCCAATAGAGATCAGTACGGTCTAATGGACCGACAAGTTAGATCTCTGAGGGCTCCAACCAAGTACATATTGAAGAGTACAAGTCAGTACAACTAAACATAATGACCAAAAAAAGGATAAAAACAATAATAATAAGCCAGAAAAATAACATTTCGGATACATGCATGGGGATGACTCTCATAAGTACTGAGGTCTTTGACTTAGTTTTTCATTTTGGACGTGAACCCCTGGGACCCCCTGTATATTTTAAAAAGTATATATTTAAAGGGAGCAATTTGTCTTTTTGTCCGGAGCGTATATTACCTACCTTTATATTGCTAAAGTTCATAAAAATGAAATTTTGGATACTTTTTTCGAATAAAAAAGGTTTCTTAAAAGCCTATTCACATGCATTGAACGAATAATAAACAGAACGCAGAATTCATCAGTGCCGTTAAAGTAAAATCATGTTCGATAATTTTATTTTGCGATATAGAAAATGAAGCAAATTTATTTTGCGATAAAAAACAGACATCTGTTTCAAAAAACGATTAAATTAAAGGTAAAAAATATTATTAAGTCATATTGCGGATGACGTTTTCAACTCTAGTTATCCACAACAGACCGCTTCTGACATCACAAGAGAACGTAAAAGTCGGTAATATGCGTCCGGGGCGGCATGAAAGCTAGAGCAGACTCTGATGGAGGATCCATTTATCCAATATTTTAACTCTTCCCTGTATGCGAAAATGATTATGCACATTTCCCTCTGTCACCTTGCTAATGCATGACAGGTTTGGCATGGTTTAGCCGCAATAACTGCCTTCTGTGCATCTCCATCAACAACAGGCGTTCGTCTAGAGCGGGTATTATCTTAAACGGATTTATCTCCATCCAGGAATTTTGAAAACCAAAATTGAGCTTTTTATGTTGACAGTTTGAATTAAAGAAACAATGCTGCTCGAATATTGATGTTTCGTTTACCACTTGTTACTATGATAAGTAATTTCAATTAAGACTCTTCTCAAAAGAATAGGTATAAAGATGCAAATTTTTGTTAAGTGGTTCAGGCTGCTGAAATAAGCAAGAATTTATTAAATGACCTGATATTTACCATTCTATTTTGAATTTTTTATCTTTAAGAATATCTCTGTGTACATATCGATCCATAATGCCATCTACTTGATATATGTTGTCATCTACCCAGCATAAGAAAATGCATCCACACAATCAGTGCGATAAATGGTAATTGTCTCTGTTGGCAATTGATGTGTAAGATTAAATCGTTGACTATTAACACAGTCGAATATTTCTTATTCCGTCACTGCCAAATAGCTGAAAGTTGTTTTTATCAGAAAACAAGATTTTTCGCCACATTTTAGATATCCATGACAAATGAGTATAGCAAATTCTAGTCTAGATTTACGATTTTTGGTGAAGATAAAAGGTTTCGTTACTCGAATTCCAGCGTTATTCGAGCGTCGTGAAACATTTTTCCAACTGATATTTACACTACCTTTTTAATTAATTTTGCATATTTCAATTATATTTTTTAATGTTCTTTTGGACTTTCACACTACAATGCGGTGCAGTCTAAAAGAAATAGAACATATCAAGATGATCGCCAAGATTAATGGTTACAATCCCAATTTTATTGATGACTTGTTGAAGAAAATGAAATACAAGAAAGATTTAGTCGAACTTACAATTTTAAAAAATATTAAAGAAGATAAAAAGAGAGCCATCACTAACCCAAAGTACTAACAAAAGGTTTATTTTCCATCTTTAAAAGTCATATTTTGTCTTTGTCTTTCACGATTCCGAACCAACTCAAAAATCTATTGGGCAACCCGAAGAACAATATCCCGGACCATTAAAAGTCAGGAATTTACGAAATAAAATGCAATCGTTGCCCAAAACGTTACAAAGCTCAGACGAAACGATGCCTGACAATTAGATTCAAGGAACATTTGTCTCATCACAGATTTGGAAGGACAGAGAAATCGGCCATCGCGAAACACTCGTTTGACACCGGAAATGACTTTAATGTGGATAATTTAAAACTTGTAAAACCAATAAATAAATGCTTCTTGCTTAATGCCTTTGAGAGCGTGTCTATTCAGAGGACCAAGAAGAACCTTTTGCTTAATTCAGACATTGGCCCAGTTGGCGATTCATCAATCATCCAATGGTGAGTGGGAGTTACAACCAATCAGAAAATTTAATTCGAGTACCTTTTCTCCTTTTGGTCATTTTCGATTTATCGCTCTATCAAAAGCCTTCCAGATTATTTTAACCTTCATCCGACTTAGGAAAGCCGAAGGATCAATAGATATGCCTATGGTTTTGGTTCTGCTCCCCATTAGCAAACATAACCAGTCATTGAAAATTGTCACTCGTACCGGTCCATTAGCAGTTCTAGTAGAAGTCTTCCGAGTGAATAAGAAGCCACTACAGTGTTACAGCTGCCTGCGCTTCGGACACGTATGCATGGCCTCCACAGAAGACCCTCGCTGCAACAAATGCGCAGAGGTCCACCAGTCAAGAGACTGCTCCAAAGTTAAAGGACAAGTTCCCGAAGTGCATAAGATGTGCAGGACAGCACACTTCAAGCTATACAAAATGTCCAAACTATCCCCAGGTGAAAAGAATGCATAGTTCCAAGGTGACCGTGGACAAATCCTTTGCAGCTGCAGTATCTAAGCCGGAAGAAAAGGTCTTTATATCAACGACCTACAAGATATGTATAATCAAATTGGACAAATATGTCATTTGTTTACAAATCTAGGCAAACATTACCCACAGTTGTGTGGGCCCCTTAAGACCAAATAATTTCATCATGGCTACACGACATTATACTAGATAAACAAAGGTGATATGGAACGTTGGTGAGTGATATGGAATGTTAAGGGGAGTTCCCCGAAAGCGTATAAAATTTCACAACTTTCTGTTGAAGCAGGAAATCGACGTTGCTTTCCTCTGTGAAACACATCTCAAGCCCAGCCGAGATTTCAAGCTATCCAGTTCTTGTGTGTACCGTAACGATAGTATGACTCCAAACACTACAAGGTGTGCCTCAGGTGGTGCTGCGATCATCATCAAGAATGGAATTAAACATCAAGAATTGTTCTCCATATCTTACGCAGGTATGGAATAGGCGTCCATCATCATCAATGACGTCTCCCTTTGTGAAGTGAAGTTCGTGGCCCTCTACAATTCAGCTAAACATACTCTCGACGTTAGCGATCTCGATGAACTCTTCGATGGTGACATTCCAGTTTTACTGGCGGGTGACCTTAATGCCAAACATCCAAGCTGGAACTCCAGAACACGGAACTGCAATGACATGATTCTATATCGGTACATACAAAGTAAGGATGACATCATTGCTGCAGGGCCAGTGGAGGACACTTACTATCGTGACCATTCCCTTATAAGTGACATGTTGGATATCTCACTGATGAAGGGTTTCTTCAAGCCATACAACATCTTCACGATTGATAACCTTTTTTCTGACCACAAGCCTGTGGCTTTAAACTTTGACAATATCAATATCAATTTCAGACAAGTCGAGCATCAGCAAGATTTGAAGCTCTTCAAAGAAATCCTCAAGGACCATGATGGCCAACTCGATAGAGGAAACTGTACGGAAGACATCGATCTACATGTTGAAGACATCACCAGGCAAATAAATAGTGCCACTGAAGCTAGTGCCTATGCATTGGAAAATAATCTCGTCATCGAATTGTGCTTACCCTAGGAATCCAACACTTGATCGCAGAAAGAAACAGGACCCCTAGGCTTTGGCAACTTTATCGTGTACCTTGGCTAAAAACCAAATATAACAGGTTAGTAAGAAGAGTCCAGGAAGAAACAAGAGAGTTACGCGACGCTAAGTGGAATTACAAGCTGAAAAGCTTGTAAGCTCGCGACAATTCCATTTGGAGTATGGCTAGAGCTCTGCAGAAGAAGAAGAATGGTATGCTTCCTCCATTCCGCACCCCTCGAGGTAATTACGTCTAAACTAATCAGGAGAAAGCACAGCTAATTGCTGATTCACAAGAGATGCAGTTTCTTACTCGTGATGAAGATAATCCTGAGCGTCAACACATGTCCCAGCGTGTTGAAGATGGTCTTATCAAGCCTGATGACATCCCGCAATTAACATGGAACATTAACATCGAGACTGCACCCAAATGGTTAGATTTAACGTTTCGTGCACACTTTTTGCAAAACTTTCATGTTTTCTCAGCAAGTCACCTAGTTGGGTGGATTTATAATTTCGTGCACACGAGATAGCTGCCATCATCAGAAATCTCAAACTAATAAAGGCTCCAGGAAGAGACAAGGTAAGTAATAACGCCCTAAGGAATCTGCCGACCAACATTATTTATGACATCTCAAATATCATAATAGACTGCTGGCAGTTTTCTCATTTCCAACACTTGCAAGCAATCTATTGTGTTAGGTATCCCCAAGCAGGGGCAAAATCCTTCAATTTTTGCGAGCTATCGACCTATCAGTATACTCCCGTCAATGTCCAAAGTTTTGGAGAAAACTATCCTCACCATTTTCAAGGACCACTGTCTCACCAGTGATTTACTTCATAAAGAAAAGTTCGACTTTCGTAACGCCCATTCGTGTCAGATGCAGATATGGAGGCTTGTTGAAGTTCTGAGCACCCCGCTGAACCTTTGAAGGTATTGTGGCGTGGCTTTTTTGATGTCATTAAGGTTTTCAATCAGGTGTGGCACGAAGGGCTAATCTACAAGATGATTAGAGACGAGTTTCCTCCTGATTTAATTTTGATGGTGAAATCCTTTCTTAGCGACAGGTTCTATCCAGCTAAAATTGGCGAAAACTTCTCCACTCTCCGCAAGGTAAAGGCCGGTGTCCCACAAGGCTCTGTCCTTGGGCCCTTTTCATTTAATTATTTTGTACATGATTTCCCAAAACCCAAAAAATGTAATTTATATTTCTATGCTGATGATACTGCCATCATGACTTGGGCGCACCCACCAACTCACGTTATCACTTGTCTGCAGAACGCCTTGAAGAAATTTGAAGACTGGTTTAATTGCTGGAAGCTGAACCTTAACGTCGGAAAATGCAAAGCTGTGTATTTCCACAAAAAGATTAAGCGTCCCCCGGATTCTCTTGTCTTATTCAATAAGGAACTCGAATGGGTCTACAGTAGATAAGGACTTGATCGGGTCCGTATGGAATGTGGAGGGGGTGATTTCTCGAAAGATCAAAGGATGCCGACACTTTTTCTTTTGTTCTCAGCCTGCTCTGGAATGCGCTAGGGTCCCCAGGGACCCTGCCCCTTGCTTCTTGCCCCGGGGCTATTCGACTGGGTGTGTTTCTGCTTTTCTAAGGCATTACCTTCTTTGGTCATACTCTGGCCCTCTGGTGTCGATTTCTGAGAGTTTGTCCTTTTGGGTGTGGTTTTTGTTTTGGGTGTTGTCACTCTGTTTGGGTGTTGGCCCATCTGTTTTGGGCACTGGTCCTCTGTTTCGGGTGTGGTCTTTTTTGGGCGTCATCATGTTTTGGGTGTGGTCCTTTATGGTCTTTTGGGTGTGGTTTTATTTACCATTGATTTTTATTACTTTTTGATCGGGTTTCCAATTGTGGGTGTGGTCACACAGCTGGCTGATGATCTTTTCTTGATTAATCACGTGATGGCAGCCATGTTCAGGTGGCCTAAGGCTGAAATAAAATTAATTTCATAATCCTCTGATGTACTAGCACCAGTGTGGCAGATAAGAGGGTTCCTGATGCTCTCAGCAAAATCCACTTAGGTGATTCTGTCTCACAAGTGAACACTGGTTGACGCCCTTAAATACCCACCTAAATGGGTAGGGGCTGGTATACTGGCACCTCAAATTGATTACCAAATTACTAATTAACTATTGTTTCTTGGGTAACCAAATTTTTTCCAAGCTCTTTTATAGTTTCTTCTAAATAAAACTACTGCTGTTTCAAGGGGTATTGTTTTGTTCTTAATTTTCAAGTAATTGCTACATTGTTTCAATTGACAAGTGTGCATCTGAGTAGGGACTAATGCTGTCTAAAAGGGTGGGTCTGAATTCTCATATACCTGTTTATAAATTAATAAATACAGATGTGTTCTTTACATAACTTAATTTATATTTTGGTCATGGATGATGCATTTTCTAACCCCGCTAATGCTGCTGGTTTGGTGGTGTGAAAGGTTTAGCTAAACAAACAAATCATTCTGAAAAAGAGACAAATGAATGGTTAAGGGGTGTGAGAGCTTATACACTGCATAAACCGGTGTGTCATCATTACCCACGTAATCGCATGCGTGTATATGCGCCATTTGAGCAATTTCAAGTGGACTTGGTTGATCTAACCAGTCTGTCAAAACAGAACGATGGTTATAAATTTCTACTTACCTGCATCGATGTTTTCTCTCGCTATGCGTGGGTCATTCCTCTAAAAACGAAGAAGGGTCTTGAACTTCAGAAAGCCTTTCAAAAAATTTTCACACTCAGCAGTGTTCCTGTAAAAGTGAACAGCAATAAAGGGAAGGAGTTTTTAAACAAGTGTGTTCAAGATTATTTTAAAGAACTCGACATTGATTTCTTCACCACAGAATCAGATTTGAAAGCTGTTACGATCGAATGATTCAACTGTACGTTAAAAACGAGGATGTTTAAGTTTTTTACATTTACCAACAAACACAGATACATCGATGTCTTACCTGATCTCGTGTTAAGCTACAACCATCGCAATCACAGAGCCCTGGGTATGGCGCCAGCTGATGTCAATGAACGAAATGCCCCATCTCTATGGTTGAAACAACAGAGTTATTATACAGCAGCACCACAAACAAATCCAAGGTTGCAAATTGGAGATTACATACGTATTTCGAAAGTGAAAAACATATTTGATAAAGGCTATCTTTCAAACTGGACTGAGGAGGTGTTTGAGGTTTAAAAAATCATTTACTGAAAACCTGTTGTGTATAAAATTAGAGATTACGATGGTAGCGAGATCTCAGGTGTATTCTACCATCAAACACACTTACTGGTGAACAAATTCATTCTAATACAACAGCTCATTTTATTAACAAGACTGCCGAGTACGCTATGTTTCCAGGGGCGATGGGAGGTTGGTTTATCGGAAACACATTTCCCAGCCCTCTTCAAGAACATTACGGCTGTAAACAACACTTTCGAAATAGGTTTCAAGGATGATCTCATAGATGAACAAATCGATTTCAACATTGTTTCACCAGTAAGAATTCCGACACTCCAGTCTTTCATAATCGAAGTGTTACAAGCCTATTTGAAAGATGTTCTCTTTTACCATAACACTTCTTTAGACCAAAACGTCACGATGAGTTTGCCTCTGAATGTCAGGATTTGCTTTAACACTCCCGAATTCTGTAAGGTGTTCAATGTTTCGCCAAATATATTCTACAAGGAACGTTTCTCTCTTACTCCGGATTACAACCTGTCGTTTAAGTGGGTGTCCGATTTTCTGTTACGTTAAGGTATCCCAAGTCGGCACCTCTGTACCAAAAAATTGTTGAATTTAAGAGTACCAAATTGCAAAGTAGGGTAGCTATTATTGATTTTCTAAAAGATAGTTTTAGAACGGCGGGTATCGAGACAAAGATGGTTAATGATCTTGTATTGTTTACGGGGACCTCAACACGGTTCATTGAATTCCCAGCAGCTGTCAACATTGGATTTATACCTGATAGGTTTCTGAACAAGAAATTGAAAACGCCTATTACTATGCCCTTAAACGACACAGATGACGGATTTATCAGATGTGTTATTTTTGATCCACTTGACACTCCAGAACAGTGCATCTTAAAAATTCCCGAAAGGTATTATGATAGTCATAGGGACGTTGTTGTGGCGCTCGTTAAGTTGATTCCATTGAAAGAACAGGTTTTTTACAAAATCAATCTCACACCTAACAAATCTTTTCATTTCAAATGCACAGAAGGCCGTTATATTAGTTTTAGCGAGGGTTTATGTTACACATTGGGTTAACAAGCTGAACTTTCCGACTTGTAACTCGTTATTGGTGAGGGTTCAACCCCAATAGATCTTACACGTGGCATACATGGTTATTATCTGTATACAGACATCATACAGCCGCAGATTTTGGGTAACACATTCGCTCCGCTCCTACGAATCATCCCCGTTTCACATGCCAGACAAGAAGTGATTTATCAGACTTTTCATTCACCCGACTACTTTCCCTTAAGTAAAAATGTCATAGACACGATCGAAATCGCGGTTCATTCAGACCATGGGGATTTGCTCTCGTTTTTTACAGGCAAAACCGTAGTGAAATTACATTTTCGTAAGAAACAACTGTAGTGCGAGGTTGATTTCTTTTTTCTCTCCTCCTCAATTACTTCAAGATGCATATCCCCTATCATCCGAGCCAAGAAGTATTTTCGCGTTACTATTTAAACCAGAGAGGGAATGGCTTACCTGTGTTTAGAGGGTCGGTTTTCCAGAGAGGCAATGGGATTGGCTCAGTATTTTCAAATCTGTTTCGTTTTACAACACCTTACTCAAATCCATGGGTAAGATTCTCGGTCGACATGCCCTAAAGTGCGGTGTTTCCATTTTTAATGATGTGATACATGGTCAAAATCTCAAACAGTCGCTGTCATCACGAATGAAAGAGGCTGGAGGTAATGCCATGCAGGAAATGGGTGCTAGAGTTCAGAGAGGTAGAGGCCATGTTAAAAGACGAAATTCAGCATTTCCTACTCATGCACATGTAAAAAGGTCCAGAGGCAACAGCGTGGAGACCTTTTTAAAGAGTGAATACAGACAAAGAAGTCGAGTGCAGCGTTCAAAAAAGCTGAAAAACAAGCAGAAGAAACAGAAGAAGAAGAGAAAGAAACAGAAGAAATCAACGAAAAGACCGGCAAAATTACGTTCTAAGCCAATTTTAAACATACGTCGTTTATCATCAATTTTTGCCTATTAAATACGTAATCATGGCATCAATGATACCCCAGCTGAGCACTGAATGTCTTCACAGCGATCTCAACATTTTTTCTATACCTCACACGAGCGGCCAACAGGAAAAACGACACGTCACGGGGTACCAACCAACAGCCATCATCAGCCAAGACGGGCCTATTGAATTCTACGTACCAGGTTTGGCAGATTTTTACACGGATCTCGATCAAACTACATTAAGCTTAGAAGTCGTTATCAACAAAGGGGATGGACAGTTACCAGCTAGTGATAAAACAGGACCTGTGAACCTTTTCTTACATTCGCTATTCTCACAAGTCGATTGCTATCTAGGTGATACGTTAGTAAGTCATAGTAATAACTTATATCCATACAGAGCTTATTTTGAAACTCTTTTGAACTATGGTCAGACTTCTAAACAAAGTCAACTCACAACAGCTGGGTATGTAAAGACACGGGCGGAAAAATGGACAGTGCTGAGGATACAAACAATGGGTTTAAGTTACGTAAAAAACTCGCACGAAACGGCGTTTACTACATGGAAGGCCCACTCCATTTAGACATCTTTTGGCAGTGTCGATTGCTACTAAACTCTAAGGAT